>OY728155.1:1194676476-1195301476 GCA_963277665.1 Viscum album | reverse complement strand
ACAACCAAATAGATCACTCAAGTGAAATCCAAAATGAACACAGACTCAAGGAGTGTAGTGATAATTAGAAATGAAAACTAAGAAGCTATGAATGGGGATTCGGGTGGAAGGGGAAGGCACATGAGGATCGAAAACCTATCTCTCTATGTCTCCACAAACGAAAAACATTGGGATAGATGAACTGGATGTCTGAAACACTTTTAATTTAGAATTAATTCTTATAAATTACATATAGAAGATATTTAATTTACATTAAAGTCAATGGGTATTAATTCAGTGTGATCTCACAACCAATGAAATAATATTTAAACCAAGATAATAGAGATTAATTTGAACCACTAATAATATCCTTATAAAATACTTGTTGTCTAATATCAATCATTGAGTTGGCTTATATAATATAAATCAAAATAAATAATAAATGTCAATTAATTGAGGAATATATAAAAATAATAAAACATGGAAAATTTATAATGAAAAAAACAGTAAAAAATAATAGAAAAGTGTTATCATTACCTTAAGAAGATGATATCACAACATGAGAAATGAAACTACCCTTGATTGTTGTACTACCACTATAGAATGGAATGAGAACTGAATGGTGCACAATATGAGGCTATTTTCCTAGAATGATTGGAGAAAATATTATAAGGAATTTGGGAGAAATTTTAAAAAGAACACTCATTAAAAACTTACTCCCACTAGACGATTTTTCAAAATAACATCCATTTGGGGATTCTCATTAGTCCATAGGTTAGGAACTACCCAAATATTTGTGATGGTAAAACTAATGTATCATGTTGTTCTGTCATCTCTAGACCCTCAGACCATAGATCACTTCTATAACATATTATACTCAAAAAACATACCCAATGAATGAAATAAATCGTGTTTAACTGAAACTAATGTTGACCATACATCAATATAAGGATGAGTTCTTAGATAAAGAATGATTTCTCTGTATTTAATTAAAATTAAAATATATTATTTAATAAGTAATCATAAAAGGGATCATTAATATTTTCCTATATTGGGGGGATGTTTCAAGAGTCACAACTCTATATAATAATGGCACATTTCATGTCGAATGAACCAATTTATATATGCTAGAAAATCATCAAAAAATCATCCAATATTTAATTAATCATTACTAAACACTCCACCCTTTTAAACTCATAAAATTTTATTATATTATTATATAGAAATAATTATTTAAAAAATAAATTTTTTATTCCTAAACACAATAAATATATGAAAACATTATGACTACCTATATAAGATATTCCTTGGGATGGGTAACTAAAATTAAAAGTTCACTATCTCATATAAGTATAATTCTATAAACATACAATTTATCATAATTAACATAAATATGTCAATGATCACTACTAAATTAAACATTACATATACAACATGATATCCATTAATGATTTAGTTCATAAATTATAGGTGGAAATTATGAAATCTATCAATGATATTAAATTAATAAATCTCCAATTGTATCAAACTGAAACCTAATAATTTTAAATTCCAAATATTTATTTAATATATCAACGTGACACTACCTACAACTTCTCATGAACATTAAAATTACTAAAATATACACATTTTTTAACATAAAAGTCAATGGATATATAATAAATAACATATATTGGATCCTATATAATTATTAATCAAATTGAATAGCTAATAGAATCATTTGGTATGTCTCATAATACTCCCAAATTTAAAATTAATGTAAATAAATATTCAAACGGTAAACATATATATAAATAAGTGGAATATTATGTTCTATATATTATTATCCAATACTATTGTGTTAATCCAAAACATTAACTAAAAATATTCTTATTGCATATTACATAATCATAAATGATGTATTAAGAATATCAATCACTTATATTATAGGAGGATCATAACTATGTATACAATAAATATTCTGAAATACAGATAAATATTTTAAAATTAAACAAGTATAATATTTTTTAAATTTGAAGATAATTCATAATCATTGAATGGTTATTACTTCTACTGTCCAACCATTCTCACAGATCATCATCTTGGAACTATAAGAATTAAAAAAGTTCATTTTCAGGAATATCATATACCATTTATCTCACATCACCTGAATATCCTCAAGAAAATCCTTCTACCCAATGAAATAATCATAAAAAAAATTCTAAATGAAATTTTATATTATTCATTAGTTGTTAATATTAAAATAAAAAATTTCACCACCATCTGAGGATGTATTATAAAACATTTCATAAATGATAAAACATGTAAATTATTTATTATTAAATAGATTTTAGAACTCTGTGATTCATACACTATTCTTAATTATATTATTAAAACCAATGTTACAGTGATTCCAAAGAGTATAAGGACTTTTCTTTAATTACGTTTTAATGAATCCCACCCTAAAATGAAAATATAATGATAATCACTATGAAATTAATATGATAAATAATTATGGTAAAAATATAAATGAACTAAAAAATAAATCATATTTAAATGAAATTCATTGAATTGATACATGATATATGAGGAATCTAAAACTAAGTTGATATTTAAATTTTCATTTAATAAAAAAATTAAATATTTAATGGAGCATACTTTTTATACCATGCAGTATCATTCTAAAACAATATTGAATAGAACACTACATTTATGAAAAAACACTTCATCCATATGAAGATATAGTTTTATAAATTTGAAAATATTATGTTGATATCAATTGGATCATTTATTACAAGTCTAGTGTCCCTTTTATATATTATGTTTAATAATAAAAGTTAATCTAATTTGTATTTATAAAATAGTATAACCCAATTTTTCACATAATTGTGTTCATAGATATGATAGTGCTGTAAGTTAAGATGGATTAAATCAAAATATTGATTAATAAAATAATGAATATTTCTTCCTTGTGGTTTAATATACAATGTATGTTAAACCTCAGTTTCAATTACTATTGTATAATAATATTCATATATTATTTATAATATTCTTGTAAGATATACCCATATTCATTAGAAATTAGTATTGACATTGTGTCTATGCATTTAAATTTAAAATAAATTCTATAAATACATTGAATTTAAAATTAAAAAATAGATTCCATAGTTGGAATAAGAATAAATTATTTTATATAATAATTTCATCAAATTTTTGGTGCTTAATTAATAGTAAAAAAAATTATTTTCACGGTTAAAGAAAAAAATTGTTTTACAAAGGGTTAAACATAAACTATGTGGGTTAAATGGTATAAAGACATGAAAATATGATATTTAGTAGAATTATTAAAACATTATATCATATATGGTTCATTAAAGTGCCATTTTTATCATTTTTTTGTTTATATTTTCGGTATGCCAATTTAGTTTCTACAATTTCATGTGGTTGATCTCCCCCATTTATATAGTAGTACCCTGACCCATATCTTATTCAATATTTCATAGCATTTTCCTTACACCTAACCTAAAAATTATCTTAATTACATCCAACCACACATAATATATTACATATTTAGATTATGAAACCTACTTAGGATGTATTTTGGGGAAAACCTAAAGTTATTTTATAAAAAATAGTTATCGTTCCTAAATGAGAATTTTTTAACTCCTATTTTATCTACCAAAAATATTCATAAAATATGATGATATAATAAAATATGAATCAATAATATCCTCATATTTTTTTACGTTAATTTCAAAACCAGTACCCATTTTTATCTTCCAATAAATGGAAAATAAATCCTTTGACAATAGTATGAAAGACTACCGCCTCTTGAACAAATGTTATTCGTTTTCCAGCATTGCCTATCAACTGTCGATATAATGATGGATTGATAGTATATATATCAAATATGTGACTTAATTATAATATTTTAGGGATTATATATACTAAAATGTATTACCTTACAAAATATTTTAAATGGATAATGTTGGTAATTCGTATATGTGGACTATGACCTCCGCACTACAATGTGTTAAGTTTTTAATTAAAAAAGGTAACTTGTAATTTATTTGTCTTATATATATATATATATTTTTTAATTTATAAAAATGATTTTATATTGTTTAATTAATTTTTATCATTACTATTTTCCTTCAAATGGAAAATTTAAAACAACATTCAAGTATAAGTTTGTCCTACCATCTCAAAGAACATTTTAATTCATTTATCAATGTATAAAATTTATGAATGATTGTAAATATGTCTAAAATTAGTACATGTAATATTAATTTATGATTAAAATTTTATAATCTAAGAAATATTAATCAATGTGAATAGACCAAAACTATTTAACTAAATCATTAATGAAACACAATGCATTTATCACTATGAACCATGATTTCAATAAAGAATTTATAGTTAACCAATGGTAAACATTTTTATCTAAATCATATATGGTATGATATCTATCAGAATTATAATGTTAAATATTTAAAATAAATTTATAAATATTTTATCATAATATCGAATGTGTATTAGTATTTTTGAGACATGAGGTAATGGATATTCGTCTCGCTTTTATTTATGTGAGGCACATCCATTATTAGAGCATTGTTTCACTAATATTTTATATATTTTTCACATAAATATATTTTAATATTATTATAATTTTTTCATGTATATTCTATAACAAGTGAAAATGTTTCTGTTTATTATATTCCACATTGTTATAATATTTGTTTCTAATACGTTATGATGTCTATGTTTTACTCTTATAGATTATATTCATTGATATACTTTTATTATTCTGGTATTATGATGTGCCAAACATTATTCCATGACATAGAATTATAGTCCATGTCATAAAGAATGTGGTTTCTTTATGATTATGTTTCTTCACATATATATATATATCCACACGTATCATACTTATATATTATATCTTAATATTTTAATATTAATTGAATTACATAACAATCCACTCTATAATTTTTTGTTCTAGATCCTTCGCATATGTGGCTACATAGAAAACATGATCTTATGTAAAATAAATCATCTCACTGAATACGAGACCTTCTAATAAATATCATAAATAACACATTTCTCCATTTCCTAGTAAAAGGTATCATAAGATATAGTGACCTTCTCTACAATGTATGTGGAAATTAGTGATATATCTACATAACAAAAAAAATTGTGTTACTTGAAAACAACACAATGCATATAATATATCATAAATTTCATCATGTCCAAAATAATCAAACCACAGAAGACATTAAGAATAATTATACTAATGAATTTTGACCCATGAGGATATAAACATGGAATAAGACATAAATTTTCGGTATACACATAACTATAAAAAATAATTTCCGTAGTAGTAAAGGATTACATCCAAGGATGAAAATGTGGAATTGGTTTACTCCCCAATCCATTATAAATGTAAAGGATACCTCAAAATACTATATTATTGGAATAAGTCTCATTCTAAAAAGGGTCAAATACCTTATCATATCCGATATATCTCTTGAGATATCATTCATTATATAGTTAATTAGAGGGATATTTAGGTCCCTCCCATCAAATAATCCCTAAATGTGACTTCCACGTGATCATAAAATCTTCCAAAAATCCTAAAAAATATATTACAAATATATTATTTAAAAATATATCATAAAATATCCTATATAATTGAAATTGTGTTAATAATCATCTCATCAATTAATCATAACATAAACCATGGAAAATTAAAAGCATTAATAAACATGCCTTCAAAATAATAAAGAATGATATATTTAAATAGTAGGGGTTGTATCGTGGGATGATAACCTTAATATGACTTTTGTGACATAATATTATGAAATAATATATGTAAATTGATTTTAAAATATCATATGTAACATTTCACAAGTAAATTAACCTTTTAGCATTAAAAATAAATATTTTTATACAAAATTCACTGAAATCCTGTGAAAACAGTTTAAATTAAAAATTATATTTGAATAAAAAATGTAATATCTAAATAATATATTTATCTTTACAGAGTAATATAATATTCTTGTAATACATTTTAAAATAATTATTCCTTTCACATTTACAGAAAAATTTAATGAATTTTCTATTTAAAAATTTACAAGAAGGTTATTTTTAAAACATTTTGTTCAATATTATTTGATTTGAAAAATTTTAATTAATAAATAAATGAATACTTATAATGAATATATTTATGAATTTTTTAGAAAACATCGGTTTGGAAGGAAAATAAATTTTAAAATAACGAGGTAATAAAAATTAGTTATTCTTAAAAATAGTATTTTACAATCCTGACTACATTATGCGATGAAAACAAAATACAGACACTTCATTTTATTAAAGAACCAAAGATAAATAATTTTTTTAATTTATAAGAGTTATATCATGTGAGATAGACATTGGGAAAATGTTCTTAGTGAATCTCAATAAATAATGAGACTAAAATGTGAAACTGTTAGAATATTTTTAATAATATTGACAATTTAAAAAAAGAAATTATATAAATATATATATATGTGTGTGTGTGTGTGTATAAACAATAAATTTGATGAAAATAATAATAAAATAAATTCATGTAAATCATATACACACAGAAAATAAGAATATGCTTTATATGGAATGTGACACATATAAATAAATATGACACAAAAATGTATTTCATTGGGTCTACAATCTATCAATTATATTAAAAAAATGTATAATAAATAGAAATGCATGATACCACAATTAGATAAAAATAAATATATATATCAAACAAAATATGTTTTAATTACAACATTTTGATATCTTTTTATTAACAATTCTTTTTTAGAATCACCTTTTGGTTACTGACATCATTGGTTTAAATATATGTATTGATTTGGTATTTTGAGTAAATTTAACTTCATCAGAGTTACATAATATTACAGATAAAAAATATATATATATCATATATAATCATTATAAACATTTTTAGTGAAATCTAAAAAATTATTTATAGAAAATGAATTACACCAATCATGCAGACTGTAGGGTGTACGTACAAATGAATACAGTTTCAATTTTCTAAATTTAGGGGGGGAAGGTTGAATATAAACAATATATCACAATTAAGGAGTAATTATTAAGTACCATGTGTCACATTTAAACAATATGTAAATAAATATTACATTCCATGTAAATTTTCAGGGAAAAATAAGTCATAATGCATCACGAGATGGTAGTCCCTCATACAAGCGAGCAACATTTAAAAAATTAAAATGGTATTTAAATTAAGTGTTTATTTGTGATATTATATTTTTTGAAATATAAATATTAATTAATGTTATATATATTCATTAATTAAGTAATTATCTGCCGTTGTGAGAGGCGGTGCTATAAAATGAATTACATCGGTTCGTAAGGTGCACTACCAAAAAACTGGGAAAGGCCAGAGCCACCACGTAATCAGCACTAACGAAAAACTGTTGATAGGGGTGACCTTTATCAGTGCTAAAAAAGCACATATAAAGGCCCCCCTTTATCAGCGCTTCTTTTAGTAGCGCTGATAAAGGGGGGGCTTTATGAGTGCTTTTTTCAAAGCGCTGATAAAGTGTTCGACTTCAAAAATATTTTAATTAAAAATAATATATTAATATATAAATATATTCTTATAGTAATATTGAAATAAATATTACATATAAATTTTAAATATATTTTAGATATGTATAAATATACATTTACACTTATTAAACATAATATATAAGATATTTTGTGAAAATAGCTCATAAAAAATTAAAAAATTATTTTTAAATAATAATTTTTTAATTATTATGGAGTAATATTCATTTAATAACAATTTGAAGACTAACAAATTTAAAAAATTAAAAAAAGATCCCAAATATGTTGAAAACAGAAATCAAACATCAAACTGCATTAACATTTTATCCAAGTGTCTGTTTGAGCTTTACCACATATCAAATCGAATCATGTGATGAGCTCTACATCATTATGATTGGGATGGAACCTGGTCATGGTTTTTTCTTTGCCATAAGTTCCCCAGAAGGCCTCCAAAATTGAGTTTTTAGTCAAGGTACCACGATTTTTTAACATTTTGTGGATTTTCAGCCTCATTTAAGGGGGTATTATTTCCATTTTTTGGTTGGTACTGAATTTATTCCAAGGTATTACATTCATATTGATATAATTTATTTGAAATTTTATCGTTTTTTATAATAAAATACTATTTATAATGAAATATATAACTATATGTACATATTTTATATATTTTCACACATAAATATTAAATTTTTTAAATAAATAATTAAACATATTTACATATAAAATATATTAGCATTATCTAAATAATAACTAATATCAATTTTATTTAAAATACAAATATATTAATATTTATATAAGTATATATTAATATAATTATATATATATTAATATAACAATATATATATAAATATAACTATACATATATTAATAAAACTATAAATATTAATATAAATATATATTACTATACAAATAAATATAACTATATATATATAAATAAATAGATATATCATAAATAAGAGGACAAATCAATATAGAGGAGTGTTAAAGTATTTAGGTGTGCATGGGGGAGGTCTCGGGATCCAATCCAGGTGTTGGCAAGGGCGTGTGTGCAAGGTTTATTTAGAGGGGCTAACACTGATAAAGGGTGTAGGTGGTGCGTGCGGGCGCTGGAGGTATGGGAATGAACTGATAAAGGGGGGTGGGGTTCAAGCATTGAAAAAATCCACCCCCCCCCCTGAGATTGGCAGTTTTAATTATTTTTTTTAATTTTTTTATTTTTATTAGCGCTTTATTTTAGTGTCGATAAATGACCCCTTTTATCAGCCCTTTTTTTTAGCATTGATAAAAGTGGTTTTTATCAGTGATTTTTGGAGTGATGATAAAGGGGACCCCCACCTTAATCTTCACAGGCATTAATAGAGCTTTATAGCACTATTAAAGGCAATTTTTATAATTTTTAAAAGCTGTATTTGTAGTAGTGGTGGTAGCCCTCCATAAACGTGATCGATAGTTTTATCTAACACTATATGGATGAATTGATAGTTGTATTTAATTCGATTAACATAATAGAATATAAATGTTTTTAGACATATATTTTAATATATCAGCATGTATGTTCAATATTATGTTGATTTAAAGGATGGAAAAAATATAAAATGAATAGTTAACTACTATAACTCTTCTTCAGAGAAAATATTTAGTGTCACACCTATATCCCCCAAAGTTGTAATAATAATACGGTTGTCAAATTTATTATGTGGGAATATAATTATTAACATCACTTAGGTAGGAATTAGATGAAACGATGTATTTTGGTACTGTGTAAAGGAGAGGATAAGGGTTCTTTTTATAAATATGGGTGGGAAAAAAATAGGAAATTTCAAAAATAAAATGGTAATTCAATGATTAAAAAATAAAAATATCTCTAAATATGAATATTATAAAAACTTATATGTTATAATGTATTAAAATATAAATATAATAGGATTTAGAATTTTTTCATAATAAGTTCACCCATTCTCATTTTACATTAACACCCATTAAACATGCATCAACATTAACCATAAAAATTATTGGGTACTATTTTTTACTATTAATTTTGTACAAAAATTTAGTACAAATTATTATATAATATTAATTATTTTGACTTTAATTATTTAAACCATATTTTTTAAATTACGATTGATAAAATGGAAAATTTTAATTAAAAATTAAATATATAGATTTGATGAAAAAGTGGTCTCCCAAAGAGAAATATTTTTTATCTTTTAAATTTATTACAAAAATTAAGATTAAAATTTATTATAATAACTAAATTAGGATTTATAAATACAAAATTGTATTATTTTAGTTTTTAAATTATATTAATATAAAATGTTTCTTATATATTCTTCAAACATAAATGTAGTATATAATATAGAATATTTTTTACTACTTATCAAAAAATTACTATTTGAAAGAATTTATAAATATTTAAGACATATATAATTTTTACATGTATGTTTATAAAATGAAGTTTATTTGTTAATATAAATATTCTATAATAATCATTCCAAACTATATATATCATTGTATTTCCCTGATGAATAAAGAGTGAATAACTATGATTAAACTCAAATATATAAATCTTAAAATAATATTAGAATGGGACACATATAGGGTTTCAATACATTATTATTTTTTCATAGTCATAGATAAACTCATAAATACTTGTTATCTTCCTCGGTATCCCTACATCAGCCTTTTCTTCTATTTTAATAGTCACTTTTATATGTTGTTGACCACTTATTTAAGCATGATATGATTGTACCCCTACCATTATGATTTATTAATATATACATTTTTATTCTAAAAATAATATATATTATTTAATTTGAATCATAGATATACAAAATAATTATTTTTACTCAATGAATAAACTAACATCTTCAGTTTCCCAGTAAGGTCTTCTATTGAAAATTTATAATCCTTAATATGTTCCAGTTATATTTTATAAAAATGATCAACTCATTATATGTTTGTATATAATAATATCACATGATTAATATATATCACATAATTATCAACACATATATTTGATCCATTTTTAAATAATAAAATCACCATAGAAAACTCATAATCATGAGATGATAAATTTTTATCAAGAACATTCAATTGTTTTGAGGAATATTCATTTAACATAAAATTTTTCTTGGGAATTTATCCTCAAACATTCTTCAATGAATAAATACATATTAAAAGACCTTATCAAATATAGTTTAATGTAATAATATTTTAATGTAATATCATACTATTTATATTGTTAAATTTTCCCTCACATTCCGAAATTTAAAGGAACATGTCACCCCAATAAACTAAAATGGTGTTTGTATTGAAATTCATTGTCAAATTTTCTAAATTCGTCGATTGTAACTAGCCACACCAAGAAAAATAAAGATCAATTCCACAATGGTCATACTATATAAATATTAAATACATTATATCATGGATGGATAGACTAATATATACTATCATGAGATTATATTACTCAAAAAGACCACATTTATAATCAAAATTATAACTATGAAAATTATTCGTACATTTTAACTTAACTATTTCACTTTGTTATAATTCTCAAGTGATATTAATTATATTTATTTCTCTTTGATGAAATGAAAATATAATTTATAATGATATAAAAAACCTCTTTTACTTTATCGTTAATGTACATATTAATTAAATAACTTGATACATCAGGGGAGTTAGTATGACTCAAATGAATTAGAATATTTTTATAGAGACAATACCTGGTATGGATTATGGTCTTGGATATATACTTCTTTTTACCATCAATTTCTTTTACCATGAATGATGTTAAATCATAGAATAGTGATGAAATATTCTAATTTTGTCAAACATATCCTAAATACAGTGTTGAGGATAATATTATGTTATCATAATGTTGTTCACATCCTTATAATTAGTGAAAATACACATCAATAAATCATTATTATTATCGAATATACATGTGTTCTGAAAGGTGAAAAAATGGATCATTGAATCTATTAAAAATGTTCTAATATACTTTCTTATTTAATTTATGATATTTAGTTGGGTAATTTCTATAGTGAGTATTTCAAATTTGTGTCAAACTATGTAAATGTTCAATTAGGAACTGAACTCAATTTCTAGGTGGAAAACTGCAAAACTCTTTTAAAATGAAAAAAACAATCCCACATAATATGAATATCATTGATATTGACTTTTTAATCCACCACATGGGTTTGAAACCCACATTACAATATTAATTAAGACACATAGAATTAATGTTACTTCCATTAGATGTCTATATTATCATCATAATACAAGAAATTCATATGATCTTATGGAATTTAAAATTTAACATACCTTCCCTTGAAATTAATTTTGTATTTATGTAGATAAATACAATCAATGATTTTTTTTCAAATTCAATAAAAGGGATGACAAAAATATTTTCCGGAAGAAACATCCAACAAGATTTAATAAGAAGAGAATCAGAGATATGATATAAAATAATCATAAAATTAGAGGTTCTCATATCAAATTCAACATCAAATCAATTTGGTTGTACAGTGATACCATTAGGAAAATAATTATCTATAAATGTGTCGGGTGTTCTAGAGTCAAGTGACGAATAAATAGTTTCAATGTGACTTCAAAGTAGTTCTTTCACCACTTATTGATCACACTGATCATTATAAATTATAATCAAATGTTTTTTACCTTTGTATCATTTAATAAGAGGCTATTGAAAATTATCATCTTCATTAACATTGGGATTTTGGAACTGGATAACATAATTAAAAAAACAAATTCACTTCAAACATTATATTATGGCGGGTGAATTTTGTGGTTGTTTCCCTCTATTCACGTCATTAGTTCACTTTATCTCAATACATTAGCAATATATTTCATAACGACCATCTATTAACCATATAATACATATACATATACCCATTCCCCATATTTTCTTCAACAAGTTGACAATAATGGAAATATCATCTCCTTTTATCCATGGTTTTTTAGGTTCCTTTTAATTACATGTTCCTTTTCGTAATAAAAACCCAAGGAGTGTTGGATAAATCCAATATAAATTTCAAAATTTAATGAAAACTGAATTATTTAAACAATGATATTGAAGGAAAATTTTAATAATTTCAATCGATTTATTGGTTTTATAGTTCAGCATAATCTATCAAACAAAATTTCTGGTTGTATGGCATTACTCAAAGAGTATGTCACAATTCATGTCAAATAATTTTCATATATACCAATATATTTATTATCCTTATCCTTTAACACATTTATTTATTTTTCTATTTTTATTTGAATAATATAATAAATGTACTTTTTGAAAACATTTTATATGTCTAATCCAATTTATTGGAGTGAATTTCATCCAGTTGAGTCAAATTTTTTATAGAAGTCCACTATTTGTATATTTATCTTTCCAAAGGATAGACAAAAAAATGGAATAGTTTATACTATAAACAAAATTGATATAAAAATATATATTTAATGGTATTGATTAATTTTGATGCAATTATTTAATTATTGTAATAATATGAGGGATGTTGAAATTTCCTTATGAATGAATGAATAAAATGTTGTTTCCTAATTTAAAAATTTGTATGTTCATCAAAATTTATATATTTATATAGTTATTTTAAAATATTAATAATATTTATTATTCAATATCACATATGTTTTTGTTTATTTATATGATCATAATTTAATATTCCATCTCATTCGACATTATCTTTGTTCCATTGGGTTTCATCCATCGACTATAACCCAAAATACATATTTTGAGAAATAATAAGAATATGGTGAAACAACATAATAATAAAAATTATATTATAGGATGTCTATATAATTAATCATTAAAAACAATATATTAAACCATAGGCTTATCCTAGGTAATGTAGAGTAATAATTCAAATCATTCAGGATGCTACATAAAGGGTTTCTGATTTTTCAAAGCATAACTGTGAGGTTTGTCGATCCAGGTTTGTTGAAAGGCTTATTTTTATGCCCTTGTTGACGACTGATCCAATATCAATACTCCCATTTCATATTTATTTCCCCTACAAATAAATATTCTAGAGTGACGTACACATTTATTATCCAGACAGTGATGTAATTTTATGAAAACTGATCGCTTTATCCTTTAACATAATTCCATTGTAGATTCCTATACATAGACTTTTTCCATGACGTTCTCACTGTTTTTTCTCATCCTAGTTTCCAATGGTATATTAATCATCTCACTAATAACATCAACCTAGATCAACACTATTCATACATTTAATTACATCTAAATATATGAATATTCATTAGAGAACATAATGGTATCTTACAGAAATCATTTAAATCTAATTCTTTTGTGAAAATGAAAATATAAAAAATCGGTTCATATATGACATAAAATATATCCAGTTTATATAACACTACTTATATATCCAATAAATTTTACTATTATTTATAAGATATGGGTAATGATACATAAGAAAGCATGATTTCTGATGCATAGTAAGGGTAAACTATGGAGATATCAACATAATATAAAACATACCGTAATAAAGCATTATAAATTATTTTGAAAACCATAGAAAGAATATTATAAATAATAATAATCATTCATGTAATAAATCATTACTTTTGAAAAGACATGTATCATAATGGGACCAAATAATAGTATCCAAGTTAACTGTTCAATGGAATAATACATATACTTATGAAATATAGATAAACATTAAATCACATTTCCTTAATATTTAGTTATTAATTACAAGCCTATTATAGATGATGGGGTTAACTCCAAAAAAAACATTATTTTATTCAAGCCTCACTCCCATGTTTTTTATTCTAGAAAGAGCCAAAATCTACACTACGATCACTACCCAATTTTTGTCCTACAAATCTTATAATATATCAATATATACCAAATTCATTTCATAGATATATTAGAATCAACCATCACATAGTCAATAAATTTTTTGTCCCACATGATCATAAATATTCATTGTATCAAAAACCATAGATATGGAATATGATTCATAAAAATTTCATAATATAATAACTAGTAGAATGAAAATTTATTTCATAATCATATTATAAATCATCATTTAATAACTCATATAAAATTAATTATTGTCATAAAACAGATCTTTATCATAATCAAAAAACATATATAGAAATAATAGGGATGGTGTATTTGTATCACATACCATGTATAGATTATATTAAATAAAAGGATTCCATTATTGAATAAAAATTAATTTTAATGATCATTTAGAACATTTCCACGAGAGAAATTCCATTTGATATTAAAAAAGACGTGTTTTTAAAATAATGGTTCAAAACTGTTTTTGATAATAATTTTTTCATGAAAATAATAATTTAAACATATAAAAAAATAAAATCATTCATTCTTCATGAATGTGGTAAAAATTGTTCATTTTTTACATGTTAAAAAAATGTTTCCATTGGTATTTTTGGTATAAATTCAAATAAAAATCTTTTTTAAGTTGAGAAGATGGTTCATTTTAAAATTATTGAATAAAATATAAAATAATTGAAAATTTTATCAAATCATATATTTTTTATCTGCAAAACCAATAATTAAATTTTTTTTATAAAACATGGGCATTTATGAAATATTATTTTCAAATGAATAGAGAAATAAAGATCATTTGTATTAAAAACAATTGGAATATCGACAAAATTAATGTGAGGAAAATGAAATAAATAAATTATTTTTTTGAAATAAGAATAAGAGAATAAAATTCAACTGTTTCCTGTGAGTCATATCATATATTACCATAATTGGATTCATAATCATAAACAATATTGATATAAAATGAAATTGGATAATATTTATTTTACCACACTGGTTATTTTAAATCATATTCAATATGAAAAATAAAACATTATATGGACATGTATATAAAAATGTTTTTATTATTTTAACCATAAAATATAGTCATGTGTCGTATATACCCTATAAAATATATGAAATTAGAGTATAATCCATTTGTCCCCTAGAAATAAAAATTAAGACAAAATACCAAACCATAGTTCAGACATACTTCATGAACATTAATACCTCATATATAATAAATAAATGTTTATTATTCATATTTTAGAGAACCATGTAAATATAATACCATATAAAATTTACATAAGATTAGTTATTAACAATTTATTAATAATTCCCTTTTAAAATATATTTTCAGGTAAAAACTACTTTATTTCTCATTATATTTTGATTTTTTTTTATTTTTTCCATTTACATATAATATGGTTATGTCATAACTAGAATATTTTAAATTAATTTAAAAAATATGTATTCTTTATGTTATAATTTTTAGTACCTAGTGAAATTTTGCAATATAAAATGAATATGACCATTCATAGAGATACTAGACTATATATACACCTAAACATTGTTTCTATTTTATTAATGGATGTATGAAAAGAAAGGTTAATGACATATAAACTTTATAGAATCATTATTATTTCATATATTTCCAATATATTTATTTTAATTTTCCAAATTATGATCCATGTAATGTATAAGTGAAAACCCAATCCAACTACATTTTGAGGTGGTAAAACATTATAAAAATGTGTATTGTTATCACAAACACATAGAAATGAATTTTAGAATATATATATATATGATATGATAATGATAAAAGTATAAATAATTAATAAATACCATATAAAATCATTTAATTCTTCATTATCATTAGTCATGAGATGTGGTTATGGAAAACATTTTACAATAGTTCGCCTATTGGTATTCTCCCATAAATATGATCACTGGTTTCGTTTCTCACTTGATGTTGGTGGGAATAGGTATAGGTAATGTTATTAAAATAATATTATCTAATTATATTTTAGAATCCAAAACATTAATATCATCACGGTTAGAGAATAATTTACATTCTTAATGGTATAAATAATACAAAAACAATATGTTATATACTCTACCAATTTTTCGATGGACTCCTTTAGTATTATACAGAAACCCTTAATTAGTGAGTTTTCAAATTCATAAAATTACTCAAGGATGTATAGAGGTAATTAATTAATGGATTTGGAGAAGGATTATTTTATCCAATGTTTTTTATAAGTGTGTATAGGAGATGAGTTTGGATTCCCCTTTTATTAGTGTGGGAGAGGAAAAACACTAAAAATATGAAACGAAACTTTTGTAACAACATTTAATAAATGAAAAAAGGGTACAAAATAGACTATTATAGAAAAATGTTAGATATAATGTTTATAAATTTCTAAAAAATGGATTTTAGGAATGATTATAGGTTATTTATCCCCTTATTTGTTTTGTATATCATTCAGCTATCCCATTCTAGATTTAATCATTTTAAATATTTTTTAATGATTCTATTATTTATTTGTGAAAAACAGTATGTTTACCTTATTAGGTAAAAATAATTTTGATTATTCATAAGATTTAATGTTTTTTAAAAAATTCCATTTATATAACTCTATGATTTTAATTTTAAATTATATTTAATGAAACAACAATAAATTGGTTTTCTAAAGAGATGCTCTTAAATTTTATTCAATGCATAGTTATAAGGTTTTAGTATGATATTAAATTCAATGTCCAAAACAAAATAAATAAATATATTATTGATACAGGTTTTCATTTAATTGAATATTTAAATAAAATATAAATTGTACATCCAATAAAATTTTTTTATAAACTGCTGTAATGTTTTTATATTTATCAAAATGAAATCATAACATAAAAGTACTAGTCTAATAAAAAATATTAAAATTAAAATTTATATGTTATAAATGAATTATATTTTTTCTCATATATTTTATAAAATTTACATAATATACTTTCATTTTTTATTCAACAAATGAAATGAAAAAATAGAAAAAATAAAATTCGAAAAATATAATGACATTACTAAAAATTAAGAACTTATTTATAAATATATTTTATTTATCTATTCCAATTAAACATATTTTTTAAATTTTGGTTGTTTATATTCATATTTCATTGTATAATTTTGAGTTTATGATGGTCATCATTTAAAAATTACATTAATAGCATATTTTGGTTTGTTAAAACACAGTGTTGCGTATAATGCAAAATACTAGATAAATTAAATTTATTTGAAAAATATATTTCCTAATAACTTGATGGTGTTACATTTCAAACAATTATATTAATGTTCATATTTTTCGATAAAATATATATCACTTTTTATACATACTATACATTGGAGAACACTATGTCTTATGTTTCCTTTCCACATGTCATAATGAATTTTATGAGGTTGGGTATGCCTATGGGGAATATCATTATGAGAGATGTTTATTAATTATCATGATATAACATGATTTATTATCTATTTTCCAATTACAATAATCCTTTTGTCTCCATTATCAAGTATTTTTGAAATGTATGGAATAATTATATATTATCATGTAAGATTTATATATGAAAATATTTAATCCTTATAGTTGGTGATAGAGTAGGGCTCTGCAAATCCATAGATTTTAGGGTTTTAAAATATTAATAATAGTCCAATGGATATTTCAATTTATAAAAAAAAATCATTTAATATAGTGATTTATATATTGAATTGTGTCCATACAATTTTATCCATGCCTTGAAAATAATAGTGGAAACTACACTGGTATATTTGCACCTAACAGTTATAACTCTGAAATGGGTGGATTGGTCTATCATGTTATTATCATCTAGTACATGAATACAAGTCTTCCTTTACACCAAGTCTGACAATCTTGGAATATATTTTCTAAAATTAAGAGACAAAATTTATATATTCATGAGATATTTTAATAGATTATAACCATGAATAACATATGATTTTCCAATTATTTTATAGAGTAAAAAAGGGTTTCATTATTATATCATCCTCTAAATTTTTTTAGGATAATTTTTTCGCCACTATATTTATTATTCCTCAAACTATACCTTCTTTATTCATTGTAGGAAAATGAAAGAAAGCATGTGAACAATGAATTTGATGTCTACTGAAAGATCCATATTCTGGACAAAACAAATGGACTATAAATTTGTATGTAATATTATGTAACTATTCACACCCAACAATATTAATATATAAGTGGTATCATGGGTAATTTGGAACATTCAAAAATTACATGGAGTAAAAAAATCCATTGAATTATTTCTGTGCAAATGTGTAAACAAATTTTATGGGGATACAGAGCTATTTCATGATTCGAAATTTTTCAATTTAATGGAAATAAACAATTTTGTTCTTCAACACCCTGACCATTTACATTTTTTCAAATAAATTTATCATTTAATAGGAAAATAATTTCAAGGGTGGAATCTTAATAAGAATATATAGAATCATTATGATTTTTAATATATGGAATTTGATGAGTATAAAGGGGTATTTTTTGATTCACATCCCATGAAATATATATATAAATAAATAAATAATTTAACGAGGTTAAGAAGAACTACCATGAAACCACTGATGCATATGAGTAAAATTTGGCAAGAATTTAAAGGAATGATTTTAGTTTGATCAGCAACCCTGTAATGAAAATTTATTAATTTTTTCCTATTTATATACCCATTATTTTAATTGAGTTATCTAGAATGAATTTTGGAATGTATAACAAATTGGTTTTATGTGAATTCAACGTGGAAATGGAAGATATAAAACTGTGTCGTTATAGTGATATGAAAAAGAAGGTATAGTTTCTTGGATGATCTCATTTCATAACACAAAGAGGGAATAAATGTTTTCAACATTATACTGACAAAAATATTTTTGAGATGAATAATTAGATAAACTCCTATAATTAAAATGAAGAGATTTCCTCTATGGGAAATACTACTACTAAACAAAAGACTACGTTTGTAATGTCAATAATCTAGTTAATGAATGTAACAAAGAGAGGGATAAATATAATACCCTACCCACACATTAGTGATATATATTAAATGAGATTTTACATTAAATGAATCTATTCTCTAATAATAGGGATAATATGTATAATATGCCACATAATGATCAAAATTCATAGTACTAATGGAATGTTTTTTTAATGAAATCATCAATTGTGAGTCATGATAATTATAGTACACAAATCCTCCACTCCAGTATTGTGAATATCATGTTTTGGTGTAATAATAAGACCTATGATAATCTTATTGCCCACAAGTTAGGAAAATATAATTTGATTTTGAGTATTCATTATCACTCTCTACTATGAGTACGGAATAATGGAAACAAATTTGAAATTTTTTATAATCCTTGGAAAATATATAACTGCATAGATGAATCCGCTTGTCAAATGTAAGTGATATTGATTTATAATTTTAGATTATAATTAAGTTATAAAGGCTGAAATATCTTTTGATTTAAAATCTATTTTTATTATAAAAAATGATTATAGTATATACATTTTTTGATGAGACATTATGTGTAATTAAAATGAATTTAATATAATAGCTATGTCTAAAACTGTGGGATGTGATATCGAATAATTCAGATTAGTCAGATTTAATTATTGTTCGACATTATTTTGGTGAATGTTAAAGTTTAAACTTTATGGAAAGAGTTTTGTTCAACATAGGTTGTTATTCTTTTATCTTTACATGCTATTGATTTGTATTTATCCATATTATATTTCTTGAGTCTACGCATTTGGTTTTTTTAATATTTAGACACATAAGGATGTGAATTTCACTCTTTTATAGATCTTATGTATTCAAAATTATTAAATTTGGTGCTTCTTTCACAAATAATAATCATGGATAATCTATTCATGGATTAAAAAATTATGTCAAGAATTGATCGACAAACAAACAAAGGATGACATTATGAATATCATATGTAATGAAAAAATATTAATTATATTTAATAATATTCTCTCTCTTTATCATTAATGAATTTATCAAAACTGTTAAATTGATATATAAACAACAACTCTCTCCATTTAGATTCATTTTATACGAATCAATGGTCATATCATCCATCCATATTAATTTCTTTAATATGGTTAACATTCCACCATCCATGTGCTCTATGACTATATATTTGTCATTAGGTAATAGTTCTCAATTTTATTTCCATATTTTTACTTCACATTAACGTAATAGTATTTTTAATACAACTATGTGGGGTTATTTAAAAATATTATATTCCTATTCCCTAACTCTATGTTACCACTACATTAAACACTTTTAAAAATTTCCATGTTCCCAAAAAATTCATTTTTCAAAAAAATTATTAATGAGAATAGTATATAATTTTGAGAATATAATTTTTTAATTGCAGATAGATTTAATTACTATATACTCTATAAATTGTTTTTTTCAAATAAATTTAATTTCATCGACAACTTTGGTTACACACAACAACAGATTTAAATAAAAAATATTAAAATGTTGAAATGTTATTATGTAATGTGATATTTATAAAATAGCAGTAAAATTAACGTGTAAAAATAAATAAAAAAAATTATTAAATTTATCTGTCGCATAAATTTATAACATAAATTCATTGGTAATTAATTCATTAAAATTGATACAATAAATCATTTGAAATTAATATTAATGATTTCATAGGAAAAATATTTATATGAATAGAATGACTTTTTATAAAAATAAATTGAATTAGCCAATATTGGATAATAGTTTTAAATAAATTTATGTGTTATATATATAATAAAATATCTTATCATTCATATTATATTTTTTCTAAGTATATTATAAAATTAATTGAATATTTTCACTTATAATAATATTTTTTATAAAAATTTATTCTGTGAGTCGCATAATTTAAATTTACATTTTAAAAGTTTAAGAATATTTATTAAAAAAATTATTGCCTTTTTGGGATCAACATGTATAAACTATATTATTTATAGTTTTTTTTTAATTTCATGAAAAGATGAATTATTTTTGGAATAATAAAAATAATTTTCTTTTGAAACCTTCAATTATTTTAATAAATTTTCAAAAATATCTATTTACTTAAAAAATTGAAAATTTCCTTCAATTATATTTTTAGTGATACATTTTTTGTAATTTTAAATAATTTAATGTTATATATTTAAATAAAGAACATATATTTATTGGGGAATTCCATTCTATGCAAAATGATTTTTTAATCAAGTCGTTGGGTTTTTTAAAATTAAATTATGCCATATATAAGAATTTAAATTTATGAAATTATTTCAATAATTGGAATAATTATTATTTATATTATATAATATGCTTAAATTTTTTTATGAGGAATGTAAAAATAAAAAAATTAATTACTATGGTTAAATAAAAACCATGTTTTCCATGTGATTAAACCAGAAAGATAAGTATGGAAATGTCCTAATATTTTTAAAATAGAGATTTCCTTATATTTTACAAATTTACCACATAAAAGTTTCTATATTTATCAATTTCTAAGCCTTTTCCATGGGAAAAATGAGGGAATTTATTTTTTATTTTCAAAAACTCGAAGGGTATCCCTTCCCTATATATAAAAAGGAACCCCATCTATACTCTATGTAACTATTTCTAATATTTTTAATTCATCCAATACCTATTTAAAAATCATAATTATTTCTCCATCACTCATTAGAGTCCATATATATATTATTAAACAAATGTAATTAGATTTTACTGTATTCCTAACTATGGTTTTTGAAGTATAGGTATCATTATAAAATGAGTGGGTTTTCCATCAACCACTTCCTTCAAAAACTAAGAAAAAATGTTTTTATAAAAACATAATTTTCATTAATGTAGTTATAAATTATAATGTTAATGTTATAATCTTTAACCATATCCTCTTACATCAAATAGATGATAAAATTGTCAATCGTGAGTATGACTCACTACCACCTCATGAATAGACACAGTTAATTCTACATCACCACTTTTCATGGGTCTATATAATTATGGATATAAATAATTTATAAAAAATATTAATAAACTAATTATACTAATGGGATTATAATATCAAATATACATTATTACCTTACATTTTGTTCAATAATGACAATTTTTCGCATTCATTTATGTGGACTATCAACTCCATGAAGTGAAGTAATATGTTTATCAAGTTATTTTAACATGGATGGTAATAATGATATTTTAAAATAGTATATAATAAATTTATTTTATAAAAATTAATATCTAAAAAAAATTCATATATATCTTTCTCTAATTATATCCATTAAAAAATTGAAACATCATTCATCCATATGTAAAACATACTCTCTCAAAAAATAGTGTCATTCATTTTACAATCATTATCATATATATATGACTAAAAAATTTTATATAATAAATATATATTATTTTATATCATTAGAATAAAAATTACATTTTTTAGAACCACAATCAATGTTCAACAATGAAAACATCCAGACCGGAACATACATTAAAAATATGAATTTATCACCTGGAAAATTTATTTCAAAAAATAATTGATATTAAATGAGACGTAAAAAAATAAAAATAAATAATATATGGTATGAAATATACGAAAAATATTTTAGAATATATTTATAAAAAATCTATTTTTTTGAAAGGAGGTGTGACTATTTATAATGTAATTAGAAACTTGAGCTAATGTATTCTCATCAAAAAAATTATTCATTGAGACACATGATACATTCACCAAATATTTGTTTTATGTATTTTATATAATTTCCATGATCATATTTACAACTAATTATCAATAATATAATGAGTTAAACCTATCCATGTAAGGATATTTCTTTCATGGAGCTTATAATTCAAAATTTACCACTGTGTTATAGGTTTTATGTCAATGATACAGTATATGTGGATATTGTTTATGACTATGTTTTTTTATTAATAATTATTTTGATACATCACTCATGAATCAATATAATTTTACCCTCCTTTTGTTATTTCTAGGTAATATGTATTTTCCTTCCACTATTATAAATTTATAGACTAAAGATACTAAAATACATATATTATGGACAATCTATATTATCTCACTTCGGTCATAAACCATTTCCCTTACATGTCATTGTTTAATATAAATGTTTTATTTTTTAAAATATAATCCATTTACTTAATCAAGGACATTTTTACAATTTGTTTTTTTTTAAATTATTTGAAATTATAATTCTTATCATTTTTAAAAATAATTTGTATTTTATTTTTCACTAAAAATGTGAAAGGAATCATTTATTTAACTTGTATGACATGAATGTTATTTTACATTGTAAGGTAAAATTAATTGTTTTAATAACCCATTATATTATTAAAATAATATTTCAATTGAAAATAGTTTCTACATTATAAAGGAAATTTAATGATTTAAAAAATTGATTTCAAAATGGAATTTCATCTTCCTCCAATATGTTTACGTAATAATTTTATGGAATTTATATGCATCATTAAAATCAACCATTATTGTTTAATATTTTTAAAAAGGTATATATCCAAATGGTTATATCATTATTCATTATTTGGATGGTTAATGAAACTAAAATGAAAATTTCTTTAAAAAAATTGTTTATGGGTTACGGTTAGTTGGATTGATGAAATACCCATGAAACCTAGTTTTATTATAAGGTTGATGATTTGATTATATAATGAATTATTAATGAGTTTGTACCAAAAATATTTATTGTAGTATTTATGTGAGATTTGGTACCATTAAAAATATTTTAGGGCCCTAGGACACACTGGGAGGTGAGGGGTGAATTAGGGTGTCAACTGTTTCATTTAAAGTGATGGATCTTTTTCCCACGTTGGTAGGAACTTGTTAAACCTGTTTTATGTGTATGAATAGAAAAAATCCATTCACATGGAATGATATTACATGAAACATTTACTTAGTTCAACACTAATGGATATATCCTAAGTGCAAATGATGATAGGTTTTCAGTCGAACCAAATTCCACTATTCTTCACAAGTTGTGGATTACAATGATTCTGGCATAGTCACTATGTCCTAGTCTCACTACCTAACTATTTAGGGATAACTCATTATTCCCATTAGGTCAAACTTGATGACTCTCCCTGGCTAACTATCTTGGATGAATTCCCATTCAGCTTATATACGTGAAGGTCTCTTCAAAAAATAATCATGTAAGTCCATGTCTCTTGTTCAACATGATACATTCCATGTATTAGAACCCTCAATTGTATTTAATCTTCTCCTTTAGTCCAATACTTAAATGCACTAAATTTAATTATTTTCTTCACCACTGGAATCAGAAAAAAAATTGTTATTGTTCAAGAAATGAATATTATCTCACCAAAGAATCATCACAATTGTACTACCGTGAATAATTCACAATCTTTATTTGGGCACACTAGGTTCTTCTTCATTATCTATTCGATTAATTCAATAAACTAACAAATAAGTGTATCAGTATACTTCCTTCTTTTTGTGAAGTTTTTAGTTATGTTTCATGTATTATTCTTATTTTCTTTGCAAAGCACACAAATGGTGTTTACATAAGTTGTGTGTGTGCGGTAGTAATTCCCCAAGTAAAACTAAATGGTCCATGGTACATCTTCAAGAAGTCACTTTGAGAGTGTTAAGAATCGGTAAAGGGTGTACCAGACCCCCAAATATTTCACACACCCTTCTAGTTGTCTTTTGTGTAAAATTCAAATCTTGTGCGTAAAAACACCATTTCGCGTGAAAATGCCTTTTCACACAACTCTTCTTTTTCACATAGAAAATATATTTTTTCTTATCACTTTCTTTTCTGAACATCACTTCTTCATTTAATTAACAACTCCATACATACATTTTTTCACGCTTCAAAGATTGTAATTTTTTGGAATTTCAACACTCCAGAATGAGAGGGGCCTCCAATTATTTGTAAGAATTTTTGATCGTATGCTTAAAACACTAATCTATGTGTAAAACCATCTTAATGAACGCAAAAACCATTTCACACAACATCATATTTTTCTCACATTCTTCAGTTTTTCATGTAATTAATGCCTTTTACATTTTTCTCCATTTTAATCTCAAAGAACCCCTTGCACACATAATTGTAAATAGAATTCTATATTGATCACAAAACCAATATTTCACACATACTCATTTTTTGTCCACATTCCCATTTTTCATGCACAAATCTAGTTTTTTGAGCATGACATTCTTTTTATAAATTTTGAATTAATGATACTAACACTCCAAATACACTTAGAATGTTCGGCCATTTTTTACCTTTTTTATAAAATATTTTGTCAAATTTACATCATTTCCATATATATTAGCATCAACAATCATTCTAATCAAAAACATAATATAAAATAATGTATCATTACTCCAACTTTCCATCATAATGGTTGCATTACATGTTCCCTGAATATATGATATTTGAGAAATAGAAATCAGCAACGCATTGTCAGATTTGATCTTCCTGGAGAATTTCACTTGTATGAAATCCAATGCTATAATTCCTTAACAACTCTCTAGGAAACCCCACTTCGTCTAATCTCTAATAATATTGGAGCCATAACTCATCTCCATAATTATTTGGACCATAATTGAAAACTATTGACAAAAAATACAATCTTTATAAACAATGTGGTCCCAAAAATTTTCACCTTTGTATTATTTGGTTTATACCATAGTGTTCTACTCAAAAGAATCTCTCAATTGAAAAAATAGAATCTTTTCTCCCCTTTACATTTCATAAATTTATATTACTTCTCTACCCCTTGTGGACAAGAAATACAAATTTCATGGTAGAGAAGGTATCAGTCTATACTTAAGTATTGTGCCATAAATCATTTCACAATATGTCTACATGAACAGTGCTCAATTTAAAAAACACTAGCATTAGATTTAGACAACAAATTTGTCCATTATCTACCGTTCAAGATACATCATGAGATGAGAACTCATTTACATCGTCTTAAGACGTTTTCACATTCATTATAGGATGAAGAAATTGAATGTGAATGGGAATAATCAACTTATCTCTTAAACTATCTTCAACAAACAGATAAAAAACATTCAAGTGAAATTTTTAGGATAAGTGGCCTTGGGGAACTTACATTCTTCTTATGTCACTAATTAATTCCTTTACTCCACCTTTGTAAAGTGATATTCATTCTTAGTAACCATGGATGAGAGATTGTAAAATGAAAAAACCCATTCCAATAACATGTTCTTCATGAAATTTCTAGAGTAATTGAATTTGATACCAAATGAAGGTGATACTGATTGAAATAATAATTTTGGAAGCTTTTTAATTTGTCTCCCACATAAGAGAAGAATTCCTCATCATCTTCATCAGTGGTTATCCTTCATCATTTTAATATTTGAATATTAATTGAAGAATCTTCCAAAGATTAAAACTTCTTCATACTAACTATCATGGCATAAAGAAATTCACTACTTCATAGGTTCTCCCCCTGAGATCATGTTTCACCTTCCATTAATTGGACTATAAGAATAAATAGAATACAAAAATTATTTAGGGAATAATGTGGTGCCTCAATTGTTAGCCAATATGAGAGGCATGGTTGAGATGTTTTTCTCAACCAATTTCCTCCATTTAATTCATTATTGATGCTTGCACATCTGAACATATTTTCTGATATTTTTCGATATGGAATGGTTCTATTCACATTATCATCTTCATTGTATAGAGAATTGGTCTTCCCAATAGCCATCGTTAATGATATGTTCTTATTAATTTTAAGTACTACTTCTTTCTCAGGTATTATGGTTATAAAAACACTTGCAATGTCTATAGATTTATTACATCCCTCAAAAAAACTTCTTTAACAAAATAAAACATTTTGTTTTAACTCTCACATGCACTTTAAATTCATCACCTAATAGTTTTCCAATTACTTTGTCACCATCATTGGCATCTCCATATTCATGTTTCCTCAAGAATTTCAAATATTATAGCTAGATTACTGACATGTCATTTGGAACTGTAGTAGCTGGTTTAGATTTTTCTCAGGGGTTCATCTGACTTTCATCCCTTTTATTTTCTCTTTTGGATGAATTTGCTTATAATTTCTTGGATATAGAATCCATGGTCTTATCATCTTACCTACGTGCGATCATCTTGGGGAAATGTTTTTCACAATATTATTCTGATTTATTCCCAAGGTAGTTGCTTCATACCTCGCTAGCATCTGAGGTCTTATTTTCGTATAATCATTGGGTGCCTGTTCAGGTGAAGATGAACCATTCTTGTAGCCACTCCCATTGCGTACATCACATATGTTATCTTTCATTACAAATAAATTTTTTGTAAACTTATGTTTCTGGATCTTTGGATGTTTCTTCTTCTTTTTATTTATCTCCCTTGGGATGGGATTTATTTGTGCTTTTACATTTAAGGGATAATACCAACAATATAGTGAGAAATGACTAAATATTGTACTGCACCATCATTGGAAAACAAACATTGAAATCTTGTCATATTTTTTATATGGTTTTTTAATATTCTTCTTGAAATATTGTGTTTTCTGTGGGGACATATCATCAACACTCTTCTTTTTTCCACTCTAGTCATGGAGGTAGGTATAACCACACTTTTAGTCATCCATAAATGTTTATTATTCTTCTTCCAACTTGTACTTTTTTTAGAAACGATTTTCGAAACATTAATATCATATGATATTGGTGGTACCTTCAAATTCTTAGCTTCATGTGATGGTTAAATTTGTGAAGTCCGAATATTCATATCACATGTTGGGGTTCCTTTGTTAGTAGAATCTTCATGTTACCATTATGTATCAATATTTAATTTTAAGAAGATATATAATCTAGTGTTATCATATTCTTCCGGTCAAATTTTGGAGGTATTTCAACATAATCATTCTCTAGTGATCATTGTGTACTAGTAGAAACTATTTCTTTCTTATGTGAAGAATAAATATATGACGTCTTATGATTGATCAATTAAGAATAGATTTCATGAAATTTCATATTCATAATGACCTTATGATCTTCAATCATAGTCATATACTCTTCACAATCCTTCTTCAATCATTCAACCTCATCTTCATGCATCTTAATATTGTTATTTGACAAAGAGTCAAGTTCCTAAAATTTCATAAAATTTTATTCTAAATATAATCCCTGGACATTAGTGAACTTCTTCAACACAGCTTCATGTTTAGGAATAATTTCATGTCGGGTCTCATTGACTCTATATTTTTCATCAGTGGTGTTAATCTCTTTGGAGAGATTCTAACATTTTTGCATTTTTGTAAATAATACTTCCTCCATATTATCAGCTTCTCATCCCAATTGGGTGATCGTATCCTACATTCATTGAAATATTATATTAATATTAGTAACTTTTTCTCTAGAATTATCAGGCAGATAAATTATTAGTTTCACCCGATTACTTGAAAATTAGAGAGAAGTGTCTTTTGTTCCTCCGTTAGAAACCTAAACCACCATCTCTTTTCTTTACCTGGATGAAATTTCATAATTACTAGTTGTCTATGGAGAAGAATACATTTAATATTATTTAAAATTAATGGACTTATTCAATTTTATCTTTTATTTATATTTCTTATTTATCATGGTCTTTCTAGATGTATAGTTCTTCTTAGATATAACTAAGTTTTCATCAAGACTGCACATCATTGTTCACTTAGGAATGAAAACTCCAATCCTCTTCTAAATAGAATAAATATGGAATATAAACCATATATAATCCTTTTCCTTCAATACCACTTGTAGGACCTTTAGACACAATGACAGGGGAAGGGTGAATCATGGTGTCAAATGTTTCTTTTAATGTGATGGGTCATGTTACCTCATTAGTAGGAACATGTTAAACCTATATAATGTATATGACTAACTATCAAACATTCAAATAGAAATATATGACATGAAACTTTTACATGGACCACCACTAAGGGATATTTCTAGGGAGAATACAGCTAATGGTTGTCATTTGTACCAAATTCCACTATACTTTACTAGTTTTGGATTACAAATATTCAGGCACAATCACTCTGTCTCAGGATCACTGCCTAAATGTTTAAGGACAACTCACTACTTCACTTGGGACACGCCCCTTGACTCTCCCTAGTTCACTTCATTTGGTATAGTCCCACTCAGTTTGTAGATGTGAAGGTCTCTTTAATAGATAGGCATGGATGCCTTTGTCTCCTATTCATCATGAGACATTGCTGGCATCAGAGTCCCAAATTGATGGTCTTTTGTATTCAATATTCTCCTATAGTGAAATAATTTAATGAACTAAATTTACTATTTCTTTTCATGGATAGAGTCACGAAATCTTATGTTATTGTTCATGAAATGAATATCAGCTCAGGAAAGCATCATCAAAATTGTACTTCCCAAAATAATTCACAATCTTCAGTTTGGCACACTATGTTCTTCTTCTTCTTCTCTTCCTTTAATTCTGAATACCAACACCTAAGTGTATCTGTATACTTCCTCTTTTCTATGAAAATATGAGTTTAGATTCATGTAGAGTTATTCTTATCTTTAAAAAGCACAATAAGGGTAATAAACACCAGTTGTGTGTGTTTTTTACTACTTATCTTTATAAAACTGAATGTTTCATGATTCTTCCTTCATTATGAATCCACATCGAGAGAGATAAGCACCTATCAAAGGCCTACGAGACCCGAAAATACATCACGCACCCTTATAGGTGTCTTTCACATAAAAATAAATCAATGCCTGTAAAAATTCCTTTTAGCATGAAAAACAATTTTCGTGAAACTCTTCATTTTCGCATAGAACTTCTATATTTCGTGAAAAATTTTATTTTCCACACAAGCCTTTTTTCGTGAACTACTCAATACATCAATTTTTTCATGTCTCATATTTTGTGATTTGTTTGAGTGTCTAGCCTCCTAAATGAGAGTCTCCACCTCCAATTTATAGGCATTTTTGATCCTGCCCATAAAACACTGATCTGCGTGTAAAACCCTTTTCATGTGTGTAAAAACTCTTTCATGTAACCTCATATTTTTTGAATATTTTTTAATCTTTTGAGCGCTACATGACTTTTCCATTTTTCTTTAATATATCCCCAAAAACCCCTTACACACAAAACATTAAACAACATTCCATATTGAGCGTTAAACCAATCTTTCATCAAGCCTGATTTCTTTGTGAACTATCCCATTTTTTCCCTAAGAGCTCTTTCTTTTCATGGACATATTTTATTTGAAAATATTAACGTGATGATCAAAATACTTCACCTTAACTCAAAATTTTAGAAAATTTTTTACCATGTGCCTAAATTTTTTTTTCATTGTCCCATTTTTTACCTATCATTTAGCAGCAACAATCATTCAAATCAAAACTAGAATATGACTGATAGTATCTTTACTCCCCCATTCCTTCATAATTATTTCATCAAAAGATCTATATACTTATAATATTTATAAAAAATAAAAATTAGAAAAGCATCATCAGATTTTATCTTCAGGGATAATTTCTCATGTGTGACGTCCAATGCTATAATTCCATTATAATTCTCTAGGAAACATCACTTCATCCAATCTTCATTAAAATTGGAATCAATCATCATCTCATTCTTCATTTTATCCATCATTTACAACTTATAAAAACAAAATCAATCATCATATACAAAGTGGTCCGAACAAATATGTTATGGGCGGTACCATTATAACCACAAATGGGTGAGAATGTGTTATCTGCCTATCGCATTGGGAAATGTCAGATAGATCATGATTCAATTTTATTATGTTTGAAACTTATTTCATGTTCCCAATATTAATCATGGACCTAAAATCATTTTCATATATTTTGGTGGGACAATGTTATATGTCTATAATGTTTTGTGGTGACCTTATTTCATATCCAAATGGTTATGTTTATGCCTTTATTCATTCATAAGTGGTTATGAATAGACCATGTTTCATTTCCCTAAGGTTATGTGATGTCCTTATTTCATGTCCCTAATGTTTTTAGTGAACCTAGATTCATGTCAATAAGGGTATTCACAGACTTGTTTTCATGTCCATAACATTTTATGTGGACCTGATTTCCTGAAAATTAGTTTATGAGTAGAACTATTATCATGTCCATAAGGTTAATTGGGGACCTAGTTTCATGTCCATTGGGTAATGTGTGGTCTTGGATTCCAGTCCATGAAATTTTGTGAGGGATTAAATTCATGTCATTTTCATAATATGTAAATATGTTTCTATTTATATATGATAAAAATGTTATAATGTTATGTTTTTTACAAATATTATGTTTATGTTATGCTCTCAAGGATAATGTTCATTGATGTCTTTTATAATTCGTGTCATGTGAAGTATAATGACAGATGACATTATATAGAGTTTTGATCTATGTAATTAAGGATATGTATTTAAAATTTCAAAATCAAATTCCCATTCCCTTATATTGTAGTTATATTAATGTGATTAATTATATCTCCCTATTATAACATTATTGAAAATATATGGTCCCCCTTTCTTATGATGAATTCCCCAATGTTTTGAATAATGTTTGTAAGTATGGGACGTATAATTATATGATCTTTAAAGGAGATGTTGAAAATTATCTTTTAAATAATAATATAGTTTATCTTTTCTAAAAATAGGACTAAACAATTATGATCCTCGGGAATGTATTTGTGAAATAAAATGAATCTTCAAATAAATAGATGTATTTTCTTATGTAAAAAATGATTGGTAAATTATAAAAATTATTGTCAATTTACTAACATCAAATGAAATATTTACTATTTTAACTTATATGGTTTCAAAAATATTCAATAATTTTAAAAATATAAAAAGTATTAGTAAAATATTAAATATCATATATAAATTAGATAAACCTGTGAATAATTCCATGTAATAAAAATATAAACCATAATTTTAGGATATGTTTTAATAAATGAATGGTTATTTGATGAAATAATTATGTATTTTTATATATTTTAATTCATTATCTTGATCTATGGTGAAGTTCTTGATGTGTCAATAATGGTATATAATTTTGAAATATTTCATGAAAAGATAAATGGTAATGATTTTTGGATTGAATATGGTGGTGAAAGGAAATAATATATTTTAAACATTATATCCTTACATTTGAAAACATCAATCCATTTTCATAAAATTTTATACATTTAAAACATTCATTCTTCCCATGTACGTCATATTTTTTGTTGGAATATAAAAAGGATTATTAGATAGATATTTGTAGTTCTATTTAATGAGAAATATTATGTTTACAATTAAACTTATACATTGTACATTTAAATAAAAGACAATATTATCTCCAGATAGAGGTTTATAAATTCTAACAAATGTAGAATAAAAAATTACACCAATCTATGTTGTATAAAATATACTAAATGTAAATTCTTATATGGATAATAGTACGTCTACCAAAAAAAATTATAACGACAAGAATTATTAAATTATATATTCTAATATGGAAGGTCCATATAATCTATCATATGGAATATAAATTAACTATAGTGGTTGAAATCGTGAAGAAAATAGGATGAATATGTCTTTCCTAACATCTGATTTATTGAATTTTTTCTTCCAGTTCCCATAAAATCCCCTCCCAGAAAGGCGTATTTTTTATGTTTGGTGTGAAACTATAAAATTATTTCAATTTTTGGATGTGGAACATTTAATTTTTTTATCCCAAGTGATATACTATTTCTATTAGGACACTAAATAATATATTAATTATTTTAGTATTCCTCCCATTTAGGGTGTTCTCTCAAGTGAACATTTTGGTGCAGTTTTTTGTTTTTGAGAACCTTGGATTAGAGTTAGGACTTGAAGTACATTATGATGGAGGATTGAGAAAAAAATTGAAAAATGGCATATGCATGGTTGGTGCATAGTTAGAGAAAACCATACACCCAATGCTAGGTAACTGTGTGAAGTTGGACAATGAGGGCATCATGGTTAGAGAATGATTTATCTAATCATGTGCCTATTCACACAAAACAATGTATATGGTTATTAATTACTCTAAATTTTATTTTGAAATACCCCTAAACCCTTTAAAAACTCTTATTCATCCCCATCTCCTAACAAGACATTTTCAGAAAATTTCAGAGCATTTTGGAGTGGTTCCAACAACATCTGACCATCGTTCTTCAATTTCCTAACTCTAATCAGAGATACTCTCTTCACCTTGTATGTTAATCTCCTAAAAAATCATATATTAATCATTCATGGTTCTATACATGATCTTTTGGTGTAATTGTTTCTTTATTTTCTTCAATATATGACCAATTATTTTGATCTAGATCTACGATTATATATCTTGATCTTGATTTATTATTTCATAATATACATAATCATGATTTAGTGATTTAGACTACGAACTATGATCATCATCATTGTGCTACTCAAATTCAAGGGATTTTCATTGAATGAAAAACCATAAAATAATTGATGATAGTGTTCTAAAATCTATTCCCCTAGTATTGGATTGAATTCATAAATGAAAAGTAATAGAATTTATAAAATTCTTTATCAATTTAAGTACAAAATTTTGTAAATTAGGTTGAAAAAATGTTTTATCGAAGAATTATTTATATAAGAAATTAATTGAGTACTTAATCATAAGACTAAGGAGATTTTTTATTAGATAATTGATTTGGGGAAATCAAATATGTTATTTGTTTTATTTTAATAAATATAATTAATCATGGGATTAATTATGGGATATTTAATTGGAAGGATTATGATAATTAATCATGAATTAATTATGTACCTTGATATTATGATCTAGATAATTTTTTGGGGAATTAATTATGAAGAGTTGATATTTAGAATGATATAAGTCACAATGTAAAATTAATTTTGGGATCAGAATTGTGTTATAGACTAATTAATTAATTAATTAATTAATGGGATTGTAACATATAATTAATTGGGGATTTAATTAATGATATCGATATATATTTATCTAATAGGAGGACTTTTTAATGGAAATGAGGTGGATAATAAATTATGAAATAGTTCTGGGTTAAATAATGGGAATGCGTTAATTCTAAATTGAGAAGTATAAATTGTAAGATGGTAATTTTACTTTTGATCACAGGAATGGGAACATGGACATTCAAATAAAATTTTGAATTGTAAAATAGTTATTGTACATATTTGTAAATTAATTGGAACATGGTCATTTTATTAAGTTAAAATAATTATAACATGGTCAACATACATAAAAATTATTTTTGGTAACTTTTATATTTATGTGTGAATTTAATCATTCATAATTAAGTAACTCTATGATATGGCCTCATATTATAATACAATGAACATTTTCATGAGTTGAATCATGTACTAATATATCATATCACCTTTAAATACCTAGAGCTCTATCATGATTCTATGTATTCACCTTGAAATTATATTACTTTGTGAATACTTTGGGATCTGGAATGAGCCAAATCTTCTATAGAGGTTTCAGTATTCCCATTAACCCTAGAGTTAATATGATTGAATAAAAAATAAATTATAATGTGATAATTGTGTGTTTATACATTTTCTTTATCACTTTATAGAAATACCTACACTATCTTCTAACTATGAATGTTTTAGATAGCATTGGTGGTGTCCTAATGAGTTGAACTCACGCACTATTTATTCTTCCAGAGCGGTACCTAAATAGTCTTTTTTATTTCATGATATGTTACATGGAAGGTCCCTATGATAGATTGTTGTTTGGAACTGGATCATGGATAAGGCAACTAGATGTGGTTATGGACCCTCTTGGGAGTATATAGTGTATTTATTTTTTAGTTTAACTTTTAGAGTAATTTATCATATGTAGAAATTTCGTATCTTCCCATTCATATGAATATTTTATTTTTATTTTTGGTTCTCTCGTGAACAAGGTATTATTTATTCTTATATATGCTTCTCTATTTTTTGTCTATTTTCTCTGGTGTTTTACTCTGATAAATGAGGTTATAGTATCCTCAATAAGACTAACCAAACACTCACTCCGAGTAAGATGCCTTTATTTTATGAGGAGGAATTCATGAGGTCATGAGACTAACTAGATCGAGGCATCATTGCATTGTTCTTGGTTCAAGACATTACAAAGTGGTATCAGATGTCTAGTTTTATTTCGTCTTATTTTGAATTATTTTTGAAATGAATTTTGAGGACTAGTGATGGGAGTGGGTATAGTAATGAGCTTGATCAAGGAATTTTCAAACCCATGTATTAGAGAAACCCCGATTAATTAGGATGGGATTATTGTTATTGATGTTTGTTTCTATAGTTGAATATTATTTCACCTTTGGTGATGCACTTGTGGTGTGATGTGATTGTTATTTCTGATAATTTTGTACTATTTATTTTTGTGTTGGAATGCAACAAGAGTTTTTCATCTATAATCATGGTAGTCACTTAAGGTTATTATGTCATAAATCACATTAGGAAAACATTTGGAGAATAGTTATGGGTATTCTCTTGAACATGAACTATTTTCCTTATTTGAGAGAATAATATTAATAAAATGGTGCCCATGACGAATTGAAAAATATTGTAAACATGATGAAAAATAAGAACAATTTGGTTTCAAAATGAGAAACAGGATTATGATCATGTTTTTATGTTTGTTAAAAAAACTGGGAGTATGAAGGTTATTTGTAGTGATAGTTCCTTGGTCTGGCCGTTTGGCGAGAGGTACGCATAATTCAATGTTTTTACCAATTGTTATATCTCATCATATTTAGATGTTGTATGGTTGTTTTATAAGTCAAAAGGCATGTGTTTGGCATTTTATAGAATATTCCTCCATGACACATGTTGAGGGGACTACTAAGGGGCTTTGCTTCTAATGGTATTCATGTTATGAAACATGAGACATAGAGGGTACCAACTAAATATTATGTAGAGCTGTTCAAATTGAACATATCATGATCCATTCAATTCATGGAAAGAGACACTTAGTGGGTTGTGAAAAAACATGATTGAGTTGATTAGGGGGTTTCAGTTTCCACACTCTCAGACTTTTACAAGAGAGGGAAGGCCTAAGGGAGCTGAATTATGGGATGAGTCCACTAAGACAATACATGACCATTTAGAGACTCTGGGTGAGAGGATTGTCACGAATAAAACATGAATGATACATGGAACAGTGAAGCACTACTGAGACATTCAAATGAGAATTAAAGATATTGAGTGTATGTTGGGAACAATATCATAGGGAGGAAAATGGGGCACTTATATACAGATACGCTAAGATATGGGAATGATCAATTGTTCACATATGTGAACCAATGGAGGATATCTATGATGGATTGTGCTAGACACTTCACATATCTGCAACATGATTCTTCAACATTATTTGGAGATGATGTAGTATTGGAGAAATTTTTTCAATACGATCATAAGTGAAATATTCTATCCCAAGTCAATATTTTCTAATTAATGATGTTTGTAAAAGTTGTGGATGAGGCTCCTGTATCATAAGGAAACAATAGGTAGGATTCTAGTACTAAAGAGTTAGTATTTTTTATTTGATCAGGAGGTATGGAATCTGACAAAAGGATGTGTCATTAAGACTGCTTTAGCCCAGGTAGTGGGCAATAGAGTACACAAATAGGAGGTTCAGTTTGATAGGACCATACCGGGTTGATCTTTCAATATAGTGGTAGGTCTGGACACTATTGTGGACATAATCCCCATCCACCATTATATTACTGGTCTTTAAGAATGATGTGACACATATAGAAGTTCTTCTAGTTGTAGTGACTGACTCATGCTGAGGAAAAGCTGGGTAGAGTTAAACTGTGGGAAGGGGGTATTGTAACCTATATCAGTATGAAACTATAGTTCTATTAGATGTGGTGGTATAGGTAGTGGATGTGGTTTAACAGGGATAGATATCTATTTTTCATAGTGTGATTATATTTAGGGTATTTTGAAATCATCCCAGGGATGAGGGGAATGATAGTTACATGAAGTAAAACCTAGACTTGTGGTGAGTAATGATGGGCCATAGATTGTGAGATGTACTATTCTGGTAGATTATTCTTTATCTAGTGCCTAATTTGAACTTGGTTCTTCTCATTCAATTATATATACAAAAAAAATTAATAGTTTGAGACTAGGGGTGGGGTTCCAAAGAAGATTAATTACTCTTGGTATGTCATTGTGAACATGGTCTAGAGACAACTGTCTATGGATGGGATGTTCACTAAAGATTGGGAATGCCATTTTATATTAGACCATTATATTTTTTACATGAAATATTATTATTTTTGGGGATATAATTGAAATTATAATGATGTGGTAATAAAAAAATTTATATTCTTTTTTATCTCAATATTTCTTATATTTTTATTGAAGAAATATAATAACTTCTCAAGCATAAGCTCCATTAATTCCATTAAATATTTAAATATATTATATCGTGTATATGATTATTCCCTAAACAATACATCTTTGGTACATGAGGTTCTTAAATGATAGTTTTCTTTATTAACTCTCAAATATTTATTAGTCCATATTCATTACTCAATACTGACATTTGATGATAATGAATATTATTATTTAATTAAATCGATTATTCGATATATGAGGAATTATTTGGACATGTAGTGATGGGTGTGGCTGAGATATAAATATCCCTTTGATGCATTACTTCTATCCTGATGTTAATCATTATGGTATAATCAAAAAGTTTTGTAGGGAGAGTTATATACATTATTATTAACGTAGGTGATAGAAGAGGTTCTAGGATTTATGAGATCATGGCATCCAATAATTAATATTTTTCGTCAATGATAATAAAATAATAATTATTATTATTATCCATGATATTATCAAATTTATATTGCATCTGGATGAACTTTATTATCATTTTATCAATAAAATTACTTGATTGAGAAGTTATTAATATCATTATATTTATTATTACTTATATAATTATGATAGTTATGTTATTGATTATTTGTCATGTGTGTTCATTTATTTACCCATTCATATTGAATAAGTATTATTGATTCAAAATGCATTCCATTGTACAAAATCATTATTGATCATTTTTTCTCTCTAATATTTTTCATTTCTCTAAGATGTGATGATCAATTCACTGAATTATTTTTAGGAAGTCAAATGATATATATGTGTGTGTTAAATTAGTCCTAATGTATTATAATGATTACTAATATGAGTTTATTTTACATTGTTCCCAAATTTACTTTAGATATATAGTTTTATATAATTATAAAAAAATCTTACAGATTAAACCCTTATAGTTTATTTTTACACTTATACTTGATATCTATTTTACCATAAAATAACCACTACTATCATAAAGGATGTTTTCTTTTCAAGACATATATTAAATAATTTCATTATTTCATTTTCATTTTCATTAAATACATTCAGAGTAGTTAAAAAGTATAAAATATGGGATGAGCCTAAATATAAAAGTAAGGGGAATAAATAATTTCAATAAATTGCTACAACATAAATAATATAAACACATGAAGAAAATTTCAAAAAATAATACATTTTAGCCATAAAACATACACTTGATAGCTTACCTGATGAAATTATGTGTTTTATATAGAAATACATAGAAATAATAAGTCATAATGTTAACATATTTCACATATATAATTCATACATTTTTTGTTTCATAGCTACATATTGACTAAAATTCATGGTTACATTTGGAATACCCATTGTATTATATATTTCAATAATCTCTTAGGAGAAACCCAACTAGTAATCTCCATCAAATTAACCACTGAATTGAAAAGATATCATGGTATCATCTACCATCGGTTTATCTAGGAGACACCCATATACATAATCAATTCCTAAGAACCATAAAAGAACCACAACATCTAAAACAATAATAATGGAAAGATAACATTTCTAGATTAAAATAAAATTTCAATTTTTCAAAGTCACACACTCATAAATGAAAAAAATAATATTTGAAAATTAGATTGTAAAATTATAATGATTCATCAAAACATTAATTATTAATAATATTATTCAAATATGATCATTCTTTATAATTTATAGAATACTCCTTTTTTCTATTGTAAAAATAGTTGAAATATTAACTTTTAAAGAGGGTTTTAAAAGAATTTACCTTACCTTGAGTCTGGATCGTTATGTACAATATATATCATCCTAAATAACCAAATTTTTGTAATTTATTAAATCCATGAGAAACTTTTTAATTTCTATTATTATTTCCATATCACATATTATAATGTTATTACAATTACATAGTTATTTATGTTTACATCATGCATTGTGTCGTGTCATTGAAATATTTTCTAACGTCAAAATAGTCACAACTAAATCATATCCAAAATATTATTCCTGATATATTAATTAATTTTTATCAACATTTATAATTTTAAATAAAACCATTTATGTATGGTTATGGAAGATGAACAACATTATACTCTTATAGATGGTAGGATATAGATACACAGGAGTATTATTTCTATTTTACATTTATCATTATAGAAATATGTTAATTAATAGATTACCATCCCATAAATATCATAATATAATAAATATAATATTAATAAAAGAAATATATAAACACATATATCATAAATTTTATGTAGTGAAGCAAAATGAATCACATCACTTTATGGAGGTGATAATTAACATTTATGCAGGAATGACATTATTATTTTTATTTTCATGCATGGTAGGAAATTTATTGATATATTATTATCTTACCATAAATCATATGTCATGAATATTATATATATACATCAATTCCATAATTATGTAAAATCATGGTAGACAATTATGGAAATGGAATTATATTGCTCTCTGAGGTGGAAACATTTAGTACACATGAACTAGTAATTCATTTCCAATTTGATGGGATTTTAGGAGTTATGTGATGTTATTAAAATAATAAAATAATTTTTTATTTAGGATACATGATTTATTATAAATTCATTGTTTAATCTTATATAATGGAAGTACAAGAAAAAAGTAAAATTAAAAACATAAAAATGTTACCTTTCATACAACTAATCTTCATTGATTAACACCCTAAAACATCTAAATAAGTCATTACATCACAAATTAAAGATTATAGTTGTTTATTTGTATTCTATGAATGGATTTGTGTTGATATTTTTGTAAACAAATAGATTTTTATGTGTTAATAATGGAGTATAATGGGTTATCCTTTATAGGGGAGTGGTGGGGAACTCATGGAAATATTGAAATGATTAAATTATAATAAATTAATATTCTATAAAATATGGTTTAAAATTGATTTATTTAGAATATTAAATTATTGTTCATAAAATAACCTTAATAAAATTAAAATTATATTGGTTATGATTATTTTTTAATCCTTTGATTAAAACCACACTTAACCCATATAACTCTTACCATGATATAACTTACTTTTCACATTGAGGGTAAATATAATCACTATAAAAATAAAAAAGACTAATAAAAGAGTCATTTATCAAATTATAATACATATAAAATCTATATTTCATAACTTTATATTTTTTAAAAATTCTGTATTAATTAATTTAATATTTTTTATTTTAAAATATCATTACTGTAAAATATTACAGTACAAAAAATATGACAATTACAAAACATAAAAAAAACATGATAACTTAAAAAAAAGAAAATAATATATCTATAATGTATAATTATTTCATTTAATTCTTTTATGACATCAATTATATCATATTATGTATATTTTAATTTTTTAATATAATTTATTTGATTATTTCATTAGTGATGCAATTACTGCATCATCATTATGTCATCATTTAATTTAATTATATATTTCACAAAAATGTTTTAAAATTACCCTCATATAGTTAATCATTTTATATTTAAAATTAATATATATATTCAAATATACCCCTTGAATAACCCCATGTTAAAAATACATTACATGAAAAAAATAACGATGAGAATAACTTTCCCTTTTCATTGAATATAATATGATATACATATAAATCAAACCCATGTGGCTTCCAAAGTATATAATAACGGCCCAAATATTATTTTTAACAAATCAATCACATAAAATTAAATTACTACTTGTTATAGGTTGATACTATATTATTTATAATATTATTTTTACCTTAATATATCTAATTTACCCTTAATAGGGTTTCTAAAAAAATTACTAATGTATCTGCTCATATTTTTCAGAAATTAAAGCTTCCCATTTATATAATTTATACCTTATTATTAATAATATGGAATCCATTTTTTAAAATTTAAAACATATACTTGGCTAAAATAAGTTAAAAATTAATCACGTTGATAGAACGAGAAAACATTTTTTTAGTGACAAACATTCAAAAATTCACATTTTTCAAAATTAAATTTCAATATGAAATTATTTCTAATAATATAAATTGTGTTAAATGATAATAAAATAATCTGGTTTTTATATAAAACCGATTAAAATGATAATATTACTATATAAAAAAATTAAATGGATAATAAATTTTGAGTTAAAATGCAGTATTTTCCATTGTTTGCAGAAATAAGAAATTTATATAAAAATTACAACAAATTAAACAAATGTATCATTTTATACTCTAATTATAAATATTATTTTTATTTTTTAAGGTATAAATGAATACATTGAAAAAAACTATATTTCAATTTTGTTCCCCATCAATAGGCAATCAAACTACCGATTTTTCAAATTTTATCCGTAAAAATGAATTTGCTCATAAATCATGTCTATATTACACATAAGATGAATTTAAAAAATTTTGTTTCAATAATATTTCATTAATATAATCCAACAAGGTTGATTTTATTATTTTATAAACACAATTATTCTCATTTTATTAGTTTTTTATAGAAAAACATACTATATATTAAATTAGTTTTAATATTCTTTTCTAATTAATTTTATAACCATTGAATAATTATATAAACACTTGTAATAACTATTTTAATTTTTTATTTAATAATTTTTATTCATTTCATTCTAATGAGTAGGTTATTATGGTAACATTTATATAATAATCTTTATTTGTCTATTTATGCTCGATATGATGCATCACATTCACTACTGAACAATGTATTTATTTTAAAATACTAGGGATGTAACATTAACCCCCACCAAAATATTATAATTTCATCCATGAAATATTTAATTCTATATTGATAACTATTGTTTTATTTATCAAAATACCTTTTTTAATGTACCTTATCCGAACAAGGTTCAATAAATCATCCACTTTAAGAAAAAGGAATAGAAATACGACAGTCACCTCAGATAACACATACTAGGATTCCATGTAGGTAAATATCAAAATGGATTATGAAACTAAGTCTAAGATATTAATAGATAGTTATAAATAACATAATCATTGGAATGTTTTCCATAATAAAATAGAAATATGTGATGGGTCAAAAAAAACATTAAAAAAAGTAAACAGATAAGATTTTTATATTAATATCATTTTAATAGTGATTAGGAATTAATTTACTTATAATACGAATAAAAAATGGAAACATACTTTTATGATAATAAGTATTTCATCGATTAATCAATTTCAACCATAAACACTTCTTTTTCTCCAAATAATGAGTATTCAAGATGAATTTTTCAAGCCTGAAGCATTAGAATCAGCTTATAGAGAGTAAAATAATCTAAAAAGTGATAACTATTTATTTATGGAATAACAAAACATTAACAAACTAAAAATAAATATGATAAAAAATGATAAATCCTTAAAAATAATAAACCATTATATGATGAAAAATATATCTTAATGTATAAAATTAAATTGTAATACCCAATTTCAACATACACCATTCAAAAAATGACTATCCTTAAAATTAATAAAAAATAGTCTATACTAATATATACTAAAAAAATCTGAACACATGTTTTCTAGGATAAATTTTTAGAATTAACCCCAAATACCATTAATTAGTACAGATTTCTCATACCAATAAGTAACTACCCATGTAATCTTCACGATATGCTAACTATTTCCTTAAATAAGATAAATTACCATATGTTGACAATAAAATCATAAATTCATACAAAATATAATTAAACCTTTACTTCCTAAATGAAATCACATAGTACATATATTTCATTTATCATTGACGGTTCTCAAAATAGTGAACGACTTCTAAGATATCAATCATCTCTTAATCGGCCAATAATTCTTCTAATTTGATAATAAATATGTTTCCAATATCAACATATTTATATTCCATGAAATAATTTAACTAAAAATTAATATTAAAACTATCGTGGACTTTATATTAGACAGTGTTAGTATAGGAACCATTTTCTCTCTTCTATTGAGGGTAAGAAAATCATGGGCTTACCGGATGAAATGAGATATCACACTTCTTATGGGTTGAACTTTTTCTAAAACCATGTATTAATTATAAAATTTCCAAAATACAATAATGTCCTTAAAATTTACTATAACATGGTTTGACCTAAAAACAATTTCACATAAATTTCATTTTGTTTCAAATAATATAAAAACCCATAATGACCTATATATGAATTTCTCCAAAAACCCAGTTAGACGCCAAAAAATATCATTACATAAGCCTAAAAATAAGAAAAATACATTTAATTTAGGGAATAAATAAACATATAAACCTTGGATGATATTAATAACTCCAAATAAGTCATCATAATCTCTCATGATATATGAAACCTACTATGATATAAAATATTATGACTACGAAATAAACATAACATATTCTAGTGAATTTTACCTAGAATTTATTTTTTTAATTCCAAATTACCATTTTGGTCTAGAGTTTTATAGAATAATGATATAATCTTATGTTGTAAACCAATACATTAAAACTAAGGACTTATACTAATTATTTAGTTTTTCACCAATGGAAACCCCTTTAAAATAATACATTGTTTCTTTTCATGACACCTCACCAGTACTTTCACTTTTTCATATCCATTATCCATAATAACATTTTGATAATTTAAATTTTTTTAAACAATTTGTTGGTACAAAAATATCATTAATATACATAAAACAGTTAGAAAAACTGTATGACTAAGAATAATTTTAACTTATGAAAATTTTTTAAAAAAATTATACTTTTTACCAATGAAATATACAATCATTATCTTACCTCATTAAATCATGAGATTTTAGTAAAAATCCACAGAAAACATAAATCACAAAGAAAAAATGAGCCATCTATACCATTCATACATATTATATTTCAAATATAAATATGGAGTAACCTTCATTGTTACATTTGTAATACCCGTCTGAGTTTATTCACATTGTCATGACTCATCCCCCGGGGCCCATGCCGTCACTACCCCAAGCCTACATTCCATAGGCCAGGGGATGGCAACTTGCTCCAATGGCGTAAATCCCTAAAACTGGGAATCCATTGCCTTTATAAACTGAAAATTCACACACCATAGTATAATCTAGAAGCAAAAACCTAAGTAAAATTGTATAAAAACGAGTGTTGAAATGTAAATGGGGTAAGAAATACAAGCCCAACCTTAATGTACAAAAAACATAATGTACATGTACTGGAAAAAGGGAAAACATCTCATGGATCATCCACTAGGAAATCCTACCTGAATAGTTGGTATAGATAGTCTACACAACACTCCACGTCTGTCCGTCTCCACCGTGTACCATCATGCCTTGTAGTCCACCTATAGGTATCATCCAGTCCTGGTACACTCATCTGCGGTCAGTGATGTCTGTCATCTACATCAACACAATGAGGTATGGGTAGAGCTCATGCACGGGTGATTATAACGATAATCAGTAGGGACCCCGAGACCCTCAAGGATTAACAAAATACAATAAGGTTAAACCATAAGGTATGAAATCAATAGTTAAACCCACTTAGGTATATTCTCATACATATAACTATGTTATCAAATAATCCATTTCAATCCTGAGGTAGACACAAAAGTTACAGACTCTACAAACACTATTATACAACTTTTCTAGAGAGTTAGAGATGACTAGATGTACCCACTAAATCATGTATTGTGTCAAACCCATGTAGGATCTTGTAATAGTAGACAGAGCTGTCAAACCCACATAGGATCCAGGAATAGTAGTCAAAGATGTCGAACCAACATAGGATCCAGGAACATGAGTCCGAGCTGTCGAACCCACACGGGATCCAGGAACAGCAGTCAGAGAAGTCGAACCCATAGATTATCCAAGAACAGTAGTTAGAGCAATCGACCCCACATAGGATCTATGAATATTATTTAGAGTTGTCGAACCCACACAGGATCTGTGAACATTAGTCAGAGAGCATCCAGTCAGAGGGTTTCCGTACAAGTATGCATGATTTCATGAGGGTCCACTTTTCATGCCATGTGTCGATACATCAACTTCCACGAAGCCCCATGAAGTAATATCACGAAGGTTTTCCTCGTCATTGTGGTCTCAATGCAACAGGCAGTGGGTCAGTCAGACACATGATCTGAGAGTTATTAGCCTTTTATTCCCGAGGGCCCCGTTGGATTCGTGCACGATCCAACCTGATTGATTATCAACTATACCCGAAACTCCAGGGTGGTTTAATATAAGGTACCGTCACGCTCCATGATTTCCAGCGCCATTGACAGTTCATGAAATAGACGTCTGGTGCGAAAGATATGGTCGGAGGAGTGTAAATGGGTTGATGTGGTCCCAGGTTTGGTGTGACCCCTTCTGCCTACATGGCCTGACTCAGCCTAGGGTGACCCGGTCTGGGTTAACCTGGCATGACCCGTTGGGTCTGGCCCGGCCCAGTAGTCCATGAAAGCAGCGATTAGTGTAAGGGATAGGACCGTCCACGAGGGCGTGGATCGGCCGCATGTTCGAGTAAGCGCGGTTCAGCCCAGAGGTGTCACAAGGGGTGAGGAAGGATGGATCAGCCGGCCTAGCATGGGGCACCTCTCGGGGGCTTGACCATCATGGTGGATGCCAGTTTGGACAACACCATGTGGGGCACGACTCAGGTGGCTCGGCAATGGAGGCCAGCTGGCGGCCGGGTGGCCAACGGTTGGTAGGGAGGCCAGCAGGCATTCGGGAGTCGGGAGGTGAGCAGGTGGTCGGGTGGCTGACAGGCGGCCGAGATACTGGCGGGCGCATGGGATCTGGCGGTGGACGGAAGCCTAGAGGCCGGCCAGGGGTCGGGAAGTCGACTTCATCCTGGAGCTGGTTCGACCAACGCGCCACGAGGGCGGTGCGGGTTGAGGAGTCTGTGGTTAGCGTGGTCATTTTCTATCACCTCTGTCGCCATGTTGTTTCATCACCATGATGAAATACATCAGAAGGGATCAGTGCAGGGTGTCAGGCCATGTTAGTTTAGCCCGCACCCTCCGTGTTTAGTGTCATAGAAATCAGTCAATCAAGAAAATAGAATGATAAACTTCAAATTCTATAGCCTCTTCGACGATGCTTTTCTAATACGCAATAGAAAATAAAGGAAAGTGTTAACATGGAAATAAACCCCCTAACTTTGTTCAATTTTTGTCGATGATGGCAAAGGGAAGAAGATAGATCATTGGGAAAAGACAGATGTCAGTGTCATCGGTGTTTTCCTTGATGGTCTGTTTGTGCACAAGCTCATCATACTCTAAGACATCCTACATCAGATTAAGTTCCGAGGAAGGAAGTTGAAGTACCTCCTCACCAACATTCCTCATTGGAATAATGTGTTCTTCATAGAGGAAGCGTAATCCTCCATGTGGTGGGAGTCACATCACATTACCAGCTATTCGTTGCATGGTGATGCCATTCCAAAACCTCCTCACAAGCTTCCTTTATATATGAGAGGGAGGGAGGTAGGTAACAATCGTTGAAATTTATGACGGTTCATTTATTAGGAACCTTGCTAAATTCTAACAATGCTGTTATTTAAATCACAAAGGAGAAAACTAATTAAATTATGTTGGTGAATCTTTATATGTGTGTTGGCTATAATTATTGGGAGGATACCAAGAGCCCCCCCCCCCCGACATTGAATAGGGACTTGAGTGGTTTCTCCCAATTAATTACAAGTCTCAAGGAGGTTTAAAAACCTATGTGGTCCCCACCACCATAACCTATCATTGGAGGATAAGGTGTTGTGGACCCCACTTCCATCTTCCATGTAGAGGTTTTGCTCTGATGGACCCCATATTAAATATCTACATGGAGGCTCAAAATAAAATAAATTATATATCATTTTATTTTATTATTTTCCATGAAAAACCCAAAAACTAAATTTCATTCTTGACACACTACTGTTGAGGTGACAATCTCCTGAAACGAATTTTGGTGCTGCTAGTTCAATGGTGCCCTCAGATTTCAATTCCGATCACTGGTTCAAAATTAATAAAAACCTACTCCTATTTTTACTAAATGTGCCCTAACAAAACATCATCAATTCATTTCAGGCACTCTGGACCTCATAATCGAGCACCGTCAATTTTCACGGACTAGTAAAATTGACATTTAATGAAAAACAATTACATGGAAATTTTGGGTCATTACATTCTCCCCAAATCATGGCTCTAAATCCCCATAAGCCACAACTCATAACTAAGGGAACAAGTGGGGGTACTGAGCACGCATCTAATCCTCCCACTCCCATGTGCTCTCCTGGAGATTCCCATCCAGCCAACAAACACGCACCAAGGATATCAACAATCCCCAAAGGACCTGCTCTTATCGATCCTCAATCTCTACTATAAACTCTGTACGAGTCGCCCAATTATCGATGTCAAACTCTCCACGGTCGATGATTTGAGAGGTTAGTGCATGTATCACCTCAGGTGGGATACATGGAAAACGTCGTGTACCCGGTGCAATTGAGGTGGAAGGGCTTTGTGTTATTCCAGCTCACCAACTCTGATGAGGACCTGAAAAGTTCTGATGAATCTTGAAGATAACTTGCCGCCTCGGGCAAATCTCCATAAACATCATCGAGGTGAGACCTCTAGAATGACATGGTGGTTATCCTCAAACACCTGAGGTCTTCATCTCCTGTCGGCATACGACATATGCCGAAATTGTGTTTTCTTCATCTGCTCTTTGATGATTTATACCTTCTATGTGTAGCTCTTACCATATTTGGTCCCACTAGTGCTGACTCCTCCGGGTCAGTCCTGCACAATGGCGATCTACAAGGTCTCCCATACAGTGCCTCAAAAGGTGTCATCCCTATGGTGGAGTGATATGTGTTGTTGTATGCAATCTCCGCCAAAGGTAAGTGATCATCACAACTTCGACTGCAGACGAGGACACAAGAACACACCATGTCCTCGAGGGTCTAAATTTTCTGCTCAGTCTTTCCATCCATCTGAGGATGGAAGGCAGTGCTCGGACGAAGTAACATCCCAATAGCCTCCTACAATCCCTTCCAAAGCTGGGAAGTAAACTATACGTCATGATCAGAGACAATAGAAGAAGATACTCCATGTAGCTACACAATCTATTACACGTAGGGTTATCCCATGTTCTCCACTGAACCTTGCTCTCAAATCGGTAGGAAGTGGGCTGACTTGGTGAGTCAGTCAACAATCACCCAAATAAAGTCATGACCCCTGGATGAACGTGGAATTCATGTCACGATGTCCATTGAAATCTCATTCCACTTCCATTCTGGGACCTCTAATGGCTGAATCAAGTCTACAGGCACCTCATGATCCACCTTCACTTGCTGACAAGTGAGGCATCGAAAGATAAACTCCACTGCTTTCTTCTTTGTACGTGGCCACCAGTGCTATCATCGAAGGTCCAGGTACATCTTCGCCACTCATGGATATATGGATATAGGGGATGTGTGGAAATCCCTAAACACATCCTCCTTAAGTGACACAGGTACCACGGTACGTCCTCTTAAGAGGATGACATGCTCCCCCACATTCATAAATTCTTTCAGGTTCCTACCCAGTAGATATCAGAGCATGTCCTGTCTCAAAGTTAGTTTCCCCACACTGTGCCTCAATGACTCGCTGAAGATGTTGGGGACTGACTGTAAGAAACTAAAGGAGGGATGATCCATCTCTATCCACAAAGGACATATGTAAAGAAGAAAGATACTCTATCGCCTCACTTAGAAGTTGTATACCATATCATCATCTATGTGAATCTACAACAACATTCACCTTCACAAGTGTATAGACTATCTCATAGTCATAGTCTTGGAGGAACTCAATCTGACGTCGTTGTCTCAAGTTCAGGTCATTCTGAGAGAAGATATACCTATGAATATTATGATCAGAGTACACGGTAAGACGCTCAGCCATTAGAAAGTGCCACCACATCTTCAAGGCGAAGACCACTCCTACTAACTCCAGGACATGGGTAGTGTATTTCTTCTAATGATGTATCAGTTATCGTGAACCATAAGTGATCACTGGTCACTCCTGCATCAATACACATCCGAGTACAGTCCTTGATGTGTCACAGTAGACTATGTACCCAACACCTTCTTATGGATTCCTCAATATGGGGGCACTAGTTAGCCTCGACCTCCACTCATGAAAGCTCTGCTGGCATCTCTGCGACCACAGAAAGGGTTGCCCCATATTCATCAAGGTTGATAGTGGTGTGGGAACTCAAGAAAGGTCTGGTACAAGTCTATGATATTATACAGCCAAACCTAGAAAATATCGTACCTCTGTCACACTCATGGGTGGATCCCAAGAAAGTACCACCTTAATCATCACTAGATCGACTACAACTCCAGCCACCGAGATGACATGTCATAGAAAGTAAACCTCTTGGATCCAGAACTGGCACTTCGATAGCTTACCATAAATATTGTGCTCCCAGAGTGTGTCCAATAGTACCCTCAAATGGTAGGCATGCTCCTCCTCAGTAGTCGAGTAGAGAAGAATGTCGTTGATTAAGACTACGAAAAAGTGATCAAGGTACGACTGAATGATCATGTTCCTGAGTCCCAAGAACACTTCTATAGTGTTGGTTATGCTAAATGGAAAAACCATGAAATCAAAGTGGTTGTACTGACTTCTAAAGTCCATGTTCTATAAATCATCATCTTGAACTCTGAGATGATGTTAGCCTGATCTGAGGTCTATCTTCGAGAACCACCACGCTCCCTTCAGATGATCAAAGAGGTCGTCAATCATCAAGAGTGGGTTCTTGTTCTTCACGGTCACTTGGACTAGGTGACAGAAGTCGACACCAAGGCCCAACCTCCAATACACCTTCTTTGAGAACATAATTGGGGATACCTATGGAGAAACACTAGGTCAGATGAATCCCTACCCCTGAATGTCCTCTAGCTGTACCCGCTGCTCGCGAAGCTCTGTGGGAGCCATCCTAAATGCTGGTGTAGATATCAATGTTGTACTGTGGTATAGTTCAATGTATAAGTCCACCTATCTGTGAGGAGGTCAACCTAGGACATCATGAGGGAAAACATTTGTGTACTGGTCCACCACTACAAGATAGTTTGGACTCCCCAAATCATCTACTCTGAGGGTAATGAATACCAAATGATGAGTGATCGGATGCACACTCCTCCAAGTAAGTCAGTCCTATGCTGAAAAGTATCCCTTCTGGCCAGTGATGGTTAACATGGTACCATCCATGTGGACACACCACACGTTGCACCTAATACAATCAATTTGAGCATAGACTATAGATAAACAGTGTATCACCAAGATGAAGGTGTATGGCCATGATGCTGCTACTAGGAGATTGCAGGTGAATCACTGGCCTCCTAGAGTAAGCTAACATAGCCGGAACAAGTGTGTAATTGTTGAATCTACTCTCGTAGGAGTCACTATTCGTATGGATCTAGCCAACTGCTATATCGAAATCTCTAAGCTCCAAATGAGGGCGGTGGTAATGAAAGAGTGACTAGAAACTGTGTCTATAAGATATATAGCTAAGGTGGAGTAGACAATTCTCATACCTCAAATCATCTCTTGAGCTCCATGATCGTAATCCTCTACTGCCTAGAGCTGAGCTCTCATAGGTCCACATGATCCTAGTGGTTGGGGTAGACTTCCTGGTGGGGGTGGCTCTGACCCCTCGAAATATCGCCCACTAACAGCTATACGACGATCCCATCTACCACGCCCACCTGCATCCTGCGGTCCACCACAACCGAATCTCTAACACTGCCTGGGCGGTCATTCGACCATTTGCTGATCATTCGAATGGTGGGTCGTACAGTCACAAGCCATGTGACCTTGCTGACTGCATGAGTAACACTGCCCACTCCTGGCATGACTAGCTCTGTCTTTGGTACCCCACACAACTATTACTGAGTCATGCAGTCGTCCACCTGTAGGTCTAGTCCTCTTGGACCTTTGTGACATCTTCCTACTGCCAGCTTCAGAGGACTCTTCTATGTGTCTAATGGTGGTTTATCTCTCTACTGCAGAATGCTAAGCGAGGAAACTCTCCATTATGAGGGATCATTCTTACACCCCCGCCTACATCGGGATGCTGAGTAAGATCATTAGAGCTCTAATATCCCATTTGAGTCCCTGATCGAAGGTCCGGGCCTTGAAGAAGGGGCTTGCACCATATAAGTAGAGTAGCACGAGAGGTCGGTGAACCTCACTGAGTACCTTGAAACCATCATGATACCCTACTGTAGATGAAGTAGCTCATGTATATGCACTACACGTAGGGTGGCTGGGACAAAATCCACCCAAAACATACTCCCAAAGTGAGATAAGATAAGTTTTGCCTCGTCATGCACTTGGAGCATCAGACTCCACCATCTGCATGTTGCTGCCTAAAGGAGACTCACAGTAGGGACCACAATAAGGTCAGTTGGTGTCTCTACCAGTCTAACAACTCTCAATACAGCTTCCAGCCAATCCTCAGCTGATTGTGGTTCCATCTAGCCCTTTAACATTGGCTTCCTCTGGTGCTGGAACTCGTGCAACGTGCTTAGTCAGCGTGCACTCTCTACTACTGGGGCTAGTGCCATCAGATGCCTCATGGGTAGTTGGACATCTAGTGCCTTCGGTGGAAAATGGCCCTTCACTGAGGACTTGTTTCTTGGTTGGCTATCTGTTCATACTAATCAAGGAAAACATGTAGGTTTTCTCTATGGTGTCATCCTAAAATGAAACAGGTGCACCACGATCAAAAATTTATACATGGGAAGTTGACAAAAAGAATTTACAAAGAAAACACATTAAAACACACATCCAATCAGTGTTTTTGTACATTGAAACAGAGATCAGAAGTTAGCATCCTGGTGTTTGGATACGTCTTCCACCTCACCTATACTGGATTCCCTAAACTGATAACCATACTTAGAACACATAACCCTAATGTCGTTAACAAGAATGATTAGAGTCATAAGTTATTCGATAGAACCAACTCCTATGACTCCAATTTTCATGACTCGTCTCCTGGGGCCAGTTTTGTGACTACATTAACCCCGCCTTCCATAGGCCAGGGGCTAGAGACTAGAAGCAAAGGCATAAGTCCCTAAAACTGGGAAGGTATTGACTTTATAACATGAAAATGCACCAAAAAGAGCACAAAATGGAAGAAAAACACTATGTAAAACTGTATAACAAAAGAGTTAGGAAAAGTAAATGTGGCTGGAAATATAATCCCAAATGTAATTTACAACAAACGTAAAGAACAAGTAATGGAAAAAGGTAAAACATTCCTTGGATCGTCCACTATGAAATCCTAACTAAAGGGTAGGAACAGATAGCCTCCACAGTACTCCACGTCTGTTCATCTCCTATGTGTACTGTCATGCCATGGGGTCCACCTTCAGGTATTGTCTATTATGGGAATACTCAGCCTCTGTCAGTGTTGTATATCTTCTACATCCAACACAATTAGATGTGGGCATAGCCCGTGTAGCGGTGAGATTAATGATACTCAATAGGGACCCTGAACCCCTCAAGGTCTAACAAAATCCAAAAAAGATAAACCACAAGTTATGAGATGAAAAATTAACCCCACATAGGTATATTCACATTAAAATACCTAAGTTATCAAGTAATACATCTTAATCATGAGGTAGACAAAAATGTTACTGACTCGGCTAACACGGGTATACAACTTTTGTAGAGAGTTAGTGATTATTAGATGTAGCCACCAAATCGTCTATTCTTTCAAACCCACATAGGATCCTGGAATAGTAGACAGAGCTGTCTAACTCACACAGGATCCAGAAAGAGTAGTCAGAGGTGTCGAAGCCACATAGGATCTCAAAACAGTAGTCAGAGCTATCAAACCACATAGGATCTAGGAATAGTTGCCAGAGCTGTAAAAGCCAAACAAGATCCAGGAATAGTATATAGAGCTGTCAAACCCATATAGAATCCACGAAATGTAGTCAAAGAGTGGCTACCCATAGGGTTTCTGCACAATCAAACTTCATTATAGGAGGGTCCACTCTTCAAGACAAGTGTCGATACATCAACCTGTACGATGTCCCATGAAGAAATGTCTCTATGGTCCGCCTCGTCATAGTTGTCTCAACACAATAGACAATCGGATTCGTGCATAATACAACCAGACCATATCTCAACAATACCCCATTCTCAAGTGGCATAAAATCTAAGGGACCATCTCACTCCATGATTTCATGTGTCGCTGACAGTTCTTCAAATGGAGGTTTGGTGACAATGATATGGCCCAATGAGTGTAAATGGGTCGATGTGGGCCCAGGTTGGGTCCGACCTAGTTAGACTGACCCGACTCTACCAGGTCTAGGGTGACCCAGTCTAGGTCGACCCGGACTAGCCCACTGGGTCTGACTCGGCCCGCTGGGCTCGTCCCAGCATGGTGCGAGTAGAGAGAGGGCGCAGACCAGTTTTGAGGGATCGAACTGGACGTGCATCAGTGTACAGGTGGTTCAGTCTGGAGGCGCCCCGAGCGACACGAAAGGCTGCCTCAGCCAGCTTCTCATGAGAAGTGGATCGGCGGCTCGACCCAGATGGCCAAATCTAGTTTAGACAACCCCTTGAGTGGCATGGCTTGGGCGGCTGACATGCGGCTTGGAGGACAGCAGGCCGCTGGGAGTGGGGAGGCCTGTGGAAGACCGAATTTTGGGAGGCTGGCAGGAAGCCTGGAGACCGGCGGGTGCAAAGGAGGCCAGTGGAAGCTGGGAGTCGAGAGTCCGGTAGGCACACGGGAGACTGGCAGAGGCCATGAGTTGGGAGGATAGTGGCAGGTGGCATACCGGTGTGCTAGCGGGTGCCTGGGAGGCCAGCGGAGGCCGGATTCCTGGAGGCCTACAGGCGGAAGGGGGGTCGGCATGCTCACGAGAGGCCAATGGCGTCTGGGAGCCGGTTCGGCCGAAGTGCCACAAGGGAGGCACAGGTTTTGGAGTTTACGGGTAGAGCGTTAATTTATAGTCGCCTCCTTCACCTTTTAATTTTGTCGCCATGGCGACGAACATCACAAAGATATCAGTGGATGTATTTGTCCCATGATAGTTTGGCCCTCACCCTCTGAGTTTAGGATTATAACAATCTGTCCATCAAGAAAAGAGAACGATGAACTTCAAATTCTATAGCCGCCACAATGATGTTTTTCTAATCAGCAAATGAAAATCATGGAAAGAATTAACATGAAAATAAACCCCCTAGAATTATTAGATGTTTGTCGACGTTGGTGTGGGGAAGATGGTGAATCGGTGTGAAAATACAGATGTAAGTGTCGTTGGCTTTTTCCTCAATCGTCGGTCTATACGTCGGCTCATCATAGTCGAAGACGTCCAACATAAGAGTTTGTTACAAAGAAGGACATTGAAGCCTCTCCTCACCGACATTCCTTGTTGGAATAATCTGTTCTTCATGGATGAAGTGTAATCCTCCAAGTGTTGGGAGTTGCTTCGCTTTACCAGCACTTCGTCATTTAGAGAATTCATCCCAAAACATCCTCCCAAGATTCCTATATATAGGAGAGAGATGTAGGTAGGTAATGATCATTGGGATTTATAACGGTTAAATTATTATGAATCATCCTAAATTCCAATGAACATGTTATTTTAGTTTAAAAGGATCAAGCTAATTAAATTATGCTGGCGCAATTTATGATGTGTGTTGGCTATAATTATTCGTACGATACCAAGAGGATCCCCCCTCATTTAATAGAGAGATACGAGGATTATCCCAATTAATGGGAGGTTTCAAGGAGGTTTAAAATCATGGGTGGTCCCCACCACCATAACCACTCATGGGAGGTTAGGCTTCGGGTGGTCCCCACCACCAAAACCTCTCATGGGCGGTTAAGGTGTGGTGGTCCCCACTTCCAACTTCCATGTGGAGGTTTTTCTCTGATGGACCCCACCTGAAATATCTACATGGAAGCATAAGATAAAATAAAGTGGAGATCATTAAATTTTATTATATTTCATGAAAAAACCCGAAAACTAACATTCATTCTTGCCCACTACCATCGAGATGAATGTCTCCTTAAGCGAATATCTGTGATGTATGTTCAATGGTTTCCTCAGACTCAATTCTGATCACTGGTTCAAAAGTTATAAAAAACCACTTAGAAGTTTACATAATGTACATGATCAAAACATCATAAATTCATTTTGGGCACTCTGGAGTTCGGAATCTGAGCCATCAATTTTCACGGACTAGTAAAATTCCCATAAAAATAAAAAAAATTACATCAAAATTCAGGGACTTTACACACATGATCTCTTAAGAGAAAACCAACTGGTTAATTCTTCCTCATTAAAGAATGTGTTTTAGAGATATTAAAAGCTCACCTTACAGTATTTTATCACAAAACCAACTATATAAATGACTAATTCATAATAACCGTAACATAATCCTAACAAATTAATAATCATATAGAAAAATGACATTACAACTTTCAAATCACATTCCATTTTACAATGTTGCGCCTAGATAAATGAAAAAATATATATTTTAAAGCAATATTGCAACATATTAAAGGTATAAACAAAAAAATAAAATTTTTTAACATATGGAAATTACATTCATATTTATATTTTAATGAAACATTCTTTTTGGATTTTTTTTAAATAGTCACAATATTTACTTTTAAAAATGTTTTTTAAAGAAAGACCCTTAACTTGAGTCTGGCTCATTACATACAATCCAAATCCACCTGGATAATAAAAATTGGTTAACTATTTAATTCATTTAGAACCTTTTCAAATTTTATTATTCCTTTTATTGGACTTATTAACATGTTATTACAATTACTAAAATATTTATGTTTAAATAGATGGTTTTGTCGATATTCTGTACTCATGTCTTAAATTACATTAGTAACATTTCCAATTTCAAATTATAATTATGGAAATAATTTAATCATTATATAATTATTAAATAATGATAAAACTATTAAAAATTTCATTCATATAATTTAAATATACTTATAAATGTCATACATGTGATATGGTGAGGCAAAATGAAACACAACACTTTTGGGGGGGTGATTGTTCACATATACACATGAGTAACATTATGACATTTATGTACATGGGAGGTAAGAAATTCATTGATATATTATTCCCATTACTTGATAAATATTTCATTATCATTATATATAAAAATTTATTACATCACCATATATAGTCTTGAGGGACGATTATAGAAAAATGAAAATTATTGGATCCTGAGGTGGTAGTGATTCATACAGATGAACAAATAATTTCTTTATAATTTCATGGAAGTGGTGATGGATATAGGTGATTATATTAACATAATATAATATAAATATATTTACTATACATGATATCCAACTTCATCATAGTTGGTGAAGCTTTGAAGTAAGTGTATGAAGAGACAAAAGAAAACTCTTAAAATGATACCTTTCCTTCGGATAATCTCTTTTGATTATCACCCTAAAAACTAAATTTATGTTGTTATTACCATAAGAAAGACACCATAATTTTGGTAGGGATTATAAATAGCTATTTTGATATATCTTGGTGATCCATGTTTTTTGTAGTTTTCAATAATCGAGAATAAATATTTCCCATCTATAGCATAGGGGTGGGTACTCATGGAAATCATCCAATTATTAAATTATCATAAATTATTATTCTCCTCGAAATGTGTCCCAATTGAAATATTTTTAATATAGGATTATTTATTTCATATACCCTCCATCCTATTATGATTAGACTTGTTTTTATTATTTCTTCATCCATTCTTTTTTGTTTCAATACTTAATTAACACATTAACTATAACCACGATATATGTATTATGAAATTTTTTGGGTAAATATAATTACTATAAAAAAATACAAATAAAAAATAAATTTACGAAATTTTATGATTTATCCTAAATATATTCATGAATCATTTATTTTTTATCTATTCTCGTTCATTTTATAAAATATTTTATATTATAACATATTATTTGTGTCAATTTTGAAACTATTCCAAATTGGACTTTTCAACAATAGCATAAAAACTATACATTTTCACAAAAATTTAATTAAAACATCTATATCATGTAAAATTAATCCATCAAATTAGTGTATGACATCAATTTTATAAAATTATATTTTATTTTAAAAATGTTAAAATCATTTATTTGATTCATTCATTAATGAAACAATTACTGCACAATCATCATCTCACCATTTTATTTAATTGTTTATTCTCAAAAAATTATATAATAATTTCCATGATTTATGTAATATTTTTATATTTATAGATAATATTCATAGTTGAAACTATCCACAATATAACCATTTATTGAAAATACATTACCTGTTTAAATGAAGAGTGAGAAAAAATTTCTATTCTCATTCAATATAATATTATCATTGCCTTACTCAAACCGATGTGGATAATGAATTATATAATATCATCCCAGGGATGATTTTTTTCAAACCATTCTCATATAATTAAATTATAACTTGTGTTAGGGTGATTTTATGTTAGTTATAATATTATTTTTAACATTAATTTCCTTATTTTCCCTTAACCATTGTAATAAAAATACTACTAATGTTACAAATCACAAAGTCCAAAAATAAAAACCCAATTTTATATAATTTGAACATTCATAATTATAAATATGGAATATATTTTTTAAAAATAAAAATCAAAAATTTTATTAAATTAATAATAAAATAACCCCATTGACGAAATGAGAAACAATTTTTTAAGTAAAAAAGATGAATGGTTCACCTAGTTTTTATAACCAATTTCAATATGAATTTATCATAATTACCTAAATTGAATGAACAGATTAAAAGATACTATAATTATAGTTTAAAACCAATTAAATGGAAAATATTACTATATAAATAAAAAAATAATTTTTTTGAATTAAAATGAAGTACTATTAACTATTCATGAAAATATGAAAATTATTAAAAAATACACAAATTTCAAGAAAAGTTAATTTTGATACACTGATTTAAAATAATTGTTTTATGTTTTTCAATTATAAAATTTACAAGTGATAAACCGCATATTTAATGTCGATTCTCCATCACAATGATGTAAAAACCGCTTGTAACATCCCATTTAAATAAAGAATAATACAGTTTAATATTTATTAATATTTGTGATTTAAATATTAATATTACTTTTAAGTGAATTCTATGTTCAATGGTGTACATGATACACAACAACTAGTTTCTTTGAAACCATACGTTGTAGACAACGTTTAGTTACACTGGAAAATAATATGATAATAATATTATTTTAAATGGTATTTAATGCCTTACTGTTGTATTGGAGAGAATGAATATAAATAACTACAATACCAATATAAATGTTTGATAAATGTTTTTACATTTATCCAATATAATATAATGGCTTGAACTGTGAACAAATCTAATTTTGAGCTCAAATACACAAATATTCGTTAAAAGGTCGTTTTATTGCCTTTTAATACTGAACCCTCTGTCAGTCTAGTTTAGGTACCATTAATATGTTCTATTTGAAAAAATAAAATTCTTCTTTCGAATCCAAATATCAAAATTTACTTTGTGTAATTGTTTTGTATTTTTCTAATAAAATACTATTTTTAATGAATTGTGAAAAATATTATATTTTATTTCAAAACTGACTTTTAATTAAATTTATTTATATAGTTAGATAATTTTTCTAATTGTTTTATAGTTTAATTAGATTATATTTTTACTATTTAATATAATTTAGTTCGTTGGAAATAATTTCACTCTGAAATTGTGCATAAACAAATAACAATAATTTGATAGTTAATAATTCATTAAAACACACTTTTTGATTTGAGAACAAGAATTATTTTAAAATAAATTAATGAATCTTCTATATTTTGAACTTTTTAAAATAGATTACATTTTTTAATTAGTAATATCAAATATACCTTAGGAATAAATTTTGGTATTTTTCGAAAAACATTCAATTTTGATTAATAGTGAAAACACTAAGTAGTAGTAAAAAAATCAAGTTTTTCATTAAAATTAAATTTTACGGATTAAGTGAATTTAATTTTGAAAACCTAACAAATATTTTTGTTATCAATAAGTAAAATGTGATTCAATAAGATGAATATAATTTTGTGTTGAATAGTAACTTTTGAATTTTATTTAGCACGATTAAAGGTTAATAGGGTAATTCAAGGAAAACATAATGTTATAATATTATAAAATTACCCTAACAAGTGTCCAAATACTATTTCTTGAAACATATCAGACTATGGGAATCATTGTTTCTATTTTGAGACCCCTTGGAGCCACTTAATAGTGATAATGACACTTTATATTAATTAATTAAAAATAATGACAAAAATGACATAAACAAATATCTTTTAGTAAATCAATTATTAGATGGGATTATATATGTTACTCATTAACTAAAAATATTCATTTTCAATCTAAAACTATTTCCTATATAATGGATTTATTTATATTTTTTTGACATAAAATAAATAAAGTTATTTATGACACAATAATGACGTAGTGGTTACCTCATTAATGAATGATTTTAAAAAAATAAGATTATTAAAATTAAAATAATATCCAAAACCTATCCATTTTTTAGTTGATGATTTTATTTCTAAAATGACTCATCTTATATTAGACATTAATATGTTTTGGACCTTTAGAAACCGAAAATCATTATATAATAAAATATGTTTTTCAAACATTCCTAAAAGGCCCCTCCTCCCCCTTATAAAAATCCATCAACTCTAACCCCTTACTCACACCTTTCAAACCTTTTGTCTCATACAAACCATTTTGAAATAATCTCTCAAGATATCTCTCTTAAACATTGAAGAACCTTAGGCATAAATCACTTCAAGAAATCATTTTGGTTCAAACTAAAGTTAGTTACCCGATTTAAATCTATCGTCTTCTCTAATGTTATTTACTTTTATTTTAGTTCTCTACCACCATTAATGTTTTTTATTCAATTATTTTAAAGCAACACCAGTATCCTTGATATACAAGGTTGTTTTTATGAGAAGTATTTGAACTACAATTACACACACCTCCACCTAATGCGTAATGTCCATTCTATTTTTATAGATAGCGAACTAACGTATTAGTAAAAGATTATTGTTCAATTATCTCCTAACACATCTCATGGTGGACATTAAGTTACAATTGTATTTATATGTGACATGAATATTATTTATATTGTTTCTATTATTCTTTATTTTTCATTAATAGAATAACTTTATGTTTTCCACAGTGGGTAAATATGAGAATTTTATTTGAGGATGTGCAGATTATTTCCCCCTCAAAGTGATATGACTCATTCATGCCATTTGTGAAACCTATAAAGGTTGGAGTTACTGAAATTATATATGATATTCTTATATAATTATAATATACCTATGTATCATTAATTTTCCATTCCATTAAATAAACAATACAAATTAATGTAGCATTCATGCGTACGTATGGATTACCATCTCCATGAACAGTGCTTATCATTTCATATCTCCAAATGTTATGTAATATTACAAATACATATTTATACTAGATATATATTATATATATGATATCTAAATCATGAATAAAATTCTGGAGATAATAGAATTATAACCACATTAACAACTTGAAATATAAGAAGATCATTTTTGAGTCAAGTACCAAATATCAAAAAAATAGCCGTTATTAACATAAATGATTACATAATGTTAATAACATGTTATTAAGTAATATAAAAGGAATAATAAACTGGAAAAATGTTTTTACACAAGTTGAGATTAACTTTTGTTTGTTATTCATTAGATTAAAGAACAAATAGGTCAAGTCGGACCTTAGGTTAGGGACATCATCTACATTTCTTTTCATGGTGGCATCCTTTTATTTATACCTAAATTTATGTTATACAGTTCAAAAACCAATTTGAATATTAATTTAATTCATATTGAATCTTTTCTCAAGGAATCATTTTACAAAATGGCAATGAAAAAGGAATGTTTCTTTCAATGTGAGCAGTGACAACGAACTTTTCCTCCGTCGTGAGTATTATTTGATCTTTGGCATCCTCAACAAGTAATAATGTTTTTTAAAAGGAAAATAAATACAATATAATATTTTTCTTATTTTTTCATTTAAAATGGTTTTCTTAATGAATTTATTATGTCAATATACCGGAATGAAATATTGTGATGTTATTGAGGGAATTTTATATTTTCATTATGCGTGTGTTATGTGTAATGACTATGTTATGGTCCGTGGTAATTGTTTATGCATATGGGTGGTTCCTTGATAATCCTAGGGTGAGTGTGCCCAAGATAGCTTTCCAATGCATTGGGTAACGTGAAAGAGGTATAAATGAATGTTTCACTTAACATATTTAGGGAATATACTGTGATGTTTATTCCAAATGTTACACCCTACGTAGCTGTGAACGCTATAATGTAAGAATGTTATAGATGACACATGTTTCCTTTATTAATTGTGGTTATCTTATGATTTCATGAGGTATGTTAGATAGAATATGTTATTTATGTATTGATTAAATAATTTTTTATTTCATTGTTTTATAACCCTTACTAAGATTTTTATTCTCATCCCAATTATAAAATGTTTTTCACAGAACATAAATATGAATAGGGTCAATGATGGGATCACGGAAAAGTGATGATTTCTATAACCTAGAACTAGGCATGATTATTTTTTTCAAGAGTTTTTTTTTATGGAAAAAATGGAAACTGAGTAGAAGTGTCTACTTTGTAATTTCTGAGATGTAATTTAATATTTGTGTCCAAATTATATAACACTATAATCCTAAAAAGTTACTCAATATGAATTATTCATGTAATTCAAGATTATGTAATCTTTAAGGTGGAGTCCTTATTATTGGTTACATTGGTTAGATAAGACCACTTTAGGAGTTAGAATACTATTAAATTAATATCCATAAATTAATATATGGTAATATTGAAATGATACATCATTTAAAAATTACCATATTGCTTCTCCTAAGATATTTCTGTGTTCAAGAAGATTTTCCATAGAGGAAATAGGGAATCTATTATGGGACAACAATAGGAGGAAGAAAACCTTCGTAATTTACAACCTGAGATGGTCGAACTCAGAACTGAACTATTTTTTACAGTGATGGTACAATTGAAAAAGGCTATAGATGGTGGTGGTATCCATGAACGAGATCATTCTGATCAACCACAAAGGAATATGTCTGCAGTGGAGGATTTCATGAGGCAACATCCCCCACCTTCTTGAGGGTCATCCGACTATGTGCAAGCTAATGGGTGGATTAAAACACTCGAGACGATTTTTTATGTCATTGGTTGTTTGTAACATCAAATCGCAAGCCTTGATGTTTACCTTTTTAAAGGTGAAGCTGATTAGTGGGAGTCAATGGTGAGACATATCAGCGTTTATGAAGAGATTGATTCTCTTGATTGGGATTAATTCGAAAGTATGTTTCATGAGAAATATTTTTCTAAGGTGGTTCGTCATAGGATAGAAAACAATTTCCTAGAATTGAGGCAGAAGGATGAATCAGTGGGTGCTTATGATGAAAAATTCACTCGACAGACAAGGTATTCTCCAAATTTCATATGATATCTTAATAGTAAAATCAACCATTTTTTCTCAGTATTAAATCCAATGTATCGAAGGGTTTTATCTTCTCGTTAGATAAAATGTTATGAAAAACTATTTCAATGTGCAGAGAAGGTGGAAATGGAGTTTTGCATTGATCTATTATTCTTATAAAATAAATAAATTAAGAGGTTAAGGTGGCATATTAAAAGGGAGAACTCTTCAAAAAATTATAATGGTAAGAGACATAAGTATATAGTTCCAGAAAATTGAGGTAAAAAGCATGCTTCAGAATTTATTTTTAATTTTCATAATTGAAACTATTGTGGTAAAATGGGGCATAAGTCTCATAATTTAACTGAAAATATCAGGGTAATGGCAAGAGAAAATATGATTTACAGTTAGAAAAATGTTTTAAGTTCAATGAATTGGGTCATTACTAAAATGAATTTCCAACGAAGAACTCAACTAATGGAAAGAAAACATATTAAAAGTTGAAAGGAGTTGTGAAATCCATTGTAACTACTTCAGTAGAGGTTGGGCCAACAAAAGAATTTGTATGAGGTACAATGATTTATTGTTTAGATTATTCCAAACACTTATTTGATTTAGGGTATAAACATTCATACATTATTGATAATTATTCTAGTAAATTTGGAATTCCATCTCATGATATGAATCATAGTCTTATTGTAAAAAAAGTTGGGGGAAATGTTAAGACAAAAAGAAATTATAGGAACCTTGATGTTCTTGTGTGCTGAAAGAATATTACAACAAACATTGTACTTTTTCATCTAGTAGAGTTCGATGTTATTTTTGGTGTGTATTGGATTTATGTTTATTATTATAAGATTAATTGTAGAGCTAAAAAGGTTTATTTTCATTAGAATTTCACTTTTTGTATGAGATTGAACCCTAACTTTTGATAACATATCAGGACGCTGAAAAACTAGTAATAGTTGGAAATAAATTCTATGCAGCACATATTATTGAAAACAAAGGAACTATTCATATTAATGTTTTTTCACTAGTAAATGAGTACCTTGAAGTTTTTTCTAATGATTTTCCTCATATTATACTCGATCGGGAAGTTCAATTTACTTTAGAAATTATTTTTGATGCTAAGAAAATGTTAAAACCCCCTTATTGAATGGAAAAACTTGAAATTTTAGAGATAGATAAGAAATTGAAAGAGTTATTAGATAAAGGTTTCATTCGACCAAGAACATATCCAAGGGTAGATCTAATCATTTTTTTTAAACAGAATGATGGTTCAATGAGGGTTTGAATTTATTATAGAGTATTGAATAACATCACTGTTAATAAAAATTATCATTTTCCACATATCGATGATTTTTTTATTAGCACAAGGGAGCTCAGTATTTTTTTATTAATTACTTGAGGTTGTGTAACACCCCAAGGTTTTCATAATATAAATTGAAATCCTGGTAATTTTTTTTAATGTAGATAATTTTAACTATCTTTTAAAGATAATTTTATTGCTTCTATGTTTTGAATTTCAAAAAATTGTCATCTAAAATGGTGTTCAGTATGTTGTTTGGAGTCTATTGGAACCATCTTGTTTTTGGGTGAATAGAAACATAACGTTATGAATAATAATATGAATAGTAATATGAATTTTAATATGACCCTAATGAATAGTACATTGTATTGTTATTTTATTTCATATGGATTTAAGATAAATACATTATGATTAATTTTTCAATGTTATATAAAAATAGTTCTCTTTTTAAATTATTGATTTTTTAATTTATTATGATTTAATTTAAAAATTAAATAAAAAATATTTAGAAAAAATATTTTCTAGAAATTGACTTCATTTTTTAATTCGACACATTGATAAATAGTTAGGTTGAATTCTAGGGATTTTTATGAAACAGTTGTTTATTCAATGAAAAATAAAAAAATACTGTTTTGAGTTTTGGTGTGTTAATGAAATCATTAATGATATAATAATGATGTAATAAATCAGGATGATTTTTATATAGTAAATTATGTTATGAGGTTTTACAAGTGGCTTATACCAAGGAAAAATACCATGGGAAAGCCCATGGTTTTTCAAATACCACTAATGAGGTATCCCTTGAAAATTATTAAAATAATCCCTCATTTTTGCTAAAAATACAAACCCATTCATTCATTTAATTCATTTCAAATTCCTCATCAACAATTTCATAGACTCCTTACCTCTCTATTAGTACTCCCATTGTTTCATCAAGGCCCCAAGGTCCCAACATTCTTATTCTAGGAGTTACTCTACAAGGTAATAAAATTCTCAATTTCATTTGTTTTTTCATTCATGTTCTCTTTTATGTGGTATAACTTCCAAGTTTCTATACCATGATCTTATTTATTTCATTGTATCTTATTATACAAGAGTCATGAAATCACATAAATCAAATATAATAAGGATTTTCTCATGTTCCTGGAAAATTCATCATCATTATTCTTACCCTCTCCCACTTATTCAAGGAATAAAAACATTGTTCATGATGTGTCAAATTACTGACATCGTGGACGATGCGATTTAAATTTCAATTAATTATTTCATGTATGGTAATGTAACCATCTCTATGGATGAACCAAGTCATAATATATGTATTATTCCTCATACATGGTTCTGGAATTTTTTTTACTTGTGGTTTTAATTTCTATCGCCAAATGAGGTGGTTATTATCAAAGAACCACTAAAATGATCCAAACAAACATCATTAATATTTTAACTAATTAATAATCATCATATAAAAAATCAATTTTATAAATGGTATAAATTATGGTACTAGAAATATTAAAATAACATTACATTCCAATTCTATTATTTCACTTCCAATCGCCATGATCATCCATTATGACCCAATCATGGAAATCATGTAAGGAACTCACCCAAAATAGTGCGAGGAGAAAAAAAAAACTAAAACATTAGGTGTAAAATGAGGGTATGAAATTATCATATAATATATTCTAAATAATATAATGTATATATAAAATACTAATAACACACGTTTAACAATTATAGAGTATGTTTAAACATATTTAAAGGAAGACAAGCCTGAGGTAAGGGATATTTTACCCTGATTTCCATTCATTAGGTCAACCTTCTATTTCGTTAGGTATATGGTATTGAAAATGGATGTTTGATAGATTTTTCTTATATTATGATGAATTGGGTCTATTTATAGTGTGTGTATATGTTCCATCTACTCTATTATTTATCTCATCAATTGTATGATATTCGTAAGAGGCTTTTCTTGTAAAATCCTCATTCAAAATTATTTTTTACAAAATTCAAAAGAAATGATTTTATGATTTTATTAATGTTGAATTATTATGTTATAGTTCTTTGTAATTATTTATGATTTAAGTGTGGGACCAATACATCTCTCATATGCATTGGGTATTTGTATGTTGGAGGTTATATGTATGGTTACTCCATGTGTAACTGTGATAGTTACCTAAATAATAAGGTTGTCATGAGGGTTACTAATTATAAGGTAGACGAGAGGGTTACAATAATATTTATGTAATTCCCCAATATACTTTTATGTTTCTACATATTTTCTTATATATTGTATAAATCTTGTGTTTCTCAAAGTAAGTATATATATACAGGTGATATGTATGTCTTTTGAATGTGATTTCATACGTTACAAGTACTCATGTACTAATGTGTTATTTCCTTATTTTTATATCTATTACAGAGTTTTTATGCTCATAGCATGTTTTAAATGTTTTTCATAGTTTAATGGATGCGTAAGAAAATGAAGTAATCCTTGTTAAATGTTGAAGAATAGTCAAAGAATCATGTTTTATGTTTTAATGTTTTATATTTGGAAATAAATGGAAACTATTTTTATTGTATCCACTCTGTAATAATGTGTAATGTTATGAATGTATTATGTCTCAGTTTTTTAAATCTCTAAAAATGAATATATCCTCAATTTAAAAGGAAGTGTTTTCTTGAATGTATTCATGATTATTTATGGAAGAATGTCGGGTCCTTATAGTTGGAATTAGAGGATGGTTTAGATAACTTTATGGGATATGATTTTGTTAAAAGGATACCATAAATGATTTTTACAGAATAATTAATTTGAAATATTAATGCATTTAAATATTATAATGCTTCTTCATCTAAGATACGTTTGTTAAGAATGGTTTTCCGGAAAAGGAAAAGTGGCGCTGATGTGGAGAGGCACTGACATAATGAAATCCTCTTGGATCTATAGCCCGGAATGGTAGGGATTGGGACTGAGAGTTTTGTGACAGTATTGACTCAGCTAACACCGACAATAAATGGTTGTAGAATATATGGTAGAGAACAAAATAGAGGTACTATAATGGAATATCATAGTAAAGGAACATTTTATCTGACAACACCCTACTACATTCAATGGATCTTCTGACCCAGTAGCAGCTGATGGATAGATCAATGCCCTTGAAAATATATTCGATGTTATGGGATGTACAAACAATAAAAAGATAACTCTATCCATTTATAGTTTTTGAAGGTGAAGCTAATAAGTGGTGGTCATTGGTTAGGAATATCTGGGGTAGAGTGTATTTGGATGAATTGGAGTGGGATGAAATTATAATACTTTTCCATGAAAAATATTTTCCTAATATAGTGTGACTTATAATGGAGAAGAAATTACATGAATTGAAGTAAAATGATGAGGATTCAGTGGATGTGTATAAATCGAACTTCACCTGAATGGCGAGGTATTCTCCACATATTATTCGGGATCATGATAGAAAAATCAACCACTATTACTCAGGACTGAAGCTAAGGTATCGAAGGGCGTTGGCCTCCTGTGAATTCAAAAGTTATGAGAAACTTGTCTGATGGGATGAGAGGGCAGATATGTAGTTTTCTGCTGATCACGTGTATTTTGGAAACCAAGGGATGAAGTGGTCCAGGTGGAAAACGATGGGTAATAATCATCCAATGAAATATGATGGTATGATAATTTAGTTTCCATTTTGTGAAAAGTGTAGAAAGAAACACCCTAGGGAATGTTATAGAAGAACTAGGAAGTGTTGTAAATGTGGTAACTTTTGACATATGGCATGCGATTGCAATGAAAATGATCCTTCGACTAATCCAGATAAGAAAACTATAATGTATTTTAAATCTGCTGAGATGGGACATTATGAAAATTCCATCACAATGAGTGATTTGAATTATGCAAAGAATCTAGAATATAAGAAGAAAGGCGTAGTGAGATCCTTTCCGACTACATCAGATGATATGAGGCCATCCAATAAAGTGGTATTAGGTAATTTGTTTATTCACTATGATTTTTCTAATGTTTTTTTATATGGGGTCTACACCTTCTGTCATCTATACGAATGTTTTATATGAATTTTGAATATCACTTAAACAAATGATACCTGAACAAGTTGTTAAAAAACCATGTGGAAATATTTCAGTAAAGAGGAATTAAAATAATCTTTCTATTGTGTTCTATTGAAAGAATTTACATACAAACCATGTTATTTTACCAATAGTCATGTTTGATGCAATTCTAGGAATGGATTTTCCTTCTATTTATGTTGTTAAGATTGAATGCAGAGCTAACGAAGTTGTTTTTTAGAATGATTTTCATTTTGTATACTTGAATGAACCCATTAAATTTTTTACATATTAAGAAGATGAGATGCTATTGAAAGATGTAAATGAATTTTATCTTGATCATATTGTTGAAATGATGGGAGTTGTTCAGATTAAATATGTGCCATTGGTAAATGAATACCTTGATGTTTTTTCCGATGAGTTACCCAATGTCATATATGATTGGGAAGTTGAATTCAAAGTTGACATAGATCCTGATGATATGCTAGTTTCAAAACCCCCATATCATATGGCTCAAAGAGAACTTTTTGAATTAAAAAATTAGTCACAGTATTTTCTTGATAAAGGATTCATTCATCCTAGAACATCACCATAGAGAGCTCATATTTTGTTTGTTAAAAAGAATTATGGTTCCCTGAGACCTTGAATTGATTATAGAGAATTAAATAACATCATTGTTAAAAAAAGTATCTTTTTCCTCAAATCGATTAATTATTTGATCAGCTCGTGGGCGCTCAGTAATTTTCCATGATTGATATCAGATCTAGATACCATTAGCTGAAGGTTAACAAGGATAACATCCCAAAAATATCCATTCATACTAGATATGGGCATTATGAATTATTTTTATATCGTTTGGGTTAACTAATGCGCCTTCATTATTCTTGAATTATATGAAAAGATTATTTCTTGAGTTCATGGATAAGTTTGTGGATTTTTTTATTGATGATATAAATTTATTTTTAAAAAATAAAAAGGATCATGAAAAAAACCTAAGGGTTGTTTTACATACCATAAAAAAGGCAGTATTTGTAAAATTGTGAAATTTTGATTTTTGGTTGTAATAGATTTCTTTTCTAGGGAACATTATAAATAAAGGTGGAATAAATTTTTATCCATCAAAAACAAAAGTCATTGATTAATGTAAAAGACGCACAAATGTTATAGGGATGCATAGTTTTCTTGAATTAGTAGGTTATTATAGACATTTTATTAAGAACATTGTTCAGTTATCTAGTTTGATATATAATATAACACAAATGGGGTTAAATTTGTTTGGATAGAAGAATGTGATGTTTATTTTTAGGAAATGAAGAAGAGGATAGTAAATTCTCTTGTTTTGGTTGTGCCATCCCGAAATGGTGATTTCATCATCTACAGTGATGCTTCATTGAAGGTACATGGTTGTGTTTTGATGAATAATGACCAGTTAATTTCTTATGCTTAAAGACAACCCAAACCTCGTGAGCTAAATTATCCCACACAAGATTTGGAATTGGTATTTGTGGTTTTTTTCATTCAAAATTTGAAGGAATCATTTATGCGGATCCAAATGTCTAATATAGTGACCATAAAAGTCTGATTTATATGTTCACTTAGAAAAAATTAAACAAGAGGTAGAGAAGATGGCTTGAACTGAAAAATGATTATGATTGCACGATCAATTACCATCCTAGAAAATAAAACCAATTGGAAGATGCCTCGAGATGAAAACATCATACATAATTAACCATGTTATATTAGAAACATTATCCCTTGATTAATGATTTGATTATTTTAGGCTTAGAATTTTTTGTTGTAGGGAATACATCTATTTTGTTTCAGGTTTTAGTGCAGTATTTGTTGTTAGATATAATCAAGGGAGTTCTGAATGAAGATTCTGAGCTACAAACAAAAGGTTAAATTCTATAGAGTGGATAAGTTTCTAGAATATAACCATTATATAGGTTGTGTTTTATGATATGGTAATAAGTTGGGTGTGACTTGTGATTCCTAGTTGAAGAAAGAATTGATGTGTGGAGTTTTTAGTTATTCATTTTCATTTCATCCTGGCAGTACTAAGATGTATAGAGACCTTAAAGGGTATTATTGGTGGGATGGAATGAAAAGAAATATTGCTGATTTTACTTTGAAGTGTTTGAAATGTCAACAGGTTAAAGAAGAGTTTTAGTTACCAAAGCTTATGCATCAACATTTTCTAGTGCTACAGTTGAAATGGGAGAATGTATACATCGACTATGTGGTGGGACTACCTAACACAACATGGGGTAACAATGCAATTTGGGTTATTGTGGATCGGCTGACAAAATCTGCACATTTTCATTCTATTCAAGATACAATGCCTTTAGAATAGCTTTCTCGATTGTACCTCAAAGAGATTTTCTAGATACATAGAGTTCCTCTTTCCATTGTATCTGATTGAGGCCGCATGTTCACTTCTATCTTTTTTAAGGGACTTCAGAAGTCGCTGGACATAGAGTTAAATTTGAGTACTTATTTTCATCCCCAATAAGATGGGTATTCAGAAAAAAAATTAAAAAATTGGAGGATATGCTTCGAGAATGTTCAATGGACAAGCAACGAAGTTGGGATCAACATCTTTCTTTAATTGAGTTTTATTATGATAACAGTTTTCACTCTACTATAAATATGGTACCTTTAGAGGCTTTGTATGGAAAGAGGTGTCAAAATCCAGCGTTTTGGGAGGAATTCAGTGAAAGAAAGTAGATGGTTCCATAATTAGTAGTGGATGTGGCTGATAAAGTGATGATGATCCCGTAGCACATGAGGAAAACTCAGAGCAGGCAGAAAAGTTATGAAAAAAACATATGTAAAGACTTCTCTTTCAAGGTAGGTGACCCTGTTTTCCATAAAATCTCTCCTAGGAAATGTGTGATGTGTTCCATTAAGAAAGGGAAGGTATGTACATGTTTCATCAGTCCTTTTTAAATCTTTGTGAAATTTGGAACAATTTTATACCAAGTATCATTTCCTCCAAGTTAGTCTCAGGTACATTATATTATTCGAGTTTCGTTGTTGAGAAATTATGTTCCAAATTCATCACATGTCATTAGCCCAGAAGAAGATCGGTTGGAAGAAAACATTTCAAATGAAGAGAAGCAAATTCAGATTCTTGATCCAAGGGAACAGGTATTGACGAATGAGGTAATCCACCAGGTAAAGGTTTTTTGGAGAAACCACATAGTTGAAGAAGCAACATGGGAGTCTAAAAACGCTATGAGAAAAAGGTAAGGTCACCTGTTTAACAAGTAAATAAAATTACGAAGATGCAATTTCCAAATTGTGGGAATTATGTAACACCCTAAGGTGTTCAAAAAATAAATTGAAATGATCTAAATTTTGTTTAATGTAGATATTTATATATAGCCTTTAAACATAATTTTACTACTTCTTTGTTTTGAAAAAGATGGTCCTCTATAATTGTGTTCAGTTTGTTTATAGGAGTCTATTGGAACCAAGTTGTTTTTTTGGTGAATAGAAGCATACCCTTATAAATAGTGATATAACACAAATGAAAAGTAAATTGTATTATTATTTTATTTTCTTAAGGATCTATGATAATAACATAGTTATTAATCTTTCAATGTGATATAAAAACAGTTATATTTTTTAAATTATTAATTTTTGAATAAAGTATGATTTTATGTAAAAATTAAATAAAAATCATTTAGAAAATTATTTTTGAAAAATGGAATTCATTTTTGAATTTTACCCATCGATAAATGGTTTGGGTGAATTTTGGGATTTTTTTTGAAACAGTTGATTTTTCATTGAATAGTAAAAAATACAGTTTTGAGATTCTGTGTGTTAATGACCACATTAATGATGAAATAATGATGAAATAAATCTGGTCGATTTATGTATAATAAAATAGATTATGAGGTGACCAATGTGGCTTATACCATGTGAAATCCCATGGTATTTAAAATACCACTAATGCGGTGTCCTTTAAAAATTAATAAAATAATCCCTCATTTTTTCTATAAATACAAACTCATTTCATTATTAAATTCACTCCAAATTAATTATAAAAGAATATTTGGCCTCCATTACTCCCTATTTTTCCTCCATGGGTTTCTTTACTTCCCCAAGTTCTCAGCCTTCATGTTCTATGAGTTACTCTACAGGTTAAGAAAATTCTCACTTTCTTTCTTTTTCCATTAAATTTCTCTTTTATGTGGTATAAATTTCATGATTCCAAACCATATTATTATTTACTTATTATTTATGATCTGTTATATATTATGATATATTTTCAGATGGGTTACTCTGGTCCCATATCTTTTTAATATTTTCTAAAACCATGTTGCACAGTCGTTAGGCTGCCAAATTTTTGTAAGGAGTTTCTAAATTATTCTTTTATTTTGAGTTCCATTCATTTCATGTTCCTTCATTATCTATTCATTCACAAGAGGAATGAAATATATAGAGATAATTTATATTCTGGATGTTCTCATGATCATGGAATATTCATCATTATTATTCTTCTCCTCTCCCACTTATTCAAGGAATGAAATCATTGTTCGTGATGTGTCAAATTACCGATATCGTGGACGATGTGATTTCAATTTTCATTAATTCTATAAAATCTGGTCATGAAACAATTTCAATGGCTGGAACTGGTTATAACATATTTATTATGTCTCATCCATTGTTTTTTATGTATTTTTTACTCATGGTTTTAATTTATAAGACAAAATTAGGTTGTTATTATCAAAGAAAGACTAAAATGATCCTAACAAACATCATTAATGTTTCATCTTATGAATCCATCTCACATAAGTAATAAAAATAATAAATAATATAAATTGTGTTACTAGAAATATGTAAATTCCATTCCATTCTAATTCTAATGTTTCTCTAATAATCGACTTGAACAGCCATCATGAACCATCCCGAAAATCATGGAAGGAACTCACCCAAAACAGTTCACTGAACGAATTACTAACAATTAAGGGGTGAAATGAGGATGTTAAATGATCATATAAGATATTATAAACATGATAATGTTTCATGTAAAATACTAATGACATTCATTTAATCATTATATTAGATGTTTGTACATGTTTGATGTAAGACAAGCCTAATGTAATATAATTCTTAACCCGATTTCCATTTTTGGGTTAACCTTTTACTTCATTATTTATGTGGTATTGAAATTTACTGTGTGATGGTTTATTATTATATTTTATTTAATTGTGCATAAATACCATGTATATACATATTCCATCAACTCTCTAAAGTCTATTTTCAATTTTATGATTTTCGTAAGTGGGTTTTCTTTTAAAACCCTCTATTAAAATTATGTTTTTCAAAATTTAAAAGAAATGTTATTATGATATTATTCATGTTGTGTGATTATCTTCTGGTCCTTAGGAAGTGTTTATGATGAAGGGTGGGACCTATATCTTTCTCTAATGCATTATTTATGTGTATGTTGGAGGTTGGCCGTAGGGTTACTCCAAGTATAACTACGATGGTTACAAAAACATTAATGTAGTCATGAGGGTTACGAATTATAAAGTATCAGGGAGGGTTATAATATTATGTATGTAATTCCCAAAGATATATTTATTTTTAAAATTATGATCTTATATATTATTTAAATCTAATGTTTCAAAATGTAAGTATAATTATACAGCTGATAATTATATCTTTTGAAAGTGATTTTTGATGTTAAAAGTATTCATGGACTAATGTGTTCATTCCTTATTTTTATATCCCTTATTGAGTTTTTGTGCTCATAACATTTTATAAATAATTATCATAGGTTAATGGATGTTTATGACAAAGAAAGAATCCATGTTAAATGTTGAATAATTGTCAATGAATCATGTCTTACGTTTTAATGTTGTATATTTTGAAAAAATTGAAACGGTTTTTATTGTATCCACTATGTAAAAATGTGTTACTTTATGAATATATTATGTCCCAATTCTTTGAGGCTCTAAAATTGTTAAGATCCTCAATGTAAAAGGAATTTATTTCTTGACTAAATTCATTATTATGTATGTAATAAGGCTGGGTCTATATATGTTGGTGTACCATCAGTTCAATATAATGGAAGCAAACATTCTGAAGACCACGTTTCATACTAGATATGGAAATTATAAATTTATATTTATGCCTTTTGGGTTAAACAATTCTCTTGTTTTATTCTTGGATCTTATGAATAGAATTTATCGTGAGTTCTTGGATAAGTTTGTGGTTGTTTTCATTGATGATATTTTGGTTTATTAATAAAGTAAATAGGATTATGAAAATCATTTAATGGTTTTCATGAGGAGATTAAAAGGAAATAATCTATTTGGGAAATTCATAAATTGTTATTTTTTTTATAAAATAATTTTCTTCCTTGGACACATTATTTAAAAAATAGACCGAACTATTGATCCTGGTAAAACAAAATTTGTTGATGAATAGCCAAGACCCACGAATATAACCGAGATCTATATTTATCAAGGTTTTAAAGGATATTGAAAGAGGTTTGTTGATAATTGTGCATAGTTATCTAACCCAATGAATAAGATAACATAAAATGGTGTTATATTAATTTGGACAAAATAATGTGATTATTGTCTTCAGGAATTTATATGATGAATAATGAATTCTCATGTTTTGGCACTGCATTCCTGAAATGGTGAGTTTTTTATCTACAGTGATTCTTTGTTGAAAGGACATGATTGTGTCCTTTTGCAGAATTATCAGGTAATTTATTATGATTCACATTAGTTGAATACTCATGAGTTAAATTAACCAACACATGATTTGGAATTAAATGTTATTATTTTTTCAATAAAAATTGTGATGAATCATCTGTCTGGAGTAAAATGTGAAATATATAATGACCATAAATGTTTAATGTATATATTAACTCAGAAAGAATTAAACATGATACAGAGGAGATTGCTGGAATTAATCAAGGATTATTATTTCATAATTCATTACCATCAATGAATGGAAAATAATGTGGATGATGCTTTGAGTCGAAAAAGTAATGCTACATTAACCTTGTTATGTTTTGAATAAGATACGTTGATTTAAGATTTAATGAAATTTTGCATAAATGTTTTACGTACAGAAAATTTCTCTGTTTTGTTTCTGGTGTTAGTGAAATCATCACTATCAGACAGAATTAAGAATTCAATGAAGGAAGATTGTGAGTTCTAAAAAATTTTATGGTTTGGACAAAAGGGTTAGTTTCTTGAATTTGACATTGATAATGATTTTGTTTTAAGGTTTGGGATGCGGTTATGTGTTCCTTTTGATTCACAGTTAAAGGAAGAGTTATTATTTGATGCTCATAGTTCACCATTTTCAGTTCATCCTGGCAATACAAAGATGCATTGAGATCATCAAGAGTGTTACTAGTGAGATGGAATGAAAAGATATATTGATAAATTCATTGTGAAGTGTCTGAATTTTCACAATGTTAAATCTGAGTGGCAGTTATCAAAAGTGATGCTTCAGCCTTTACTAGTACTAGAGTGGAAATTGAAAAATATATCCATAGAAAACATTGTGGGATTACCAAGGAAATATCAAGGTAATAATGCAATCTGGGTTATTGTGGATCGATTGACTGAATCTGTACATTTCTTTCCAATTCGAGATATGTTGTATATAGATCAAAATTATCGGTTGTATGTTAAATTGACAGTCAAGTTACCTAGAATTTCCCTCTCTATTGTATTTAATCATTGTGATGACCCAGACTCTCTTGGTCCTTCCCTTTTCCAAAATCTGGGTCCTAAAGGGGTGGCGTCTCGGTGAGACCGATCGTCACGACCGATCGGTGAGACCGATCGGCGTCACCTGGCCTTGTCCAGGTTTTTCCAATGGTGTTCCTCCTTGCGCAATTAGGTTTTTAAACCCTATTTTGACTTGTCTGATCATTTTTTAAAGACCTGTAATTCACATAATTGTTTTAATTAAATACTTAATGGATTAATGAGTCAGTTTAAACAACCCGAACACCATTAATAATGTGTGGAGCCGCGTGGTCAACCCACAACCCTCGCGCCTTACGCGGTTCAACATTTTTATCTCAACAGTCCGCGACTCTTATAAAATAAGGGTTAGCTGTGGGTTCTCCTTTCATCAATCGCGGACTTTCACAAATAGCTTCTGGTGCATCAGGCATGCCGCATCAATATCCGTAAAGTTTTGTGCCCGGCCTAAGCGTCGATCATCTATCAAAAAGTAGGGAATTTCTCCTTCGTCTCTCTCTTTTGCGTATCATGCGGGGTGGGCATGTTTCTGTTTTGTATACTTGGATAAACCAGACCTAAATGAAGATAATGAACTAGATTCTATAAAGAAAGGGGGGATTTGATTGTTGATGATGTTTATATTATGACCATATTTCTGTGTTTTGCTGGATTACACGTTTCTGAAAATCGAGGCCGTTGGTGGTCGTTGTTTGTGTACTAATGAACCACTGCTAATGTTTTAAATGGCTTGTTTGTGGTTGTGAACTCCTGCTGTTAAAGAGGATACTGGTTAATCACATACACCCAGCTAAGTGAATTGAAATCCCCAAGATCAATCCTTCTGTGATAACCCCTGGTTAAAACGCAAGAAGATTGAAATCATGGAGTTTGTTAAGTTGTTGAAATCTAAAAGTACCGGCACGACCATGCATTTTGTTGATGGTGGTAGTTGATTGTTTTCTTTTCGGGCCGATTGTTGGAAATGTGGGAGGGGATGGTATCCCCGGTCTTATACTCTTGGTGGTTGTGTGAGTTTGTGGATGGGATCCCCTGTTGGTATGGATTCGGCGGTTGTGAGTTTTAAGACCGAGTGGGTAATTATTTATATCACGAATTGGGGTGGGATCCTCTGTTGTTGAGAACTGGGTGAGGGTGTTATAGTTGATGCTTGACTGTTTACTTTCCTTCACTTGTGCTTATTCTTGCTAGTTGTCGATTAGTGCTTAAACATAATTAAACCATATCACTGAACTTGAAACAAGAATAAGAAAAATAGGTTTAGTTGGCAAAAGGCATGACTTGGGACTTGGACGCAGTGGTGTTGTGTTCTGTAGGCTGGTTAGAAAAACCTAGGCTTTGGGTGAGTGATTGTTACCTATACCTATACCTTTATATTTGTGTATCTTATTCGCGCATCATCCATGTCGAGAACTTAGTGCCGAACACCCCCATTTCATGGGGGAGGGTGTTTCTCCCAAAACTATTCTTAGTGGCTGGTTATTAACTCCTTTTCTGCTCCCTTTCCCGGATAGCCCAAGTACCTTCGGGTAGGCTGTGATGGACTGAGGTCCACAATTAGCCCATGAACTTTCAGGCGGGGTGGTGGGGTGGTTGTCCAGGTGTGTGCGGCAGGTGGTTTCCCAAGTGTCTTCGGGATGAGGCACAGGTGTCTTCGAGCGTGGCAGTGGATCCTTTAGCCCAGGTGTCTTCAGCCGTGGTGGTGGTTGTTCTGGCCTAGGTGTTTGTAGGCATGGTTACGTGTGACAGTTGTGGCCCAGGTGTGTGCGGGCGGGATTCGGCAGTGGGACAGCGTGCGTTGTGGCCCAGGTGTGTGCGGGCAGGATTCGGCAGTGGGACTGCATGTGGTTGTGGCGTAGGTGTGTGCGGGCGGGTATGGTAGTGGGACTGCGGTGTGAATGGTGGGATTAATCCTATGCATAGGATGTCTCAATAACCAGTGGGAAAGTGGCGCAGGGTACCCAAACATCGATGTGCTATTATACTATATTACATGACTTGCGTTATTTGGGGAGTTGTGCCTTGGTGAGGCTTGGGTGAATAGTTTACCTTGTTAGGTGTTTGGTTTACTTCTTTTATCACGGTATGTTATCATGATCCCCAACTTGTGCATGAGAAACATTGGTTTTCCCTATTGAGCGTACTTGTATGCTCACCCTACGTATATAAAAATACTTTCAGTTTTTCTGGAGGACATCGGGGATCGCGCAGGACCATACTAGCTCGGATCCTTGGAGCAGTTGCAGTTGTCATTTTCTTTCTTTGGTACTTAACTTTGTAGACACCTTTTTCACCTTGTGGATTTTACTTTTGAAACATGCATGTGGGAATGGTTTACTTTTTGCTTTACTTTTCTTTATACCTTGGTGTTGTTGCGTTTTCTTCTTCTTATCTCTCGATCCAATGAAATAAAAAGGGTAATGCCTTCCATTTGTGTGAAATTTCCATACCCTTGGTGCTAGTCACCACCCCGGGACCTATTGAAGGCAGGTTTCATGGGTCATTATCTCTCCTTCAACTTAAAGAAGGGCCTGGAAATCTGCTGAAAATTCCCTCCTTTTGGTGAAGGTGGGTCGTGACAGAATGGTATCAGAGGTGATGGTTGAGAGATAGGATGGAGTCTGGAGTTAGGAACAGTGAAGATTGCATGGGATGGTAATGAGACAATGTTGGGTGACTTAGGTGTGTGAATTAGGCCAAGGAAGACCGGCTAGGACACGGGATTTTAGGTCCCCCTCGTGATCTGATGCATGGACTTTGGACCTACCGAATGACCACGTGAGACCACGCTTATTATAGGGTAGAGACCCTAGGAAAGGTACATGCATCATATTGACTTGTGTTCTTGTGTTTGTAGGATGTCTTGGGAATGAAGAATAAATTTAAAATTTTTGAGAAATTTTAAGAACGATATTCTGCACTACAAGGGCTTAGGCATTCCTTTTTTACCTTGTAGCTATGGAACCTTGAAGATGACCACGTGTGGTACAGGCGATCGAGGCCCCGGAGACTACTTTGGCCAATCGGCAGAGAGGTGATCGACAAGAATAGGATGACAAATGGCAGAAGACTCTTCGGGCCTTCCAGCGACAGACCCTCGAGAAGTATGAGGGCATCACCTCTGACATGAAGACAAAAGGTTGTCTAGAGGAGATAGTAATAGCCTTAGGCCTGATTCGGCCCCCGACTAAGTATTGGGTCCCTCTGGCCATCAGCCAGATGTGGGGAGCGGCGCATCAGTGGTGGACACATTACCTGGGGAGAGGGGAGAGGCTGAGGTGGCATTGGCTGATTTCGAGAGGGAGTTCTGGGCGGAATTCCTCTCCTCGACGATTAAGGCAGAAAAGAGACAGGATCTACTCTCCCTCCAATAGGGGATTATGTCTGTGAGGGAGCTAGATATCATATTCAAGGACCTCCTATGTTTTTCTCTGGACCTCTTTCCCGATGAGGAGTCTCGGGCAAGATGTTTGGGGGAGGCTCTCCGACCCTCCCTCCAGTATGTTGTTACCCCCTTTACCCTTTCGACATACTTGGAGGTCCAGAAGAAGGCTGAAGTGGTGGAGAGGATGCACGCTCTCTGAGGTGTATCCCGAGAGGGGATCCAGCTGGGACCATCGAAGGGAAAGGCTGTCAGCACCAGGCCTCCAGCGTCAGGACGCTCCAGGTTCCGACTAGGATGGAGTAGACCACATCAGTTTTAGTTTCAATCCCCAGGTCCTCGCCCTTTTCCTTTGGGCCCGGGACCGCGGTGCTTCGTATGTGGGAGCCCTTGACATCTCCGGAGTCGGTGCCCGAACCAGGTGCAGTACGGATGTGGCGAACATCCCCAACACCCTCCCCAGCAGTAGCTTCCAGCTAGGCCTTTCCAGCAACAGCAGCAGGGACAGCGAGCTCCCGCTCCTCTGGGGGCAGACGTAGGAGGAGGAGGCTGACCTCAGGGCGCTCCTATGGGACCCTGACCAGGGCGTGGTCGAGGAGGTGGCCGACAGCTAGGAGGAAGATAAGATGGGTGCGGATAGCTACACACCGCAAAGGCAGCATTTCTGGCAGGTTCAGAGGTTGTTCATGGTACGATCAGTATGTTTAGCACTCTTGCTTATGGATTGTTTGATACCGGAGCTTTGCACTCTTTTGTTGCACCAAGTCTATCCCGTTCCATTGGTTTAGATGTGGATAGGCTTCCAAATCCCCTGTTGTTGAGCACACCAGTAGGAGGTTAGAACAACATGTTGTTTTTTTGTCGAGGATGTAGACTGGTGATAGGGCCACATCAGTCGGTTAGGGACCTTCTCCTGCTACATATACAGCCATATGATGTCATCCTAGGCATCGACTGGCTATTCTCTGTGTGTGCCTACTACAACCTCTAGATCTCCTCGAGTGGAAGTGGGATGACATCTCGATGGATTTCATCACGGGACTACCCAAGGTCCAAGGGGGATATGACGCCATTTGGGTGGTAGTGGACAGGTTGACGAAATCGGCTCACTTCTTGGTGATCAGGGAGTCGAGTGCTGTGGATACCTTGGCACGAAGGTATGTGGATGATGTGGTGCTGTTACATGGAGTTCTGAGGTCTATAGTCTCGGATAGGGATGCACGGTTTACCTCACGAGTTTGGAGTGGATTGTAGCATGTGTTTGGTACCCAGTTACGCCTTAGCACTGCTTTCCATCCTCAGACAGATGGACAAACAAAGCGCACCATCCAGTCCTTGGAGGATATGCTATGGGCATGTGTTCTGGGCTCAGGAGAATCATGGGTGCAACACTTGACCCTGGTAGAGTTATCTTACAATAATATCTATCACTCTACCATCGGTATGGCCCCTTTTAAAGCCTTGTACAGGAGGCCATGCCATTCACCTGTGTGTTGGGACAAAGTAGGAGAGGCAGGCATCCTTGGACCGGAGGTGGTGCAAAACATGACAAAGAAGGTTTATCTCATACGGGAAAGGATGAAGGTGGCCCAGGACCAGAAGAAGTCGTATGCTGATACCAAGAAGAGGCCCTTGGATTTTTGAGGTTGGAGACCACGTGTTCTTGAAGGTCTCCCCTCGGCGTGGGCAGCGGAGGATCGACAAGGGGAGTAATCTTTCACCCAGGTTCATCAGACCCTTCGAAGTGTTGCGACAGGTCGGTGAGGTAGCCTATCAGCTAGCGTTACCACCACTTCTACTGAGGATACATGATGTCTTCCATGTGTCCCAGCTCCGTCGGTATCTGCATGACGATTCACACGTCCTTGATTGGGGTGATCTGTACCTCGAGGATGACGTGACTTTTGTGGAGATACGAGTGATGATCGAGGATCGCAAATACAAGGTGCTTCATGGGCGGACCATTCCCTTGGATCGTGTGTTGTGGAGACATAGTGGGCTTGAAGAGAGTACGTGGTAGAGGGAACCATAGACGCGTACCCAGTACCCAGAGTTGTTTTATGTTTTGTTCCTTTTTGTGCCTGTTGTGGTAGAACGTTTTGTCTTTTGGCTATGAAATGTACCGGTTTACTTCCTCTAAATATGTGTAAAAAGCCCTGGCTATGGGGGAGGAGAGAACTCGACCCCTAATCAAGACGTATTAAGGTGGATGTGATTAAACCAGTGAGGGCGAGTCAGTGCCACCCAAAGCGGATAATTTCATAACATGGGGAAGGAGACTCCCCAACCCACACATGCCCGGGCAGTCAAACAAGATATGTTGCTTGTTTCGTGACAAGAAGGTGTTCTTAGTTAACAACGTGGTTAACTCTTGAGAGGTATCTTTCGAGGTGGTTGTTCGGATCCGACCTTTCCTCCTGGGTTGTTTAATTTCTGGATGACAAGAATAGATTTAGAGGTATCTGATGTGATGATCCAGACTCTCTTGGTCTTCCCCTTTGCCAAAATCTGGGTCCTATAGGGGTGGCGTCTTGGTGAGACCGATCGGTGTGACCGATCGGTGATCCCGATCGGTGCGACCGATCGGCGTCACCTGGCCTTGTGGGGGTTTTTCCCGTGGCGTTCCTCCTTGCACAATTAGGGTTTTAAACCCTATTTTGACTTATTTGTGCGTGTTTTAAAGACCCATAACACGCATAAGAGTTTCAATTAAATACTTAATGAATTAATGAGTCGGTTTAAACCACCCGACCCCCCTTAATATCGTGCAGAGCCGCATAGTCAACCCTTGACCCCCGCGCCTTGCACGGTTTAGCGTTTTTATCTCAACCGTCTGTGGATCTTATAAACTAAGGGTTAGATGTGGGTTCTCCTTTCCTCAATCGCAGATTTTCACAAACAGCTTCTGGTGCATTGGGCGCGCCGCATCGTTATCCGTAAAGATCCATGCCAGGAATAAGCGTCGATCATCTATCAACAAGTAGGAAATGTATCCTTCATCTCTCTCTTTTGTGTATCATGCGGGGTGGGAGTGTTTCTATTCTATAGAATTTGATAAAACAGACCTAAATGAAGATAATGAATTGGATTCTATAAAGAAAGGGGGGCTACGATCGTTGATGTTTTTTATATTATGACCATCATTCTGAGTTGTGATGGCTTACGCATTTCTGAAAATTTAGGCCATTGGTGGTCATTGTTTGTGTACTAATGAACCCATGTTGATGTTTTAAAAGTCTTGTTTGTGGTTGTGAACTCTTGCTATTAAAAAGGATACTGGTTAATCACGAACACCCGGCTAAGTGAATTGAAAGCCCCAGGATCAATCCTTCTGTGATAACCTCTAGTTAAAACACACGAAGATTGAAATCATGGAGTGTGTTAATTCTTTTAAATTTGAAAATACCGGCACAACCCTGATTTGTGTTGATGGGGGTAGTTGGTTGTTTTCTTTTCGTGCCGATTGCTGGAAATGTGGGAGGGGATGGGATCCCCTGTCTTATACTCTTGGTGGTTGTGTGAGTTTGGGGATGGGATCCCCTGTTGGTATGGATTCGGCGGTTGTGAGTTTTAATACCGGGTGGGTACTTGTTTATATCACGAATTGGGGTGGGATCCTTTGTTGTTGAGAACCAGGTGTGGGCGTTATGGTTGATGCATGACTGTTTACTTTCCAGGACTTGTTCCTATGCTTTCTAGTTTCCCAGTATTGCTAAAACATAAGTAAGCATTATCACTAAACTTGAAACAAGAATGGTACAAATGGGTTTTGTTGGCGAAAGTCGTGACTTGGGACTAGGACTAATTGGTGTTGTGTTCTGTAGGATGGTTAAAAAAACCTAGGCTTTGGGTGAGTGCTTGTTACCTATATCTATACTTGTAGTTTTGTGTTTCTTATTCGCGCCCCATACAAGTCGAGCACTTAGTGCCGAACACCCCCATTTCATGGGGGAGGGTGTTTTTCCCAACACTATTCTTAGTGACTGGTTATTATCTCTTTTTCTGCTCCCTTTCCTGGATATCTCAAGTATCTTCGGGTAGGCTGTGATGGCTTGAGGTGCATTATTAGCCCAAGAACCTTCGGGCGGGGTGGTGTGGTGGTTGGCCAGGTGTGTGCGGCAGGTGGTTTCCCAAGTGTCTTCGTGATGAGACCCAGGTGTCTTTGGGTGTGGCATTGGATCCTTTACCCCAGGTGTCTTCGGGCGTGGTGGTGGTAGTTCTAGCCTAGGTGTTTGCAGGCGTGGTTACGTGTGATAGTTGTGGCCCAAGTTTGTGCGGGCGGGATTCATTTGTGGGACTGCGTGCAGTTGTGGCCCAGGTGTGTGCGGGGGGGATTCTGCAGTGGGAATGCGTGCGGTTGTGGCCCAGGTGTGTGCGGGCAGGTGTGGCAGTGGGACTGCGGTGTGAACGGCGGGATTGGTTTGATGCATAGAATTTCTCAATAACCAGTGGGAAATTGGCGTGGGGTACCCAAACATCGATGTGTTATTATACTATATTATTTGACTTGCGTTATTTGGGGAGTGTGCCATTGTGAGGCTTGGGTGGATAGTTTACCTTGTTAGGTGTTTGGTTTAATTCTTTTCTCACGGGACGTTATCACGTTCCCCAAATTGTGCACGAGAATCTTTGGTTTTCCCTATTGAGCGTACTTTTATGCTCACCCTACGTATATAAAACCGCTTTCAGTTTTGCTGGAGGACTTCGGGGATCGCGCAGGACCTTACTAGCTCGGATCTTTGGAGCATTTGCTGTTGTTGTTTTCTTTCTGTGGTACTTAACTTTGTAGACACCTTTTTCACCTTGTGTCTTTTACTTTTGAAACATGCATGTGGTAATGGTTTACTTTTGGCTTTACTTTTCTTTATTCCTTGGTGTTGTTGGGTTTTCTTCATCTTATCTCTCGATCCTATGAAATAAAAAGTGTAATGCCTTCCATTTGTGTGAAATTTCCATACCCTTGGTGCTAGTCACCACCCCGGGACCTATTGAAGGCGGGTTTCATGGGTCATTATCTCTCCTTCAACTTAAAGAAGGAAGGGCCTAGCAATCTGCTGAAAATTCCCTCCTTTTGGTGAAGGAGGGTCGTGACAAAATGGTATCATAGGTGATGATTGAGAGATAGGATAGAGTCTGGAGTTAGGAACAGTGAATATTGCATGGGATGGTAAGGCGACAGTGTTGGGTGACCTCGGTGCGTGAATTAGTCCAAGGAAGACCGGCTAGGACACAGGATTTTAGAGCCCCCCTAGTGAACTGATGCATGGACTTTTGACCTACCGAATGACCACGTGAGGCCATGCTTATTGCAGGGTAGAGACCCTAGGAAAGGTACATGCATCATGTTGACTTGTGTCTTTGTGTTTCTAGGATGTCTTGGGAATGAAGAATAAATTTAAAATTTTTGAGAAATTTTAAGAATGATATTCTCCACTACAAGGGCTTAGGAATTCCTTGTTTACCTTGTAGTTATGTCACCTAGAAGATGACCAAGCTTGGTACAGGCGATCGAGACCCAGGAGACTACTTTGGTCGATCGGCAGAGAGGTGATCGACAAGAATAGGACGACTAGTGGCAGAAGACTCTTCGGGCCTTCCAGCGACAGACCCCCAAGAAGTATGAGGGAATCACCTCTGACATGAAGACAAAAGGTTGGCTAGAGGAGCTAGTAATAGCCTTCGGCCTGATTTGGCCCCCGACTAAGTACTGGGTCCCTCTGGCCGTCAGCCAGATGCGGGGAGCGGCGCATCAGTGGTGGACACTTTACCTGGGGGAGAGGGGAGAGGCTGAGGTGGCATGGGTTGATTTCGAGAGGGAGTTTCGGGCGGAATTCCTCTCCTCGACGATGAAGGAAAAAAAGATACAATAGCTACTATCCCTCTAACAGGGGATTATGTTTGTGAGGGAGCTAGGGATCATATTCAAGGACCTCCTGCATTTTTCTCCGGACCTCTTTCCCGATGAGGAGTCTCGGGCAAGACGTTTGGAGGAGGCTCTCCGACCCTCCCTACAGTATACTGTTACCCCCTTTACCCTTTCGACATACTTGGAGGTCCAGAAGAAGGCTGATGTGGTGGACAGGATGCACGCTCTAGGAGCTGTATCCCGAGAGGGGATCCAGCTGGGACCATCGAAGGGAAAGGCTGTCAGCACCAGCCCTCCAGCGTCAGGACCCTCCAGGTTCCGATCCACAGGGAGTAGACCACATCAGTTTTAGTTTCGATCTGCAGGTCATATCCCTTTTCCTTCGGGCCCGGGACCGCGGTCCTTCGTATGTGGGAGCCCTGGACATCTCCGGAGTCAGTGCCCGGACCGGGTGCAGTATGGCGGTGGAGGACATCCCCAACACCCTCCCTAGCAGCAGCTTCCAGCCAGGCCTTTCCAGCAATAGTAGCAAGGACAGCAAGCTCCCGCTCCTCCGAGGGTAGACAAAGGAGGAGGAGGCCGACCTCATGGCGCTCCTCAGGGACACCGACTAGGGCGTGTTCGAGGAAGTGGCCGACAGCTGAGATGCAGAGGAGATGGGTGCGGAAAGCTACACACCGCAGAGCCAGAAGATCCGGCAGGGTTGGAGGTTGTTCAAGGTACGATCAGTATGTTTAGAACTCTTTCTTATGCCTTGTTTGATACCGGAGCTTCGCACTCGTTTGTTGCACCAAGTCTATCTCGTGCCATGAGTTTAGATTTGGAGAGGCTTCTAGAGCCCCTGGTGTTGAGCACACCATTCGGAGTTCATAACAACATGTTGTTTGTTTGTCGAGGATATAGACTGGTGATAGGGACACATAAGTCGGTTAGGGACCTTCTCCTACTATAGATACAGCCATACAATGTCATCCTAGGCATCGACTGGCTATTCTCTGTTTGTGCCTACTACAACCTCTAGTTCTCCTCTAGTGGAAGTGGGATGACATCTCGATGGATCTCATCATGGGACTACCCAAGGTCCAAGGGGGATACGACGCCATCTGGGTGGTAGTGGAAAGGTTGACGAAATCGGCTCACTTCTTGGCGATCAGGGAGTCGAGTGCAGTGGATACCTTGGCACGAAGGTATGTGGATGACGTGGTGCGGTTGCATGTAGTTCTGAGGTCTATAGTCTCGGATAGGGATGCACGGTTTACCTCACGAGTTTGGAGTGGATTGCAGCATGTGTTTGGTACCCAGTAATGCCTTAGCACTGCTTTCCATCCCCATAAAGATGGACAAACAGAGCGCACCATCCAGACCATGGAGTATATGCTACAGGCATGTATTCTGGGCTTAGGAGAATCATGGGTGCGACACTTGACCCTGGTAGAGTTCGCTTACAATAATAGCTATCACTCTACCATCGGTATGGCCCATTTTAAAGCCTTGTACAGGAGGCCATGCTGTTCACCTCTGTGTTGGGACGAAGTAGGAGAGGCAGGCATCCATGGACCTAAGGTGGTGCAGAACACGATAGAGAAGGTTCATCTCATACGGGAAAGGATGAAGGCGGCCCAGGACCGGCAGAAGTCGTATGCTGATACCAGGAGGAGGCCCTTGGAGTTTGAGGTTGGAGGCCATGTGTTCTTGAAAGTCTCCCCTCGGCGTGGGCAGCGGAGGTTCGACTAGGGGAGTAAGCTTTCTCCTAGGTTCATCAGACCCTTCGAAGTGTTGCGACGGGTCGGTGAGGTAGCCTATCAGCTAGCGTTACCACCACTTCTACTGAGGATACATGATGTCTTCCATGTGTCCTAGCTTCGTCGGTATCTGCACGACAATTCACACGTCCTTGATTGGGGTGAGCTATACATTGAGGATGACGTGACATTTGTGGAGAGACTAGTGATGATCGAGGATCGCAAAGACAAGGTGCTTCGTGGGCGGACCATTGCCTTGGTTCGTGTGTTGTGGAGACATAGTGGGCTTGAGGAGAGTACGTGGGAGTGGGAAGCACAGATGCGTACCCAGTACCCAGAGTTGTTTTATGGTTTGTTTCTTTTTGTTCCTGTTGTGGTAGAACGTTTTGTCTTTTGGCTATGAAATGTACTGGTTTTCTTCCTATGAATGTGTGTGAAAATCCCTGGATATGGGGGAGGAGAGAACCCGAACCCTAATAAAGACGCATTAAGGTGGATGCGATTAAACCTGTGAGGGCGAGTCAGTGCTGCCCAAAGCGGATAATTTCTTAACATGGGGAAGGAGACTACCCAACCCTCACATGCCCAGGCAGTCTGACATGATATGTTGCTTGTTTCGTGACAAGAAGGTGTTCTCAGTTAACAACGAGGTTCACTCATGAGGGGTATCTTTCGAGGTGGTTGTTCGGATCCAACCTTTCCTCCTGGGTTGTTTAATTTCTCGAGGACAAGAATAGATTTAGAGGTATCTGATGTGATGATCCAGACTCTCTTGGTCTTTCCCTTTTCCAAAATCCGGCTCCTAAAGGGGTGGCATCTTGGTGAGACCGATCGGCGTGACCGATCGGTGATACCGATCGGCATGACCGATCGGTGAGACCGACCGTTGATACCGATCAATGAGACCGATCCGGGAGACCGATCGGTGAGCCCGATTGGTGCGACCGATCGGCATCACCTGGCCTTGTTGGGGTTTTTCCAGTGGCGTTCCTCCTTGCGCAATTAGGGTTTTAAACCCTATTTTGACATGTTTGAGCGTGTTTTAAAGACCCGTAATGCGCATAAGAGTTTCAATTAAATACTTAATGAATTAAAAACTCGGTTTAGACCACATGACCCCCCTTAATAGCGTGCAGAGCCGCATGGTCAACCCACGACCCCCGCGCCTTATGCGGTTTAGTGTTTTTATCTCAACCGTCCGTGGATCTTATAAACTAAGGCTTAGCTGTGGGTTCTCCTTTCCTCAATCGCGGATTTTCACAAACAGCTTCTGGTGCATTAGGAGGGCCGCATCGTTATCCGTAAAGTTCCACTCCCGGCTTAAGCGTCGATCATCTATCAACAAGTAGGAAATGTATCCTTCGTCTCTATCTTTTGTGTATCATGCGGGGTGGGCGTGTTTCTGTTCTGTATAATTTGATAAACCAGACCTAAATGAAGATAATTAACTGGATTCTATAAAGAAAGGGGGGATACGATCATTGATGTTGTTTATATTATCACCATCTTTTTGAGTTGTGCTGGCTTACACATTTCTGAAAATCGAGGCCGTTGGTGGTCGTTGTATGTGTACTAATGAACCCCGGCTGATGTTTTAAATGGCTTGTTTGTGGTTGTGAACTCTTGCTATTAAAAAGTATACTGGTTAATCACGTACACCCAGCTAAGTGAATTCAAAGCCCCAGGATCAATCCTTCTGTGATAACCCCCAGTTAAAACACAGGAAGATTGAAATCATCCAGTGTGTTAAGTCTTTTAAATTTGAAAATACCGGTACAACCCTGATTTGTGTTGATGGTGGTAGTTGGTTGTTTTCTTTTCGTGCCGATTGCTGGAAATGTGGGAGGGGATGGGATCCCCTGTATTATACTCTTTGTGGTTTTGTGAGTTTCGGGATGGGATCCCCTGTTGGTATGGATTCGGTGGTTGTGAGTTTTAATACCCGGTGGGTACTTGTTTATATCACGAATTGGGGTGGGATCCTCTGTTGTTGAGAACCAGGTGTGGGCGTTATAGTTGATGCTTGACTATTTACTTTCCTGGAATTGTGCCTATGCTTGCTAGTTTCCCAGTATTGTTAAAACATAATTAAACATTATCGTTGAACTTGAAACAAGAATGGGACAAATGGGTTTGTTGGCGAAAGTCGTGACCTGGGACTAGGACGCATTGCTGTTGTGTTCTGTAGGATGGTTAGAAAAACCTAATCTTTGGGTGAGTGCTTGTTGTCTATATCTATACTTTTAGTTGTGTGTTTCTTATTCTCGCCCCATCCAAGTCGAGCACTTAGTGTCGAACACCCCCATTTCATGGGGGAGGGTGTTTTTCCCAACACTATTCTTAGTGGCTGGTTATTAGCTCCTTTTCTGCTCCCTTTCATGGATATCCCAAGTATCTTCGGGTAGGCTGTAATGGCCTGAGGTCTATTAATAGCCCAAGAACCTTCGGGCGGGGTGGTGTGGTGGTTGGCCAGGTGTGTGCGGCAGGTGGTTTCCCAAGTGTCTTCGGGATGAGACCCAGGTGTCTTCGGGTGTGTTATTGGATCCTTTACCCCAGGTGTCTTCAGGTGTGGTGGTGGTGGTTCTAGACTAGGTGTTTGCAAGTGTGGTTACGTGTGACAGTTGTGTCCCAAGCGTGTGCGGGTGGGATTCTGTAGTGGGACTGTGTGCATTTGTGGCCCAGGTGTGTGGGGGGGGGATTCTGTAGTGGGAATGTGTGCGGTTGTGGCCCAGGTGTGTACGGGAAGGTGTGGCAGTGGGACTGCGGTGTGAACGGCGGGATTGGTTCGATGCATAGAATTTCTCAATAACCAGTGGGAAAGTGGCACAGGGTACCCAAACATAGATGTGCTATTATACTATATTACTTGACTTGCGTTATTCGGGGAGTGTTCCTTAGTGAGGCTTGGGTGGATAGTTTACCTTGATATGTGTTTGGTTTACTTATTTTCTCATAGAAAATTAGCATGTTCCCCCAATTGTGCACTAGAGTCTTTGGTTTTCCCTATTTATCATACTTGTATGCTCACCCTACGTATATAAAACTGCTTTCATGTTTCTAGGAGGACTTCAGGGATCGCACAGGACCATACTAGCTCGGATCCTTGGAGCAGTTGCAGTTGTCATTTTCTTTCATTGGAACTTACCTTTGTAGACACCTTTTGCACCTTATGGATTTTACTTTTGAAACATGCATGTGGGAATGTTTTACATTTGGCTTTACTTTTCTTTCTATCTTGGTGTTGTTGGGTTTTCTTCTTTTTATCTCTCGATCCTATAAAATAAAAAGGGTAATGCTTTCCTTTTATGTGAAAATTCCATACCATTGGGGATATTCGCCACTCTAGGACCTATTGAAGGTGGGTTTCAGGGGTCATTATCTCTACTTCAACATAAAGAAGGAAGGGTCTGACAATCTGCTAACCATTCCCTCCTTTTGGTGAAGGCAGGTCGTGACAGAATGGTATCATAGGTGATGGTTGAGAGATAGGATGGAGTTTGGAGTTAGGCACAGTGAAGTTTGCATGGGATGGTAAGGCGACAGTGTTGGGTGACCTCGGTACGTGAATTAGTCCAGGGAAGACGGGCTAGAGCATGATATTTTAGGGCCCCCCATGATCCAATGCAAGGACTCTGGACCTACCGAACGACCAAGTGAGGTTACGCTGATTGCAGGGTAGAGACCCTAGGAAAGGTACATGCATCATAATGACTTGTGTTCTTGTGTTTCTGGGATGTCTTGGGAATTAAGAATAAATTTAATTTTTTTGAGAAATTTTATGAACGATATTCTCCACTATATGGGATTAGGAATTCCTTGTTTACCTTGCAGTTGTGCCACCAGGAAGACGACCAAGTGTGGTACAGGCGATCGAGGCCCCGAAGACTACTTTGTCTGATTGGCAGAGAGTTGATCGACAAGAAGAGGATGACCAGTGGAAGAAGACTCTTCGGGACTTCCAGCGACAGACCCTCGAGAAATATGAGGGCATCACCTCTGACATGAAGACAAAAGGCTGGCTAGAGAAGCTAGTAATATCCTTCAGCCTGATTCAGGCCCCGACCGAGTACTGGGTCCCTCTGGCTGTCAGCCAGATGTCGAGAGCGGCACGTCAGTGGTGGACGCTTTACCTGGGGGAGAGGAGAGAGGCTAAGGTGGCATGGGCTGATTTCAAGAGGGAGTTCCGGGCGGAATTCCTCACCTCGATGATGATGGCAGAAAAGAGACAGGAGCTACTCTCCCTCCAACATGGGAGTATGTCTGTGGGGGAGCTAGGGATCATGTTCAAGGACCTCCTACGTTTTTCTCTGGACCTCTTTACCGACAAGGAGTCTCGGGCAAGACGTTTGGAGGAGGCTCTCCGACCCTCCCTCCAATATGTTGTTACCCCATTTACCCTTCCGATGTACTTGGAGGTCCAGAAGAAGTCTAAAGTGGTGGAGAGGAAGCACGCTCTAGGAGGTGTATCCTGAGAGGGTATCCAGCTGGGACCATCGAAGGGAATGCCCTTCAGCACCAGGCCTCCAGTGTCAGGACCCTCCAGGTTCCGACCAGTAGGGAGTAGACCACATCAGTTTCAGTTTCGATCCCCAGGTCCTCGCCCTTTTCCTTCAGGCCTAGGACTGCGGTGCTTCATCTATGGGAGCCCTAGAAATCTCCAGAGTCAGTTCCCAGACCGGGTGTAGTACGGCGGTGGCGGACAGCCCCAACACCCACCCCAACAGCAGCTTCCATCCAAGCCTTTCCCGCAATAGCAGCAGGGACAGTGAGCTCCCGCTCCTCCGAGGGTAGATGTTGGAGGAGGAGGCCGACCTCAGGGCGCTCCTCAGGGAACCCGACCAGGGCGTGGTCAAGGAGGTGGCCGACAGCCAAGAGGCAGAGGAGTCGGGTGCGGATAGCTACACACCGCAGAGGGAGCAGTTCCGGCAGGGCTGGAGGTTGTTCGAGGTATGATCAGTCTGTTTAGAACTCTTGCTTATGTCTTGTTCGATACCGGAGCATCACACTCTTTTGTTTCACCAAGTCTAGCCCGTGCCTTGGGTTTAGATGCAGAGAGACTTCCAGAGCCCTTGGTGTTCAGCACACTAGTCGGAGGTCAGACCAACATGTTGTTTGTTTGTCGAGGATGTAGACTGATGATAGGGCCACATCCGTCGGTTATGGACCTTCTCCTTCTATAGATACAGTCATACGATGTCATCCTAGGCATCAACTGGATATTCTCTATGTGTGAAATCATTGAATGTTTCCAAAGAAGGGTGGTGTTCTCGGACTCGGACTGCCGGTGTGTTACCTTCACCGGTGAGCGGAGCGGTCAGAAGGTTAACAGGCGGGAGGAAACCCTCCACTCCTTGTTGGTCGAGCTGAAAGTGGAATCAATAGATGCTGAGATGGTAGAAGTGCCAGATATTTTCTGAGAGTTTATGGACATCTTTCTTGAGTAGGTGAAAACTCTACCCCCTCTGCGTGATATCGAGTTTGGGTTAGACCTACAGCCCGGTGCTCGTCCGATCTCGATGGCTCCTTACCGGATGTCACCTTCAGAGCTACGGGAGTTGCGGATCCAGATTGACGATCTGATGAAGAGAGGTTATGTTCGGCCAAGTGCGTCACCGTGGGGTGCTCTGGTCTTGTTCTCAAAGAAGGCAGATGGTGGTCTCAGGTTGTTCATAGACTACAGGAGGCAGAATCAGGCAACGATCAAGAATCTCTACCCTCTTTTGAGGATAGATGATCTTTTAGACCAGTTGAAAGGGGCAGGATGGTTCTCGAAGATCGACCTACGGTCTGGGTATCACCAGCTAAGAGTGAAGGAGTGCGACATCTCGAAGACGGCGTTCAGATTTAGGTATGGACACTTCGAGTTCGTAGTCATCCCCTTCGGCATTACGAATTCCCCAGCTGTGTTCATGGGGCTTATGAACTCCATCTTCTAGGAGTACCTAGATCGGTTCGTAGTTGTGTTCATTGACGACATCCTGGTCTACTCTAGATCAGAGGAGGACCATTCGGAACACTTGAGGATGGTTTTAGAGGTCCTCTGACATCATCAGCTCTATGGGAGATTTTCTAAATGCATGTTCTGGAAACGAGAAGTGCGCTTCCTCGGGCACGTGGTGTCCGAGAAGGGAGTGGCGGTGGAGCCGTCAAAAGTTTAGGTAGTTGTTTCTTGGGAAACACCCAAGAATGTGGCAGAAGTCCGTAGTTTCCTTGGGCTGGCAGGTTACTATCGGAGGTTCGTACCCAACTTCTACCAAGTTGCGGCCCCTATGACAACCTTGACCATGAAAGACCAGGTTTTAATGTGGAGCGAGAAGTGCGAGTCAGCCTTCAGCTATCTGAAGGAGAATTTGGTCAGTGCCCCAGTGCTGAGATTTCCAGAATAGGGGGCGGTTTATGAAGTGTTCTGTGATACCTCAGGATAGGGCCTTGTATGTGTGTTGATGCAGCAACAAGGGGTGATCTCTTATGGGTTCAGGCGGCTATTCCCCCATGAGTGTAATTACGCCACCCACGACCTGGATCTTGCAGTGTTCTTTTTCTCGCTAAATTTATAGCGGCACTACCTCATCGGATAGCGCGTTATGGTATTCACAGATCACGAAAGTTTGAGTTATATCTTCTCCCAATGGGACCAAAACTTGCGACAACGGAGATGGGTGGAGTTGCTCCAGGATTAAGACATTGAGATCTCTTATACTGAGGGCAAGGGAAATGTGGTGGCTGATGCCTTGAGAAGGAGGATGCAGAAGGATGTGGTCCGAGAGTCGGAGGACGCCTAGAAGGCGATGGAGGAGTTAGCTGCTTTACACCTGGACACGAGGATGGATAGCGGCAGAGGCTGCATATATTAGATGATAGTGTAGTCATATCTGTTTCAGCAAGTGGAGGAGTCTCAATGGGGAGACCCAGAGTGTGAAGTGATGCGTGACTGAGTTGATAGGGAAATGCTCCAGAAGGGTGGACAGAGGATGGTCAGAAACAGATTCTTTTCCAGGGAAGGTTGTTTGTTCCGGAGGCGGTGTGAGGAAAGGTTCTCAGTGAGTTCCACAACTCACTCCTGGCAGTGCACCCAGGAGTTTCCAAGATATACCAGGTACTGAAGAGGCCATTTTTGTGGCCCGGAGTTAAGAGAGCAGTGGCATATTTTTTGACCAAGTACTTAGTGTGTCAGAAAGTGAAGGCTTAACACAGAGTTCCAGGCAGCCTACTATAGCCTCTTGATGTCCTCGAGTGAAAGTGGGATGACATCTCGATGGATTTCGTCACGGGACTACCCAAGGTCCAAGGGGTATATGATGCCATCTGGCTGGTAGTGGAGAGGTTGACGAAATAGTCTCACTTCTGGGCGATCAGGGAGTCGAGTACAGTGGATACCTTGGCATGAAGGTATTTGGATGAGGTGGTGTGGTTGCATGGAGTTCCGAGGTCCATAGTCTCGGATAGGGATGCACGGTTTACCTCGCGAGTATGGAGAGTATTGAATCATGCGTTGGCACCCAGTTACGCCTTAGCACTGCTTTCCATCCCCAGATAGATTGACAAACAGAGCACACCATCCAGACCTTGGAGGATATGCTACAGGCATGTGTTCTGGACTCAGGAGGATCATGGGTGTGACACTTGCCCCAGGTAGAGTTCGCTTACAATAATATCTTTCACTATACCATCGGTATGGCCATGTTTGAAGCCTTGTACGGGAGGCCATGTCGTTCACCTGTTTGTTGGGCCAAAGTAGGAGAGGCAGGCATCCTTGGACCGGAGGTGTGCAGAACATGACAGAGAAGGTTCAGCTCATACAGGAAAGGATGAAGGTGGCCCAGGACCGGCAGAAGTCGTATGCTGATACCAAGAGGAGGCCCTTGGAGTTTGGGGTTAGATACCACGTGTTCTTGAAGGTCTCCCCTCAGTGTGGGCAGCGGAGGTTCGGCAAGGGGAGTAAGCTTTCTCGTAGGTTCATCTGACCCTTCTAAGTGTTGCGACGGGTCGGTGAGGTAGCCTATCATCTAGCGTTATCACCACCGCTACTGAGGATACATGATGTCTTCCATGTGACCCAGCTCCGTCAGTATATGCACGACAATTCACACATCCTTGATTGGGGTGAGATGGACATCGAGGACAACTTGACTTTTGTGGAGAGACCAGTGATGATCGAGGATCACAAAGTCAAGGTTCTTTGTGGGTGGACCATTCCCTTGGTTCGTGTGTTGTGCAGACATGGTGGGCTTGAGGAGAGTATGTGGGAGAGGGAAGCACAGATGCATACCCAGTACCCAGAGTTGTTTTATCTTTTGTTCCTTGTTGTGCCTATTGTGGTAGAACGTTTTGTCTTTTGGCTCGGAAATGTACTAGTTTTCTTCCTCTGAATGTGTGTGAAAAGCCCTGGCTATGGGGGAGGAGAGAACCCATCCCCTAATCAAGATGCATTAAGGTGGATGTGATTAAACCCATGAGGGAGAGTCAGTGGCGCCCAAAGCGGATAATATCTTGACATGGGGAAGGAGACTCCCCAACCCTCACATTCCTGGGCAGTCTGACATGATATGTTTCTTGGTTCGTGACAAGAAGGTGTTCTTAGTTAACAACGATGTTCACTCTTGAGAGGTATCTTTCGAGGTGGTTGTTCGGATCCGCCCTTTCCTCCTGGGTTGTTGAAATTCTCGAGGATGAGAATAGTTTGAGAGGTATCTGATGTGATGACCCAGACTCTCTTTGTCCTTCCCTTTGCCAAAATCCGGGTCCTAAAGGGGTGGCGTCTTAGTGAGACTGATCGGCGCGACCGATTGGCGAGACCGATCGGAATCACCAAACCTTGTCGGGGTTTTCCAATGGCGTTCCTCCTTGTGCAATTAGTGTTTCAAACACTATTTGACCTGTTTGAGCGTGTTTTAAAGACTCGTAACACGCATAAGAGTTTTAATTAAATACTTAATGAATTAATTAGTCGGTTTAAACCACCCAACCCCCCTTAATAACGTGCGGAGCCGCGTGGTCAACCCACAACCCTCGCACCTTACGCGATTCAGCATTTCTATCTCAACCGCCCGTGGCTCTTATAAACTAAGGGATAGTCGTGGGTTCTCCTTTCCTCGATCGCAGATTTTCACAAACAGCTTCTGGTGCATCGTGCGCACCACATCATTATCTGTAAAGTTCTGTGCCTGGCCTAAGCGTCGATCATCTATCAACAAGTAGGGAATTTTTCATTCGTCTCTCTCTTTTGTGTATCATGCGGGGTGGGCGTGTTTCTATTCTGTAGAATTTGATAAACCAGACCTAAATGAAGATAATGAACTGGATTCTATAAAGAAAGGGGGGTTGTGATCGTTCATATTGTTTATATTATGACCATTTTTCTGAGTTGTGATGTCTTACGCGTTTCTGAAAATCGAGGCCGTTGGTGACCGTTGTTTGTGTACTAATGAACCCCTGCTGATGTTTTAAATGGCTTGTTTGTTGTTGTGAACTCCTGCTGTTAAAAATGATACCGGTTAATCACGTACACCCGAATAAGTGAATTGAAATCCCTAGGATCAGTCCTTCTGTGATAACCCCCATTTAAAACACATGAAGATTGAAATCATGGAGTGTGTTAATTCGTTTAAATCTGAAAATACTGGCACGACCCTAACTTGTGTTGATGGTGGAAGTTGGTTGTTTTCATTTCGGGTTGATTGCTGGAAATGTAGGAGGGGATGGGATCCCCTGTCTTATACTCTTGGTGTTTGTGTAAGTTTGGGGATGGGATCCCCTATTGGTATGGATTCGGCGGTTGTGAGTTTTAAGACCGGATGGGTACTTGTTTATCTCAAGAATTGGGGTGGGATCCTATGTTGTTGAGAACCGGGTGTGGGCGTTATGGTTGATGCTTGTCTGTTTACATTCCTGGACTTGTGGATATGCTTGCTAGTATCCCAGTAGTGCTTAAACATAATTAAACATTATCACTGAACTTGACACAAGAATGGGACAAATGGGTTTTGATGGTGAAAGTCGTGACTTGGGACTTAGACGTAGTGGTGTTGTGTTTTGTAGGCTGGTTAGAAAAAACTAGGCTTTGGGTGAGTGCTTGTTACATATATCTATACTTGTAGTTTTGTGTTTCTTATTCGCGCCCCATCCAAGTCGACCACTTAGTGATGAACACCCCCATTTCATGGGCGAGGGTGTTTTTCCCAACACTATTCTTAGTGGCTAGTTATTAGCTCCTTCTCTGCTCGATTTCCCGGATAGCCCAAGTATATTCGGGCATGATGTGATGGCCTGAGGTCCATTATTAGCCCATGAACCTTCGGGCGGGGTGGTGTGGTGGTTGGCCAGGTGTGTGCGGTAGCTGGTTTCCGAAGTGTCTTCAGGATGAGGCCCATGTGTCTTTGGGCATGGAAGTGGATCCTTTAGCCTATGTGTCTTCAGGCGTGGTGGTGGTTGATCTGGCCTTGGTGTTTGCAGGCGTGGTTACATGGGACAGTTGTGGCCCAGGTGTGTACGGGCGGGATTCGGCTGTGGGACTGCGTGCAGTTGTTCCCCAGGTGTGTGCGGGCATGATTCGGCAGTGGGACTGCGTGCGGTTGTGGCCCTGGTTTGTGCGAGCAGGTGTGGCAGTGGGACTGCGGTGTGAATGGCGGGATTGGTCTGATGCGTATGATGTCCCAATAACTAATGGGAAAGTGGCGCGGGGTACCCAAACTTCGATGTGCTATTATACTATGCTACTTGACTTGCGTTATTTGTGGAGTGTGCCTTGGTGAGGCTTGGGTGATAGTTTACATTGTTAGGAGTTTGGTTTGCTTCTTTTCTCACGGGACTTTAGCACGTTCCCCCACTTGTGCACAAGAGTCATTGGGTTTCCCTATTGAGCGTACTTGTATGATCACACTATGTATATAAAACTACTTTCAGGTTTCCAGTAGGACTTTGGGGATCGCGCAGGACCTTACTAGCTCAGATCCTTGGAGCAGTTGCAGTTGTTGTTTTCTTTCTTTGGTACTTACCTTTGTAGACAACTTTTGCACCTTGTGGATTTTACTTTTGAAATATTCATGTGGGAATGGTTTAATTTTGGCTTTACTTTTCTTTCTACCTTGGTGTTGTTAGGTTTTCATCTTCTTATATCTCCATCCTATAAAATAAAAAGGCTAATGCCTTCCATTTGTGTGAAATTTTCATACCCTTGGTGCTAGTCACCACTCTGGGACTTATTGAAGGCGGGTTTCAGGGGTCATTATCTCTCCTTCAACTTAAAGAAGGATGGTCCTGGCAATCTTCTGACCCTTCCCTCCTTTTGGTGAAGGCGGGTCGTGAGAATCACGATCCAAGGATTACTTATATCATTTGGAATTTCCTTCATAAGTCACTGGGTGCTGAATTAAATTTTAGTATAGCTTTTAATCCTCTATCAGATGGGCAGTCAGAACAAAAAAATTAGAACTTGGATAATATGCTACATGCCCACTCACTAGATTACTAATGAAGTAGGTACCAACATCTATAATTGTTTGAATTTTCATATAATAATGGTTTTCATTCTAGTATGATGATGGCCCAATTTGAGGCCTTAAATGGGATGTGGGGTCGAACTCCAGATTATTGGGATTATGTAGTGGAATGGAAACTGATGGTACTATAATTGGTAGAAGTGGTGGCATAAATTGATCAATTGATTTTGAAGAACATGAGATCAAATCAGAGTAGGAGGATAAGTTATGCAAAAAACTATAGGATGGATCTTTCATTTATGGTAGGTGATCATTTTATTGTGAATGTTTCTCTAGGGAAAAGTGTGATGTGTTTCGGCAAGAAGGGAAAGATGAGTCCGAGGTTCATTAGACCTTATGAAATATTGGATAAAGTTGCATTAGTTGCATACAGAGTGGAATTACCTCCAAATTTATCCAAGGTACACATTGTTTGTCATCATTCAATGTTGAGAATGTATATGCCAGATCCATCGCATTTTTTGAGCCCAAAGCTAGTTCAGTTGGAAGATAATCTCTTTAATGTGGAACAACTAGTCCAGATTATTGATCGAAGAGGGAAAGTGTGGCGGAATAAGATAATTTACAAGGTAATGGTTTTGGGGGAAAACCATATGGTTTAAGAGGCAACGTGAGAATCATAAAATTCTAAGAGGGATAAATACCACCACTTATTTGATAATTGATTAAAAATTGTGAGGATTCAATTTCCAAAAGGGGGTAAGGACGTAACATCCCATGTAAATAAAGAATAACACATTTTCATAATTATAAATATTTTCAAATTAAATATTAATTATACTTTAAAGGGGTTTCTATGTTCAATGGCGTACTTGATATGCAACAATATGTTTCTTTGAAATCATACAAAACATTGAGTTATACTGAAAAATAATAAAATAATATTACTATATTAAATTGTATTAACGCCTAGCTGTTTTATTGGTTGGAATGGATAGAACAAAATAAAATATTATTAGACATGTTTTTTAAATTTTTTTACGTTCACCCAATAAATGTTATAGGCATAAATTGTGAATGAATAGAATTTTAAGAGAAAATTTTCTAATATTCATTAAAAGGTCTATTTACGACATTTTGATGGAAAACCTCATTTATTCTTGTTTTGGTTAAATTTATAAGTTCTATTTTAAAAAAACAAATTTCTTCTTTAGAAATGGGCCATAAAAATTTACATTGGGTAATATTTGGATATTTTTCGGATAAAATTCATTTTTTAATGAATAATGAAAAATACCGTATTTTAATTCAAAACTATCTTTTGATAAATATTATTTATATTGATAGATTATCTTTTTAATTCAGTTTAATGTCTAACTAGATTATATTTTTCCCATTTAATCAAATATAGATCATTAGAAGTAATTTCACTTTCAAATTGGAGATAAACAAGTTTCGACATTTTTATATTTAATATTTCATAAAATAACACTTTTTGTTTTGATAATGTAAGTTAATATTAAATTAATTATTGAATCTTCTATGTTATTAATTTTGTAAAATATAAATCCTTTTTAAATTAGGAATATCAAATATAGGTTATGCTTAATTTTTTGTATTTTTCTGAAAACCTTCAATTTATTATGAATAGTAGAAACACACAGTAGTAGTTGAAAATTGAAATTCGAATTTAAATGAAATTTTACTGGTTCTGTGAATTAAATTTCAAAAATATGAAAAACAAGGTTTTTCTGAGAATGAATTTTTTTTTTCAATATGATGAATATAGTTTTTGGTGAATAATAGCTTTTCACTTTTATTTACCGTGGTTAAAGTTAAATTGGGAAACTCAAGTAAAAAATAATATTATAACAGTATTAAATTACCCTAATATGTGTCCTAATCCTATTGGATGATTCATTTCTAACCATGGGTATATTTTGGTATTGTTTGGGACCTCATGGAGCCACTTAAGTGTGATAATGACACTGTATATTAATTTATTTAAATACAGTCCAAAATGAAATTTAAATATATCTTTTAGTATATCAATTATTAGATGGGGTTATATAAGTTATCTATTTGACTAAAAATATTCATTTGAAATCCTAAAATATTACCTACAACATCATATTTAGACATCAAATAAATAACATTATTTATGACACAATAATGATGTAGTGTTTACCTCATTAATGAATGTCTTAAATAAATAAGATTAAAAAAATAAAACAATATGAAAAACCTACCCCATTATTATTTTATGATTCTACTTCGAAAAAGAGTCATCTTATATTTGACATTAATATGTTTTGGACCTTTAAAAATGAAAATCGTTATGTAATAAAATAATATTTTCAAACATTTTTAAATAGCCCCTTCTCTCCCTTATAAAATGTCCTTACCACTAACCCATTACTCACATATTTCAATCCCAAATGCTCCTCTATCCTCTGTCCAAATAATCTCTCAGTATCCCTCACTTCCTCTTTTAAGACTTACATTAGGTAGAAGTCACATCAAGAAATTATTTTTGGTTCAAACCAATGAGAGTTACCCGATTTACAGGTATCATCTTCTATGAAGATCTTTTCTTTTATTTTAATTCCCCAACCCACTTTAACACTATATATTATTTTATTTTATAACAATACCAGAATCATTAATATAATACGTTGTTTTTAAGATAATTACTCGAACTACACTTACACACACCTCCATCTAATGGGTAAAGAACATATTGTTTCTGTGGACGGCGAACTAACACATCATGAAAAGATGATTGTTCAATTATCTCCTACAGCCTCTCATGGGGGCCATCAATATGGAACTATATTTATATGTGATATATATTATATTAATATTCATTCTATTCTTCTTTATTTTTCATTTATTGAATGCATTTATGGTTTCCATAGTGGGTAAATTCGATAATTTTATTTGAGGAAGTGCGGACTATGGCCCCCTCAAAGTGATATGACTCCTTCATGCCATACGTGGAACATATTAAGGAAACAGTTATGGAAATTATATATGACATTATACTTGAATTATAATATAGCCTATGTATCATTAATATTCAATTCCATTAAATACTAAATAGAAATGAATGTTGTGTTCATGCGTGCATACGACTAACCGTCTCCATGAACGGTGCATTTCAGTTCTTATCTCTCAATGTTAGGTAATAATTTAAATACATATATACAATGGATATAAATGATATATATAATATATAAATAAGGAATATCATTCTGGAGATAATGGAATTTTGACAATGTGAACAACTTGTAATTATTAGAAGTTCATTTTTGACTTAAGATGAAAATATCAAAAAAACAACTATTATTAAAATAAATGACTAAATAGTGATTATAAAATTGTAATAAGTAATAAAAAAGAAATAATAATCTTGAAAAAAATTCAAACCGAATTTAACTATATTTTATTATTTAGTATATTAAAGAATGAACAGATCAATTCGGACAAGAGGTAGGGGACTTCGCCTCAATCTCCCTTCTTTTAGGCATCCATTGATTGATACATGACATTATTTTATACAGTTTATAAAACCCATTGAATTTGTATTTTATTCAAAGGGTATATTTTCTGAATGAAGAATTTTACTAAATGACAAAAAATGTCTCTTTTAATGTAAATGGTTACAAAGAACATTTCATCCACCTCGAGTATTATTTGATCAACAGCTTCCTTAACAAGCTGTAATGTTTATTAAATTAAAAATAAAAACCATATACTCATTTTATGTATTTTGGAATTGAAAAAGTTTTTTTTATGAATTTATTTTGTCGATATATGAAAATGATATATTTTTATTTCAATATAGAAATTTTATCTATCATTTATGCTTGTGTTATGTGTTATGACTACGATATGTTTCTAGGGCATTGTTTACGTATACGGGTGGCTCTATGATAATGCTAGGGGTGATCCTAAGATAGCTCCTTAATGCATTAGGTAACATGACAGAGGTAAATGGGAATGCTTCTCATAAGAGATATAGGTAATATACCTTGATGGGTATTCCAAATGTAACTCCCTACGTATTTTTGAAAGCTACGACGTAAGTCTTTTATGGATGCAACATCTTACCATTATGATGTGTGGTAACTACGTGTTATGCATAAATCTTACGATTTAATGCAGTAGGTTAAATTGCTTTTGTTATTTGTCTATTGATGAAAAAATGTTTTATTTTATTGTTTTATACACTTTACTATGCTTTTTATGTGCATACCATGTTTAGAAATCTTTTTCACAGAATGTAATGAAGAATATGGTCAAGGATGGGATCAAGGAAATGTCATGCTGTCTAAAATATGGAGATACTGATTACAATATTTATCATGAGTTTTTTTATGATAAAAAGGAATCTGAGTAGAAGTGTCTACTTTGTAATTTTTTAGATATGATGTAAAAGTTATGGACTAATTATCTAAAACTATAAACCTGAAAAGATCATCAATAGGAATTATTAATTTAATTCAAGACTATGTAATGTTTAATACTGGGTCCTTACACTACTTTTTTTGAATAGTGCATATTTTATCTATAAAATTGAAATTGTTATTATATCATGTTGTAAAAATATATAAGATGAATTGTAAACATTATATATAATTTATAATTCATTAATATAATCTAAAAAGTGTGATTTGGTAGTTTTAAAAATTGAATTATTCATATTTAAATAGTTTTCCATAAAAACACATCATTTATATCAAACTGGATTTAATTTTCATTTCTAATTAATTTGATTACCAATAAACCATTATAGAATCATATAGAAATCTTATTTTAATTCTTTAGTTAATACTGATCATTCCCATTATTCTAACAACAATGATATAATAGTAACCTTCAAATAAAAATTTTTTGTTTTATATTTATGCTTGATATATTGTGTCATGTATTTTATTGAACAAAGTATTTCATTTAATAAACATTTGATGTTACATTTATCATTAATAATATTTTTATTTTATAGAATATATGTAAAATTGGTACCATGTATATATTTTTTTCTACAAAACTATTAAAATATTTGATCCTAGGTGATGTGATACATTGTATTCTATGCCAATATAATATATTAGCAACTAAATTTTAATTTTTGGAGTTAGGGATGTTATAAATTTTGTAAAAATTAATTGTATATTTTATTTTTTACTCACTAGGGTTTTTATTAACTTTACCCTCTAATATACAATCATGAAAAAAACATACATAAAAATTTCATGAAAAATCTGAAGGTATATTTAGACAAAAATTCATTCTAATATAACATAATATTTTTAATATGGCTAATAAAAAAACAATATGGTCTATGAAATATATAATTTTTTAAAAAAAATTACATCCTCAAATTTAATGATTCATGAATATACCTTGATCATTTTATGGGTTTTTTACTTATCCATTTGATGCATTTGGAAACATAGTCACCTCTCTGGTGGGTCAATATTAAATTCATGTGAGACTGATGAATTTCCTCCTAGTATATTTTTATATGTGGGTCTCTCATTAATATAACATTCATTCAACCATTTTATTTAATTTCATCCATTTCATTGAAACATCAATCAACATGAATCCATTTAACCATCAATTGAAATTTCTAATAGAGAATGTGTAGGGAAGGCTTATAAACAGTGTTTGGTATGAAAATTGTTATACCCTATAACATATTTTTAACGACCTTTCATATATATCCTAAACCTCATCATTGTTTCTTATTTTCATTTTCTATGTATGGATATGTTTTAATTATGTGGAAAAAAATAATTTTTTGGTCATAGATTTGTTGCAATAATATCCTTAACCATCTCATTCTCTAGGATTTTAAAAGATTTCATGTCATGTAACTATGTTACAAACCGTGTAAGAGTTATTGGATGCAACTAAAAAAAGGCTTTATGTAGTGAATATTTAAATAACATGAACACCTCTTATAGGTTATGTGTAAATAAATGGTTGGGGTTTTAATCGAAGATGATGAGTTTTTTGGTGTATATATGAATTTGGTGGTTACATGGTGAGTAACGGAGTTACACATCGTGTAATTGCCCAAGTGTTGTTTTTAAAAAAGGGGTGTAGTTGTTCCTCTTCCATTCCTTTCTCAAGACTTCAATACCCTTGGTCTAGGTCATCTCCCATGTAAATTGGGGAGATTATCATGATTCTATATTGATCAGTTAGGCACGTGATCTATGATTTTGTTGTGGAACATTTATCCGATTAAGAGAATGTTTTCCATCATTCATTTCCATTGAGCGTAGTAGTTACATTTGGTTTCATTACTAGATTTATTGTTCTTATTTGATTATTGGTTGAAACATATTTAGTATTAGTTTTTATATTTCATTCTCAATGATAATACATTGTTTTTTGTGGTGTTAATAGCATTTTTTTCATGAGTTATCTTCTATTTTCTCTTCACTATCGACCATATTAATCAAATTGGATGGATTTTGAGATGTGTGGATTAGATTTAAGGGAAATTTCTATCATAATTTGGTTTTTTTGGTGGATACCATTATAGGTGTGTAATTCCAATGTTCTAAGGTAGGTAGTTCCATATATATCCTACGCTGACGAATATTACTATTCTTAAATTACCAAATGATTTACACATTGAAGTGGAATGATTATTTGTGTGTGTTGAATTTTTTTTAATGAAATATTGGTTTTACCGTAGTTCTTAATAAATGGAAATAAAAGGGGTATTTTCAACAAATTATAATAGTTTTGAAATAGTTTTCAAAAAAATAGAATGAATCATGAAATAAAGAACATGGGTAACCTTGGGAACATATGATTAAGGTTAGTCATGAGGCCACAACCAATTTTTTTGGTGAGTAACATGAGGAATGCTCAATGGGATTTCCTTTGTTTCCTATTCCCGTTGCTCTAGGGGCTACAATTTACAATATTGGGGGGTGGGAACATGTTGGGTTGTACTCACCATCCCAGGCCCATGGAATGGGAAACAGATTATGAACATGATTGATTGTTGTAAGAGTTGTCTGAGAGTCTGAAATATATTGATCTGTGGAGAATATACATGTTCTTCTATTTTATTTTTCATGTATTTTTTTAAACATGATACTAATGATTATACCTATGGATAAATATTATGGAAATATTTCTTGGAAATTTGTAGGCAAGATTTATTATAAAACTATCATAACAGGAAAAATTTTACAATGATTTGAATGAAAACATTATTTCATATAGAGAAATGTTTTATTTGAAATGAAAACACTTGGATTGTTATACAAGAACATATTGTGGAAAACCTGGGTGGGATCTTGTTGATCCAATTAGCTCACACCAAACACACATCTTCAGTGCTATGTAGACCTTTGAACATCATCCACTGCATGGAAAGGAATGGTGCCACTATGAGGTAGTGGGGATTCATGTTAGATGGGTTGGGTAGTGAGAGGTGAGATGGTTTCAGTTCTCCTAGGCCATCACCAGGAGTAGATGTTTGGTTTCGATCCTTCATAGTTGGAATTGTACTTTATATTGTTGTCCATATATAAATTATTTTTATCCACAATCATCTTTCATTTATGGAAAATATTTATTATACATTAGTTATCTCATTCTATTTGCTTTGTATGTATTCCACCTGTTTTTTCATGTTTGGAGATGTCATCCCCACATGTTTTTTGTTCAATTCTTGGTTTCTTGTAGCAAGCTCATACGGATTGTGAATTCTATTCGGTTACATTGAAAATTGGTTAGGGTGGAAATTTTTATTGTAACTATTGTTGTATTGTTACAAAATGTTATCTTAGATTGTTATCTCCTAGATTTATTGTCATGGACATTTTCTAGATTAGAGATAGGATTGTCGGTACATGAGAGTTATGTAGGTATATTCTTATGGACAACTATTATAATTGAGAGAATCAAGTTCCACTACCATGTTTTGATATGATTCTCAAGTTTTAGAATTTTTGGAATCTCACTTTTAGCTTATTGATTTTTTGATTTAAACTGTGATTTACTCTATTTTTTTATTGTTCTGTCAATTTTGGTGTATAAATGTATGTATTTCAGACATATTCCACGAATTCATAAGGAATATGCAGTTGATGTTCCACAAGGTAATTCTTATTGGATCAGAATATCATTATGAATATTAGGCATAAACATCTTATTTCTGATTAGGATGTGAAAAGAGTTTAGAATAGTATTATTGATGTGCAGTCATGAGCTGTAGGAGATAGGTATCAATCACGTAAATTTGTGCATGAGATTTCATCATCCTTTTAATTAATGAATGAACGATATTATTTTGAGGACATCCTGGATAATATCAATCAATTCTTAGACTTCCTAGATACACCTGAGAATATGAATGTAAAGTGTGGATCCTTCAGGCATGAGGGTTCTAGTACGTGATTTTTGGATTACATGGCCCTGATAGAAAGGAAAAGGGGGTGATATTGAAGGGTTTCATGATCCTATTATTCTAGTACATCTCCCAGTGTCCCTGATTTGGCATAAGCCGATTGAGTTCATATACATTATATAAGGAGTTAATTCATTGTCAGTGTACACCAAATAGTTTTTTGAACATGTTGATTTGGTTATAAATGTGATGAAGAATGACTAGTCGTAGGCTCATAAGTACCTATAGGTTTTGCGATCAGATATTAGATCTTTGGTGTTTATTATAAATCTTTATATTAATGTATAGATAATAGATATAGCAATGGTGGACGAAATCAATATGGTAGACATGTTTGGATTGTCACCTCTTCTATTCCACCTGGTGTTAGCTTCATTAATTTAAATGGTATAAAGATAAAGTGGAGAGATCATCCCAGGAGTGGTGGAGGTGGGTCTCATAAACGAGCCTCTCCATGCTATATGATACAACTAGTAGTGTGCCGATAAAATTATTTCAGTCTGGAACGTTCAGGCACACCATAGGTTATTTTACTATGCTTTTGAGGACATGAAATTGTTGTGGATACACTGGTAAGTTATATCTCTTATATCAAGATATTAGTACCCCTTGTTATGGTCTTGTTTTGTCATCTACAAAGGGTATTGTAGTGTATTCCTAATCATCATATTCTATAGGGCACTATCCATAGGCCTCGAGTATGAAGTAAATTGTTCATAAATTGGTGAATTATTTATCTAAGGGGTGTGATAAAATGGAATTATGGATGAATTGATAAACCATCATATAAATGTGATAATATGAATTAAGTATTACCTAAAATAATGATGAGAAATATATCATATAAAATGAATATTATCATATACTTTTTTTATGAATAAGGGGAAATACATTCATCCCGGGGTGAACATATAACTGATGAGATAGTAAAAATTATAAAGATGAGTAATGTAAATAAATAATATTTCAAAATAAGGGATAATCAAATGTCACATGTTAATATTCTTAAATTTTATATATAAAATAATTCCCTAAACGGGTATAATGAAATAACTGAAAAATATTATAATTATAATATAAATTTAATGAGTTATAAAATAAAATTATTAATATAAATGTATTTAATTTCATATAGAACAAGATACCTAATAAATTACTTCAAGTCTCTTATCAATGAAAAATGATAAAATGATTCAATAAATTTTTTTCCAAAAAAACATAATTCAATACATTCATGTTTGACTATAATAACTACAATAATGAAGTTGATGAAGGATTATAAATTTAAGACATGTAATAAAGGTAATTAATGATTTTACATTATATTATAAACAATAAAATAACATATATATATATATTTATTATTAAGGAAATTGGGTATGTTTAAGAAGAAGTAATTAAACTAGAAAGAAATAATTCTATAAAAAATCGGAAAAAATAATAAGTTATTCAGTAAAAATTATCATGGGAAAAAATCCCTTTGATACATATATAGAGTTAATAATTAAATTTAGTTATCCACATTATATTTTAAATACTATAGTATACAAAAATATTTAAAAAATAATCATAAAGTAAACCATTGATTCATCAATGGAAACAATTATCTAGATACAACACACATTCCTTGACTAATTTACCATTAATTTTATTATTGGGATTGTGATTAATTTTATCCAATGTACTATGTTATATTTTATAATAATAATTATTCTCTTCAATTTATATATACTAAATAATGGGATATACAAAACCAATGTGTGAGAAATGTTAATATACAGTAGTCATTGTAATGGATATAATGTAAGAACATGTTCAAGATCATTGATTAATCTTATTGTATATTGGAAAAACATTTCCACACTTCTTCTGTGTGTCCCAAAAAATACATTTATAACTACATAAATCATTATTTCTATTTTTTTTATAAAATTGTTAAATAGAAATAATAGTTAATGTTTTATATAAGTGACTAATAAGGAAAAAAATATTGAGAAAAATTTAACACATGATGGTGTTTTATTATCAAATGTGATATGTGATAAAATGTTCTCAATGAGACATAAATGTATGATAGATTTTATATGAAATAATATAATTATTTTTAAATCATGATTACATTAATTGGGGTTATAGATGTGTGAAGGTAAGTCATAAAATCAGAGAATCTATTTTTTATTGAATGAATAATAATATCCAATGTAATTTTATATTTTATAGAAATGGTATAAGGTAACATTTAAAATAATTAAAGTATTTTCTATTAAATGGGTGATGATTCCATATTGATGATGGTGTAATTAAAATTTTGTAATTTCATTCCTGTTAGATTCTATATTATTTCATGAAACATTTTTTGGAAGACTCCAGCACAATTTATCAACAAATTACTGTCTAAATAAAAAATTAAAATTTAAATAATTTTTCTTATATATGCATTCTAAAATTTCTAAAATAATATAATAAGTTGCGTTTTATATTGTGAAACAATTCCCAAATAATAAATGAAAAATTAACTTCCCTACAGAGATCTGATTACAACCCATAAACATCTTTATCTAGAATGTTCATATGGTAATGGTCTAGTGAAAAATATGTTGAAAAACTCAAAAATTAAATAATTAAATTATTTAATGATTCAAAACCCATTATATGATTGATTTTAGTGTAATAAAATTCACCTGAATTGTGTATCATGTAGATATAATAGTGTTCAATGGAAAATAAAATAGGGTATGTTATTAGGAAAATTTGGAATGATAATGAAATCATGAATAAGAGTCATACAAATAATAGAATCAATATTATGATTAACTCACCATACTATCAAAAAAATTGAGCCGGCAAATAGTTGAATACATGAATTTAAAAAAAGGATCTAAACTACTCTATATATGAATTATATATCATTATACATTTAGATAAATGAATGATGTAATTACTAATAAAAAATAAAATATAATACCTTAAATACACACTCTCATATGACATTATTTGATGGCTATTATTGGTTATGGTGGAAGTGAAATCATTTATGACTGTTTGGCAGCATTTTTTATTAGGGGGAGAAAAATAATTTGTTGAAATTTTAAAATACATATGATAAATAAATAATGATTTCACACTATTGAAATAAAAAGAACTTCTATGGTTTTAAATAAATTTATGAAGTAATTTATTAATCATATATATGGTAGTTTATGATGATGATTCGTTCTATTTAATGAATACACAATATAATAATGCCAATGAAACATGCTATAAAAATGCTATATTAAGTTAACCATTTCTCAATTAACATAGAAATGATAGTGATGGTATTGATTTTGATTATGATGAAAATAATTGGGAATTGGGTTCTCCCATTAGAAATAAAATATTAAAAATTAATTATTTTATACACATGAACACTATTGATGACATAAATGTGGGAGTAAAAAACTAGTGGAAATATTAAAAGAAAACCACATGATTTTTCATTTCAATGTCGATCATTCAGCTGTGGTTGAAGTATATCAACCTTCGGATTTGATTTATAGAATTAAATATGTCCCAAAATAAAATAGTTTAAAATAGTTGTGAGTATTTAAATTGGTTATATATAATGAATATAATCGATAAAACGTAGTTTTTTCACTAGGGTAACTAAAATGGGGGTCATTCTCTGAACAATGTGACCTTTATATGGTATATATATTCATAATCAGTAGGAATTTAATTTTTGGAAATATTTTCTATCATTTCATAGAAACAATTCATCTATGTTTTCTATATACTTTCACTCAGTTAATTTATAAGACACGTATTATATATATAAAGTCTATTTCTCTTAATGGTGACCTCCATGAAGTAGAAAACATAAAATAATAATCATATTTTTTACTTGAATATAATTTTCTATTTGTCTTCATTTTAATGAAATAATTATTTTGAATTAGGAAAATAATATTTGTAATAGTATTTATTTATAGGAATCTATTTTATGATTATGAAATTTATAAATATTGTGTGAAACATTAAATTATATATAAATTAATGAATGAAAAACTAATATATTCCTAGTCAACTATGTTTTATATATTATCATCTTTGGGATGAGTATTTTTTCTTTATGGACATTGATTACCATATTATTATATGTTTTGGGATTTAGATTTCACAATTGAAATAAAATATTATTTTAATTATAGATGATGATTTTTTATACAGTAGTTTTTCATTCCTTGGATCAGTATTCATGTTTGTTGTTATATTATTTTAGTTCAAATGAATTAAATGTATATTACTACCCTTATAGAAATAGGTAAGAAAGTAACAATGGATAATTATTGTATGAATTTTTATCACTTTGAATTCGAATGTCTTAGTTCTAATTTACTGTGTACCAGATATATATATATAGTCAACTATATCATAGGTAGGGACATTATCTGACCCATTAGAATACAACATAAATTAGTAAGAGCTCGTGGAATAAAATATTATGATATATTTTGTAAGGGACTGATAAAAAATATGATGATATAATATATTGAGAAAATGTTTTATATCATTAAAAATACTGAAGAGGATTATTTATGAATTATCAATGATGGGATGTAAACTTCTGTCTATATATTCATTCACAGATGAGTTTTTGAATGATAATATTTGAAAATGAAATGTTTAGAAATAATATTCATTATAGTGGTAAATTATTTGGAAGTGGATTATGATAATTTGAAATCAATGTAGACTATATTAAAATTAGAGTATATTATGTGATGTTTCAACAAAATTTTATATTCATGACACAACCCAATGCTTAATTTACACATTATTTTATCTGGTGGTTTATTTTTATATTTATCCGGAATTTTAAAGTCACATGTAGTTTAATTTGTAGTGGAATATTGGTTTTAATCATAGTGTATGGTTTGTACATGGATATGAAAACATTTTGGTCAATACCATTAAAAACAATTATCATTTCTCATAATAATTTACATATATTATCGTTGGTTATCACAAAAAAATTTCAAACCATGTTGTAGTCTAGATTTATAAGGTGTAACTTACATGGTCGATGTAATTTCTGTTAATCTTGAAAGAAAAAGCATGGGACATTGATAAATTGATTAAATTTTCATATTTTCATGATACTCACATTATAATTTTAATCAAAAATATTTTATTCTCTCCCAAATCACTTTTTAGATCTGGGAGAGTTACCTTTGAATGTTCTTAAAACTTCCCCTTTGATTTCATTCCATATATTATCTATTTAAAATAAATATTAATGTTTTTTCCTCTTTATCTAGTATTTATTTGTATATCATCTCTGTTCAACTTTTTTATATTGTTACACATTCTTTCGACATTGTTTTGCCCCTAGGGAATGGTTCTATTGATTTTATAAATTATTCTTCATCTGATTGTGTGTGATTTGTTCTTCGGGACTTTCTATAATCATTTTTTGAGATTTATTACACCCTAAAGAACATAATGTTTATATTTTCATGTAATTTTCATTTCATACAACATAAATAAATATCAGGCTTTTCTGTAAATTCTTTCATTAAAAATATGCACTCATTTTTAAATCTATTAGATCAATATAAAATAATTTATGTTTTTATAGGTTTTTTGTTTAATATTCCATGGAATAATCATTGAGTTCCAATTGATAGTTTTTTGTAAAAACTCAAAATACATGTAATGTCTATCACATTAATAAACTTTTCATTCATTCAGTAAAAGTTAAAAATTTTAGTCAAATCATGTGCTTCAAAAAATGATCTAAAATTGACAGTCAATAGTAGTTTTTTTATTTAAGTTATATTTTTAAATTATCAAGGATTTTATCTTAGATTTCATACATGTTTGATATTATTATTTATATGAATTTAGTTTATTTAAAAAATTTAATTCATTTACTCATCAATTTATTATGATTCTTTGATGGGGAAAATATTTTAGATTTCCCTCTATGGTGATTCATGGGGTTTTCAGTATATATGAATAACGTGAAAAAACGTTATTAGGGTTTTTTAGTTTCATATTATTCAATATAAGGACTCATTGTAATTCAGTTTTAAAAAAGGCTACTTAATGGAAATTACTAATTAGTAATTTAAAGGATTATTATTTACTTTTTTATTGTTTGTGAGAAATTAATTATTTTAATGTGGTCATAAACTTATTTTTTGGGAGATTATAAAATGTTTTAAAATCTAATGGATCGAAGGGAATCATGTGAATACTTCTTAATAAAATATATGAATAACATTTTATTATTGAACATAAATGGGAATATGGTTTTGATGGATGTTATAGATATTTTTGGTTTATCATTGGGGGTATTCACATTAAGTTGTGTAAGGAGGATGGATAAATATATTTTGGATTATATGTTATTATTATACATTAAATTTACCACACCTTCATTGGTTAACATTAAGGGGATCATATCTATGATAGTAAGAGATTAGGGGTGTTTAATATTAAAGTAATAATTTGACAATTACTAGTATCCTGACACATCATATTAGTATTGACTTTGTCATGTTTAATTGGTTATTCTTGTTATAGATATCTATGATTTTATTACCAATGGATGGAATAATAGGTCGAAATTTACTTCCAATTGAATATGTGTAGAATCTTCTCACTTAGTACCATGGAGATTTCCATAATTAAGTATACTACATTAATATGTATCATTGCATTTATGTTTTAGTAATATATTACTATATATTTTTTCTATTCAATTTAATTCTTGGTTTTACTCACTTTTCTATCATATTTATTTTTTATTCGAATTTACTATCATGATCAATTAATTATAATGATTTAATACTGTTTCCTTAAAACATGGATCCTTTTAAATATGATGTTCTATATTTTTTTTATTGGATTATTTTTTTACAGTATGATATATTGTATTACATCTATGATATTTTTTGTGGAATTAAATATGAATTAAAACGGTATGATTTAATTAATTAATCTCTTAAATGTGATGTTTTTAATTGAATTTACTAATTCCGTAAATATTATAATTTATTTTGATAGAGAAACATTGAATTATTTGTGTTTTTTACAATTAATGTTATAGAATGGAAAATTTTATATAATATATTTTATGATAACATTTTTTTAATTAAAATAGTTTTATGTTTTGGTTAAATCGTATTGGAATATTTATTTTTACACCATAATTATTTATGAATGTGTCTATAAATCTAGTTGAATTTATATTTAAAGGTTATATTATTTATGGTATCCTTTTTAGGATATATGCATATTCTATCCATTCAGATTATTTATTTTTATGGTTATATGGTGACCATAGGACATGATGCAGATAAAATCATGTGATCTTGTTTTATTTTTCATCATGGATGTTTTCTCATATCATATTTCTATATGTTTTTAATTTCAGATAATATTTATTATTTTTTTTTTTGAGGAAGGTGGTGATTTTGGTTTGAGACTTATTATGTTTTATAAAAATTATAAAACTAATTATTTTTTGTCAATTAAGTCCAATATCAGGATATTCCATGCTATAATTTTTGTACAATTTCGTAATTGTTTTAGATATTATATACTAGGTTAAAATAACCATATTTTTTATGTATGGATGTCCTAGTAATAGTTGTTATTCTATGGGGAATTGGATTTACATTTAAGCCTTGTAATTGGTCATCTCATGTTGATGGATGAGGTGTGAGGTGGTTTGGTTATGGGTAATATTGTATCATATTTCCTTATATTTTTTGAGTTAGACTGTAATATTATATATATTAATGTATGAAAATAATAAGTAGGGATAGAATGTGTGTATATAAATCTTTAATTAATTGATATTTTTTTAATTTATGATTGGTTGTTTATTGTATTTTTTATTTAATTATCATGTAATTGAATATAAATTAATACCATTTGAATTATATTATATTTATTCGGTATTTTTATATATTATATTTATTTTTTGGATTATATTTTTTTGTGAAAGGTTTGCATGATTACACATTTTGATATGAAAAAACATGTGAATCATGTGTGAAATTCTATTTGATGGTTTTCTAATTATAGATCCAATGTTATAAATTTTCCCTCTAAATCAATCGGCTAAATTGTGCAGAGACAATGTAAACTTCAGAATTAATTTTATGGGTTTTTATTAATACTTATAATAATGGGATATTAGTCGTTAACAATTGGGATGAAATAAATTGTATTTTCACAATGAAATGAAATTTTCTCACTGATTATAATGTGAATTAAAAAAAACAATTCAAATAGTGAATGGTGAATATTCAACAATTAAATGAGATTTATAAAATGATATAAAACAATTAACTGGTTAATACATGTAATTTAATCAATAAACAATTTTTATGAATTAATAGGAATATCAATAAAAATATTAATATTTTAAAATAATATATTTTTTGATGTTGTTTATTAATGGTGTTTAAAACTATTTTTGTATTTTGGATTATATGAGTATTATATTTTGTTTATTATTTTGGTTTGTTTGATTATTTTTATTTCTATTTAGATTGATTGATGTATTGTATATTTTTTTAAAATAACATGAACGTTTTTTACATTATCATATGTCTCTCTGAATATTTAAGAAGGATCATAAGATTTTTATCATTAGTGTGTTCTGCATAAGGATATATCTCTATCTTATGGAAAAACAGTACCTATATTCAATTCTAAAAAAATTACACAATAGTGGTATAACTAGTGTCTTCTAGGTGTTTAACTTTTATTCAATGATATAAATTAAATCTATCAGACATATTTTTGTTCTAAAATATTGATCATATAGTAATTTACCATGGAAATCTTTAGGCATTATTAGTGAAATCAATCTGAATCTTTTTTATGATTAATTTTTTTTGAGGATGATGCTTATCTCCAAATTCTAGTTGATATTTCATATAATTAGGAAACTTATAGGAACTACCTCATCTGAAGGTATATACATAGTGAATTAATTATGGGGTTGGGGTGGGAACTTATAAACATCCCAATTGTTTAATTAATAGTTTATCAATATGTTTAGCATTAATCTATTATGGTACCATTTTATCATATCATAGTATCTATGTGTTATTTTATATTTACCCTCTTCATGATTTTTCTCTTGTTAGATAAGATTAGTGATTCCATATTAATTAGTTTATTTTATTGTACCATATCGTATTTGTAATGACCTCAGAATCTCATACATGTCGGTTACATCATTTTTTCTGAATATTTTTTACATTATATAGATAAATTCCCATGATCCAAATTAGTTAATTTCTATTGGAAACATTAAATCATAAACACTCAATAATATGTGAGATACATAATCTCTCTTTATTATTCACAACAAATACCCTTCATATACATATCATTGAAAATACACATTTCCATAACCTGGGGAAATGAAACAAAAAAATGGTGATCTTAGAAGCTTTGTAAGTGTAAAAAAGAGAGATATGTAATAATACCATGAATATAAGGATATAAGAACAAGAACATAACATTTTAAAACTATTTCCTACATAACAAAGATCATATTCATGTATAATGGTATAAATATTTCATGTTCATATGTGATGGTTCATAATGAAATAAATGTACATTATCCATTATAGAATCAGACTTGCAAATTATGATATATAAATTAGCATTGTAAATAAATTCCATATTAGTTATGGATCACTATCAAGACCATTATTGAATTACTACCATATTACTAAACTTTTTTCACTCTCCATTCAATCCATGTATTACTAAAAAATCATCATAACATTTCCACTATAGTTAAATAGTTATCATCAAAATTTAATCATATAACAACATGAGGAAAATTGTTAGGTTCCATAATAATTTCATAATTGCACAAACCATTCACTAAGTAATTTTTAATAAGATTTTTATCATGGTATAACATAAGGATGATAATAATGTTTTAGAAACATAATTCCATAAAAATTGTTCAGGTAAATAGTATTAAAATTTTTCATGGATCACAACAGTATTATATAATATTTAACACTACAATATGTTATCATATATTTAAAATATTTTTGAAATGTAATTTATAATATTTATAGAGGGTAATATCCCTTCTTATTAATATTTAAAAAAAATACATTTTTTAAAATCATTTCCATGGACAATAACCATAAAAAATTATGGTATCATAAGTGTAATGATTTTTCCTGATGTCTTATAATTCTATTCATGTTGTGTATATTAAAAAAAAATATGTCTTTCAACTTTGTGGTAAAATTAAAATAAGGATTCTTTCAGTACATGACATGGTGATTCCTTTAAAAATATGTTTTATTAAAAGGAAAAAATGTGTACCAATTTATTTAAATAAATCATAATATTTTAAAAAACATTTTTATAATATATAGCTATGAAGGAAAAATGGATTTTAAACTGAGTGTTGAAATAAAGTTGTATATTCTTTAAAATAATTTACATAATTATCTTATGTACCAATGAGTGATTTAAACCGATACAATTACATGATAATGTAAAGGATAATCAGTTGCGAACAAAATTAAATTGTATTCTTGAGAGTCATAACATGTGATTAATTAATTGTAAACATAATCTTAAAAAATCATGATAAATAATAATATTAAAATTTAAAATGTTTACCAAACCGTTATCATTAAATCTTAAACCAGATGCATGGAAATAATATATAAATATGTGATATGTTAATGTTGATATATATCATACCATATATGAAATTATTATTAATTTTTATTACCTTTTTATTATTTAACCATTGTTAACATTATGTTTCAGGTAATAATGGATTTATTTTTGAAAATGTTTAGATTTGTTATTTTTTATCTTCTAGTAAACTTGATTTCATCATATCGATAATGATATACATACTATTAATATCATATATATTTAGTATAATTATATATATTAATATATAAATTATAGTAATATGAAATGAAATACACATTTCATTCATATAGTAGTCTATATGTACACATGAAAAATATTCCATTTTCAGGATGAATAAAAATATAATGATATATTATCTTTACATATTGATTTCCATGTCATATATATATCTTATATTTTTATTAAAACCATCCTTAAAAACATCCATGTAATTCATAAAGGATTCACAACACATCGCAAGGTGATAGAACACTATAGACATGAATGACATTATTATATTCCCATAAATTGGAAATCATGAAGTTAAGTATGATGTAACAATTCCAAAATCATTATTAAATCCTAAATATTATACTTAAGATATATAAAATATATAGCCTTTATTATGGCCATCATTTGGTGGTGGTAATCGAAAATATAATGACCTTGTTTTCTGAGTTGGTAGACCTATATAAACATGAATAATGATTTTATAACTCATTTCGTGAATGTTTATAGGATTTTAGTTCTTTACATTATCATAAAAAAAATTCAATAGTTGTAAGATACATTGGTTATTTTATAATCATTATATAAAAAATTAAATTTGATTGAGGATGAAATGAAACATAAATATACATTGATGAATACTACCACTTCATCTGGAATCCTCATTATATTTTCACCATAATCATTTTTAGGAGGACTTTTCACCCAAAATAAGGCTTCTATTGTGAGATGATAGAAATTTGAGATGGTTTTGTGTAGGAATTGGGTCAATCAAATATGTGTAAATATGTGAAAAATGTACGAGAGTGGGATGAATTTTATAATAAGGGGTGAGGTCAGGCTTGTCAATTCATAAAAGAGTTGAGTGCTACCATTTTTTTACATGGGTCATATAATGATTGCAATACTTTTTCACATATCAATACATGATTTTGAGCATAATCAACATTTAAATATAACTATTGATTAAAAATTCTAGTGTATTTCTATGATTATATATATAATTAAACATCGTGAAACCCAAATAAAAATATCTTATATTTAATCTTCTTAATGATATCTTATCTCTCCTTAATCCTTTTTATATAAATTGCATGAATATATGAATACATGAACAGATGGTATGAGGTACAAAGAAAATTAAATTAATAAGAATAGGAATAATCATCGAACATGGTTTAGAAGACATAAAATGGTAACAAAAAAGTAGTGGAGCATGAAAAAAAATAAGTATGAATATTAGGTATAACATGATAACCTATAACTATGAGATCGTAGGAATATGGAAATAACATACAATATGACATAAACTTGAGCGAATGCTAGCTTCCAATACATGGTGGGAAAATTCCAATAGAGGAATCAAGCTCAATACCTATCCCAACATGATGTCTCATGAGAGTAAATGTTACCCAATGCATTTGAACACTATCCAGGTGCACCAATAAAAACATTTTAATAAATATGTGTTATACATACTGAATCATACATATGGAATCAATAATAAATATATGGGTTACCCATGGAATTAATTGGGTGTTATAACAATTTCAAAAGGTATTACATAAATGAATATCACAATGTAGTGCATGAAATAATGGATTTAAATCATACATGGATATTCCTAATCAAAAATAGGTAGTGATCATGATAATTAACATAAAACTTATCTAAATACATATAAAAATTGATTTTAATAACTTTTAAAAACAAAACATTTATAACGGTTTAAGGGAAATAATAATGATTTATTAAAACAAACAACACATAATTGTTTCTATAAGATCAGTAATAATCCCGATATATTTTGATGATAAAAAAACATATATTAGAAAAAAAATGATTGTAATAAATCATATTATGGGGTTCATGTGAAATGGGGTAGGTAATTGGGATGGTCCCATGATTCAGGTTTCCTTATCACGAATAATTGAGATGATAATATTTTTAAAAAATATATTTCCTATCAATGATGGATGATATGATCAGGTTAAAAGATTTTGTAACTTCCACCACACATTTAGATCAAACACATAAAAATAAAGAATAATTAGATTGGATTAAATATGGATAAAGTGTAACTTGATGTGAAAATAAATGTTAGTATAGAATCACATACATTATGTCAGAAACTGTTATTCACTTTTTATTTAATGTTCTAAATGATAAAATTAATTTAATTGGATAAAAATTATAGAACCAATTCAACATGAACTAGATTTATTAATTTTTATTAAGTTCATTTATGACATTTTAATGGGTTGTAGTGGTCAATATCATCTTTTGATAATGTATGTCATCATGGTTTTAATGATCAATTTGTTTTTATAATAGTATGAAGGATCCAATAAAATTGGAATAGTAATCCAGAAATGATGTTATATGATACAAATCAATATCCAAAAGATTAAAATTTTATATAATTCATTTTGTTTTTTGGGTGAGGATGTATCATTAGATTAGAAATTAATGATAATAATTTGAAATATTTTCATTTATATTCACTCACAATAAAGGTGTCTTTTATTTGATATTTTATGTATATTTTTTCTACAAAATATAAAAAATATTATAAAATTTATATTATAATTGTTTGGAACAATTATAATGGTTTCAAGGCATGTCTAGGTGAGGATAGTGGAAAATAAAAGTTTTTCTCCCTTGAAGGAAATAAATTAACATGTCATGAACAACAATAGAATTTAAAGAAGGAAAGGTAGAGAATAATGGATTAGATGAAGGACTCTACATTAACATATTAAAAGTTAAGTATACATTGTATAAAATATATTCCATTCATCTTGGACGAAGGCTCATGAGAAGAGGTTAAGAAATGAACATGAACCTGAAAAGAAATGGAAATAATGGAAAGTGGATTTTACCACTAGAATTTATCCTCCATTATATAAACAGTAGGGTAATGGATTTGGTCTTATTATTAGACCAATAGCCCTTAAATAGTAGGGAGGGTCTTGAGAATATTATTGTGATGAGCTTTTATATGGATCAATGATTTAATGTTCTGAGGGGAAGATTTAGTGATGGATGGTATTAATATGGGAGGATTTGGGTGTTTTCAAATTATTATAATTATTAGATTATTATTTGGGATAATGAATATGAACAGCATGAGAATAATCAATAAAAAAATTAAAATAATGATTTATATTTCAATATTATAGTTTATATCTACCATACATCATCCATGAATCAATTAATCATATATTTGTTAAACACCGTAAAATACCATATTCCAATATATGAAAAACCATTTTAAAAAATCCCAAATATTCACATAACCAATTTTGTAATTGTAGAATTCAAAACTGAAATCTATTATATAATGATATATTTTTTTAAATATGAGATGTTTTTTAATTAAATTGATCATTTAATTAAACAATACCAATTTTAATATTATGGTTGATTTTAAATCACTTAGAAATTAATTAAGGTCTCTTAAAATTATAAATAAATCATATGACAAAAAAATTATTATTACCTTATTCAAAAATAAATTTTATTTTAATTTTTGAAATTGAAAATAATATTTTAAATATATATGTATGACTTAAAATATACCAAAAAAATAAATTTTCATTTTTAAAACATTTTTATAATTATCGAATTATATAAATACACGGCATTTTCCATAATAAGATATATAAATTTTATTCTTATTTTCATAAGTGATTTTTCAATCCTATTTTTCGAATTAATATTCCAAAGTCACATACTACCATTCAAAATTTCATGTTACTATTTAATCTATATGGGTTAGTTAACATCTAGAAATACCCCTTATTTAATTAATTGATTATTTATATAGTTTGAATTGTGTTCTCCATGTGTTTGTTTTTGTGATTATACTATATGACATGATTATATGAAGTGAATTCCCATTGATTAATTTCTTGGTCATTGGATTTCCATCTTATGAAAATTCCCACTTGAAATTTCATTTTACATTATATGTTAAAAAAAGATGAGGGAAATTCTCATTAATCGCCTCCTCCAGTTACCATGATGCCTCTTCATACATATGGTTATGACTCATTATTTTTACATAGATAGTAGTCTAATTGCATAGAACATTATATCTATGATCAAAGGTCATCAATGCAAACTTATTTTAAGAAAGATAATTTTCCAACTATTCCACCTCTAAATTCAGTACATGTTAGTGATCTTTAATGTACATATTCAAAAGATATAAAAATAATAAATCATGTGCATGATATATGTTTGGTGGATGTTTTAGGGGATAATCCATAGTTCAGACATGTTTATTGATCTTGATGGGACTGATGTACCTAGAACTAAGCATTCATTTCTTCCCAAATCTCATGACCCTCTTCCATAGAGATATGTGGATGAATACAATATCCCTAACCAAAAACACCATGTCACTTTGATGATTGTCTATATTTCTCATCTATCAAATATGGGTTGCCTTAATATTATTTGGAACGTTTTCCCCCTTTCTACCCTTCCTTTGACTATTTCTGATCCTATAACATAACGTTCACCGAAATCATCCCATCATGATGGTGTTCGACAAATTTCTCAATAAAGGGATTCATTTGGGGGTAATTTGGATGCTGAAGTGGAATGTTCTATAAATGGTTAACTTGACGAAATGAAAACGTTTCCCATCATCCATTGAACCCCAACGAACATGTCCTAACTATATTTTTTAGTGTCTAAACAGTACAATCAAATTGGACATTAGTTTGAGAATTATAAGCTATACTGATGTTTTTCTCCATGGTTATATTATTTTAGAGACTTTTTCAAAACTAGTAGGAAAATATCATATCTCAATCAGATATATTTGACAGTGGTACTCTTTATTTGAGGCATTATCACCCGGTCACAGTGCGATTGTTTACTAAAGATCACTAATCATGCACTTGGACCCATCATTCCATCTTTCCAAAGTGAAATGGAATTCATCACTTCTTAATAGATGTTATCTCCTTGATCAGAATGGGATTTCTATAATTCGTTATATCCTTCAATGGATTCCACCTTGTAATTCATTTCCAAGTCTAGGAATTCATTATTGATTATGACCTTGTATATTAAACTAAATTGGGTTCCATCTATTCATGGATTCTGGTTAATTACACTACTTCTATTAGTACATTCAAATGGTTCATTTCATGGTAGTAATATTTGATAACATGATTAGTCATTTTTGGAATTGGTGGAATTCCAGACATAGAACATTAGTACACCTAAATTATACATTATGAGTGGGCTTCTTGAATGTGTGGAAGGCCAAGGAATCCCACCTGAATTGTTGGGTATCCTATTTGGGTGGTATTTTATGTATTTTATCCATATATTCCAATGTATACCACGGGGAATAATATAAGTTTAACGTCTTGCAGTGATGGATAAAACTAATAAGAACACATATGAAAGTGGATTGAATGGATAAATACTTATGAGGGATTACATGGAAGGTTTATCTGATGGGTAAATCAGAACTCCCAAGGAGGATAGACCCCATATAGAATTTCATATATAGTGATGGTTTCACAACATGAATTCTAGTCAAGACATCCCTAAGAATTTATCAAAGGAGGTCCACCAAAATGATTGGGAGAACACTAAGGATTAACATTGTCTGGGATTGTGCCTCATGGATGCATCCTACATATCCTGTATAGATGGAAGGGATAAAAAATCATGTAGTTTTATGGGTTGATTTCTGGATTTTACATGGTAATATGGCCATGGAATAATGGGAACTCTTGGATGGATGACTGTGGATTGTTTAGGGATTGAACAAGGCCTGATGTATGGGTGAAGCCAAAAGAAATATGAGATTGTGGGTGGGTCATATTCATTTTTAACTACCTGGGTGATTCTATATGCATCTATGGGATGAATGGATGTTTAAATGTGAAACCGCAGTAGTTGGAACATGATAATGAAGTGATGGATGAGGACCCGTTGGAAGTGGAACCTCTAGGTTGTGGAATGATCCTTTGGATACATAGTGTCCCATGTGAAATGCCATGATGGAAGTGGGTGATGTGATTAAACCTCAGGGAATAATCCTATGTATCCCAATGGCTAGTAATCTTGGTGTACATAGTTCAGAATGCGTGGCATGGAACTGGGGTGTACACATGGATAGCAACCCATAAACATATTGGGGATTATGCATGGTTTGTATCCCATAGAGTGCATATTACAAGGAGGGAGCACCATAGTTTACCACTGGAAGTTTTGAATCAGAAGGAGGCATAATATGTACCATGCTTAGAAGGAAAGGGTCAAACCCCATATAGTTCAGTTGACATTGGTGCATATACATGGTTAGCTTCCCAGTAACGTCCATGTTTAGAACGCCACCCAGAGGTGCCCCATACCTGGTTGCTCACATGGCCTCAAGCGCATTTCCCCAGAATCTAGAGGCTTACTTCTAGCAGCGAGGGCCTTGGGTGTGATAGTGGGGAAACTATTCCCTCACTATAAGTGTAACAAAATGGTAGGGAAACAAATACACAATAGCGGAATCATTAAACATTACAACAATAGTAATAGAAGAATACTGGAATAATAAACAACTGAAGCACATATATAAATGATGCATGGTTACATCTGTCAAGGAAAGCAGCCAAAAAAATCAGATTGCTAGAATAAAATCATCATTAAAAAAAGTAAAAAAGAAACATATGAACAACTCTTCAGCATCGCTAGCCATAGAATGGTCCCATGCTCTCCAGCTCCACAGTAAGTCAAGTACCTAAAGTAGAAGGGTGCTTGCCCTTGTCTATACCTGCATCAATAAAACATGTTTGGGCACAAAGCATGGCCCAAATAGGGTGTGACACTAAATCCCATTAGGATACTACTCCAAGATAAGTGCCTAACAGTCAGTGAATATATGGAAGGTAAAAGTACATAAGCAGTAAACAATAAAGTACTCAGCCAAAAACAATTCCACTTATCAAAAACAACTAACCAAGCACGGTAACCCACTAGGAAGTTCACATACCCTATTTCTTCTGGTTCAGTTATATGAATATATAATGACTCTCTGAGTAAGCCCTCATAGTCAATTCACCTTCTATTTAAAGATAAATCCAGACTATTTGAGGAAGCTCCCATGGTCAATTCCCATAATAGTCTGAGAGAATTCAAGAAATCTTTAATGAAGGTCACATGGTCAATTCCCCTTATATCTCTAAGTTAAATGATTATCTAATGAAACTCACTTGTTTAATTCCACTTATAGACCCAAATGGTTAAAAAAATCTATGAGGAACCTCACTCAGTCAATTCCCATTATATCCCCTAGTGGTTCAAAGACACTCTGAAGAAGCTCACTCGGTTAACTCCCCTTATAGTCTAAACTGCTCAAAGAAGCTCTGAGGAAACTCACTCTATCAATTCCCCTTATAGTCTACAACACTAGGTTCTCTTGGAATTTTGTAGGTCAACTAGCAAAGCAAGGATACAAATGTCCAATTTAAACCTCATGAACTACTTGGATAAAAAACAGTCTACAGTATTTCAAGAATGTCAGAATACAAACAATCCATCCAACATCACTAGGCATGGAAAACAGGCATGGAAGAAAAATAGGCTAAGTAGACCAAAGTTTATTAGAAACACATCCAAATCATAACAGACATCTTTATTCATATCCAAATAACCTCTACAGAGGCATACAATCATGGTAGGCAATCAACAAGGTAAAATGGTAAACATGAAACACCCCGTTCAAGGGTATTGGTCAAAATTGAACATAATACTCAAATACTTTCAACAGAAAGGCACTAACCTCATACCATAACATTAGAAGATGACTATATGTGAACCCCAAGGATTGAATCACCATGGAACTCTGAATATCTATAAAAAAGACTAAAATTTTGAACCCATGATATCTCACGAGAGAAGAAAAATCAGAAAATGGGGTTGTAGGATAAAAGATAATTCACTAATGTGATTACAATGCAACAAAAAGAGATTGATTTGGAGAATGGATGCTCGATCATGGGTACTTTGAAGATCCGTGACCATACAGACCTCTCGGTCAAATGAGACCTAGAAGGAGGGCGTTCTTGCGATTAGATTCAACCTAGATGCGTTTAATGAAAAAAAAAATAAAGTACTTGAAATGTAATTTTTATGTACATGGTGTGTATCATTGTTTCTATAATCCACTTTATGCAGAATCTAGGTCACCCCACACATCCATGTGCTTGGCTGCTACACGGTCAGCTCTTGGCTACATGCAGCAACCATGTACAAGGCATGTACTCATAAAGTACACGACGTGTACTTCAAAAATTTGCAGAATTTCCTCTTTTCTAAAAAACGACCTGAAAAGGAAAAAATACCTAAAAAGAATGTTTGGGTTATTAAAAATATCCCCCCTGAATGAACTTTTTACCCAAATTACACTGACAGGGAGTTGAGGAAGAAACCTCGAGCAGTTCCGGCCATTGTGCTCATACATCGGCCTCCATCTCCCAAGTTGTGCCCTATACCTGCCCATGCTTCCATTGCACTTGTTCTAGAGGAATAGATTGTCCATGGAGGACCTTTGTAATATGATCAAAAAACCGGATAGGATTATCCTCAAACAATTCATCCACATTGAGCTCATCCTTCTCAAGTTGAAAGACATGAGATGGGTCTAAAAAGTAACGTCATAGCCTAGAAACGTGAAAAACGTCATGTATAGCCCAGTACCTCTTTGGTAATTGCAACCGATAGGCTACCGGCCAAACTCTCTCTATAGCCTCAAACTGTCCGACATAACTCAGTGAAAGCTTACCCTGTCTCCTAATCCTCTTGTGTCCCAACATCGGTGTGAAACACAGAAAAACCGGATCCCTAACCTCAAACTCCATAGGTTATATTTTCTGATCAATATAAGACTAGTGTTGGGACTTTGCAGTATCCATCCTTTTCCGAATCAACCCTATCTTCTATGTGGTCTCCTAAACAAGATTATGTCCTAGCAATGTTAACCCTCCATCCTCCAAAAATCATATGGGTGATCGGAATGTCCATCCATACAAAGCCTTATAAGGTTCCATCTGAATAGTTTCTTGAAAACTGTTATTGTAGAAAAATTCACAAGAGGTATATGCTTCTCCCATAACCCCCAAAAATATAGGATGCATGCCCTGAGAATGTCTTCAAGCACTTGAATTATACGCTTGGACTGGCCATCTGTATGGGGGTAGTAAGTCATACTCAAAAGTACCTTTGTACCCAAAGCCTTCTGAAGCCCATTCCAGACCCAAGAATTAAAATGGGAATCCCTATCTGAAACACTAGAGTGTGGAACTACCTGCAGATGTACAATCTCACGGATGTACAACCATCCCAAATCATCAACATTGAAGGTCTCCTTGATCAGTAAGAAGTGGTTATCCTTCATGAGACTTTCAATGACAACCCAAAATACATCATTACCATTAGGCGACCTCTGAAACCCTGTTACTAAATCCATTGTGACGTCGTTCCACTTACACTCAGGAATGGTTAAATGTTGTAAATGACCTGCAGGCTGCTGGTGATCCTTCTTCACCTACTAACCGATGGAACAATTTTTGATGAAAATAGAAACATACCTCTTCATACATGGCCACCAATACTGATAGTGTAGATCAAAATACATCTTGGTGAAACAAGGATGAGCTGACCAGTCCGAGGAATGAAAATACCACAACATGTCCTTGGAAAAATCTGGTGGCACCCATTTGAACCCCTAGAAACAAATGATCTCATCCCCACCTATTTTCCATATAGAAATATTGTCATCTAATGACACTATATCCCATAGGATTGGGACTTTTTATTCTGATAGCAACCTCATTCACAATCGATCAAGAATAGTAGATGTAACAGCTATATATGAAAGAAACATCTTCCCCTAACTGTCGTGCACATCCAAATTCATCATAGAGAACAATGCCCAAAGCGTCCACTCACTACTGGCCTCCTGAACTACCAATATTTGAGTCCTTCTTCTCAATGCATGAGCAACTTAGTTTCCATTCCCAAACATATAGGCAAGCTTAATGTCAAATGACTGAAGGTACTCAACCCACCTTCATTGTCTGAAATTTAGTTCACATTGATAGAAAATGTACTTGAGACTCTTGTGGTCAGGGAAAATCACAAAATGATTTCTTAGAAGATAGTGTCTCCTACAGTGTAAGGCATGAACAACAACTGCCAACTCTAGATCATGCGTTTGGTAATTTCTCTCATGTGGCCTCAACTACTGAGACCCATACGCAATGACTACATCACCCTGCATAAGCACAACTCCCAGCTCGATACATGATGCATCACAGAATACAATATAGCTCTTCCCTGACATTGGAAAGACTAGTATCGGTGCTGAAGTCCCCCTCCCTTTCAGTTCCTGAAAGGCTGACTCACATGAATCTGGCCTCAGAAACATTGAACCCATCTTAGTCCAACCCGTAAGCGGTGCCTCTAAGTGTAAAAAGTCCTGTATAAAACATATGTAGTATCCTGCCAGCCCTATAAAACTCCGCACCTCAAATAAGTTCTTATTCTACTCCCTGGAAAATACTAATCTCGCATTCTCAGGGTCTAATAACACTCTTGTATCTGAGATAATATGACCCAAAATGTGAATCTGATCCATCTAGAAGTGGAATTTTGAGAGCATATCATATAACTGATTATCTCTTAGAGTACTCAAAATGGTCTCTAGAAGGTTATCATGGTTGCTTCATGTGTGAGAGTACACAAAGATATCATCCAAATAAACCACCAGGATTTAATCCATGTATAGATTCAAAACTAGGTTCATTAGTGCCATGGAAACTACAGGGGTGTTCGTGAGACCAAATGAAATAACCATATACTTGTATAGACCATACCTACTTCTGAAGGCAATAATAGGTATATCTGATGCTCTAACATGCAACTGATGGTAACAGGACCTCAAGTCAATCTTCAGGAACCCCCGGGATCCTCAAATCTAATCAAAGATATCGTCAATCCAAGGCATAGGATCTTGGTTCTTGATCTTCAATAAGTTCTACTTCCAATAGTCCACTCAAAGACCAAGGGTACCATCTTCCATTTCACAAATAGGAAAAAAAATCCCAAGGTGAAGTACTGGGTTGGATGAAACCCTTTTCCTGTAACTCCTCCAAATTCGTATTGAGCTCCTACAACATAGGGGTAGCCATCTTATAAGGAGGAATGGACACATGTGACCCTCCTGGAACATGCTCAATAGAAAAGACTACCTCACGCTCTGGAGGCAATCCTGAATTGTCATCTCAAATGACATTTCTGAAGCGATCCACCACTATATTAAATTCTAACTGTGATGTCCCCAGGTCATCCAGATATAGACTAGAAATCTGGGTTTTTACTCCTCCCAACCCATGATGCTCGGGTCCCTCTCTACACGCCTGGACATACCATTCTCCCTTACCAAGAAAAGATTCACCTATTGGTGATGTGAAACTCACCCTGAAGCGATAACAATCGATGAATACCTGAAATGGAACTAACCAGTCCATCCTGAGAATGACATAATAGCATGTCATCTCTAGGACAGAGAGGTCCCACAAGAAGTGACACCCACCAACCAGTATAGGGTACTCCCTAAACCGACGTACACTTGCTGTTATAGTCCCCAACAGACTGTCTAGCGTCAAGATATCAATAGAGGAAAAGATGCATAGACCAAGGCTCTCCAAAACTGCAATAGATATAAAGATATGGGAGGACCCTGTATCAAAAAGAGAAGAAGCCAAAACTGAGGATACTATGATCGTACCTCGAACAATATGGGATCCAGTATCCTTCTCCTAATGGGTCTGCTCCACTGCAAAAGACTAACATGTACCACTACCCTGTGACCCTGCCTGACCACTCTAAGCTGATCCGTCCTGATGTTGCTGAAGGCCCGATGACTGACCACCATGGCCATGACTTCCACCTCTGCCTGAACAGCCGGAAAAACTCTAGTTCGCTGACTGGGGAGAAACTGGTGGCACTACTCCTAAACAAGGAGTCATATAATAACCCATGACACCAGCTGATGGTGATAAGATCTAATAGAAGCGCTGAAGGTGACCCATCTTTCCGCAAGACTGACACTCTACGGGGTCTCTCGGGAAATATGGCCTCGTATACCTGCTCTTCTTGCACTTCTAGCACACCACCTGGCTACTAGAAGATGAATCATTCCTACTCTAATGTCCCTGTGCAGTATTTTTGTGTTGCATCCTGTTATCAACAGGAGAAATACTAACTCTAGATGTCGAACTGCCATGGCTCACAGTTCCAGAATCCCTCAAGTTACACTCTATAATCATCACATGATTGACGATAGAGGATATCTATGTCAACATAATGATGTTCACCTGAGATCGAATTTTGTGCCTCAGACCATCCTCAAACGTCTATGTAAAGAACAAATCATCACATCCCAGAATAGGCCTGAAGCACTGTAGCTCTGTGAAGACAGAGGAATAACCTAGAACAGTAAGAGTACCTTGCTCCAGACTAATAAACTCTTGGGTTCGATCAACCCTCAAGGTATGTGGATAGAAGTAGTCTTATAAGATTCACTGAAACCCATCCCAATCCATATTATGCTGACATACCACCTGTCAAATCACGTCCTAACACTTCTTGGAGGATTCTAGAAGAATGTAGGTAGAGTGATTCACCCTATTCTATAGTGGTATCTCCAAATACTTGAAAATCATTAGCATGGATTCTAGCCATGACTCTATAATCTGGGGTCCTCCATCCCCTGAGAAAGTGGAATGATACTGCTGTTGAAAGACCCACATAAATTTTTCAATCGATGGGGAAGGAGGTGGAGCTCCCCAAAAGGTCTGAATCATCCTCAAAAACCCCTCTATGATTTGTGCATCAGCACCAATGTTGTGTATAATGTCTGGTGCCAAAATGGGCACGACAGGAGCATCTACTGGTAGTCTTTAATCCGCCATGTCTGATGTGTGATCACCTCCTGGCAACTGAAGTACAACCAGAGGACGTCTTAGAGGCAGGAATCTTCAAGGTCAAGCAGGCAACTTAGATCAAGATTATCAAGGACTACAAACTAGGAGTGATTGAATGCAGCAGGAGAATGAAAGCACTCAAGTTTCACAAAACATTACTACATGGCGTGTACAATTCCTACACGACATCTTCCATTAATTAATTTACATGTGCATGTACTCTTGCCTAAACTGGTCGCGAAACACCCCAAACACAAGGCGTGTTGTCTTAACGCATGGCGTGTACTAGAATAATATTTCCATGCATGAGTCCTTCTACACTGTTAAGCCACACGGTTCTCCAAAGACAAGACTACATGGCGTGTTCATTGAAGGCACATTGTGTAGAAGGAAATCTTCACCTAGCCCATGTTGTTAGTTACTTGTCATGACACACGACTCACATTACACGATGTGTTCAAGGTGGACATGGCGTGTACATGAAAGTATAGCACATACTCGTGTTGTTAGTGACATGTCCAGGTACCTGGGTCAAACTTCGTGGTGTGTTCGATCAAAACAAGGAGTGTATATCTTAAGGTTTATTTGTCCATGTTGTTAGTTACATGGGAGGTCATAGGGTGAACCCTACACGGCGTGTTCAACTGGTACATGGGGTGTTCCCATAAAAAATTCCCTATCTTGTGACTCTGACCACACAGATTATGACATAGTTAGAGACTACACTGTGTGTTCATAAAGTACACAGCATGTACTTAAGAAAAAAATTTTCTTCTAGAACAGAAGAACATATGGCTGGTAAATAAAAATACATGGCATGCATTCTGGGTTTTTTGGATATTAAGCCTTAGAAACTACTCCAGAACCCATAAAAACACTAAAACACACATTGAATGTTCCAAATCCCGATCTGTTGTGTCACATACTCCCCATGAATCAATGTTTTGCATCTTATACATGTTATAACATGGAAAATATGGCAATGATCCACAAAATTCCAGTCCATGAGGTCCCATAACACCTCAAGAACCAATGTTTGGCGTTCATTTAGAAAAATAATTTAACAAAAAATACCCAATCAAACTGCATGTATTTTTATCAAGGAATCTATCAGATAAACATTCATATTCTACACAAAATCTATCACAACAACATCAAATCTCTAATGCATCCAATATGGCATGGTAAGAATGCATGACATCTTATTTCTAGCAAGTGCCTATATGATGCATGAGATGGAACACCATCATCTCATCTGGTTTAGATACAAATAGAACCTCAATAACATTAATGGTAACATCACAAAACATGTGAATCATCCAACGGTGAATATCAAATTAACTGTAACATTGAAAAACCGTAAATTTTGCACTAAATGATGTTGATTGGGTTTTCCCTATACACGGGTTATCTACTCCCAAGAACAGCTTATTACCAAGTACCAATTCAATTTTATCCCATGATAATGGCTCCAAATAGTATGTCAAGTGAAATTAATTCCTTTAATACCACTTTGTAATGTCCCGGTTCTGGAATCCATCTAGAGGCGACACGTACCCGGTTGGCCACATGGCCTCAAGCGCATTTCAACAAACACCAGAGGCTACTGACTAGCAACGAGGGCCTTGGGTGAGAGAGTGGGGAAACTGTGACATTATTGGTAGAGTAACATAGGGGATGGGAAACAAACACACAATTTCAGAAGTTTTTAATATTCCCTAAAAATAATACCGAAAGACTGGTATAATGAACAAATGAAGAACATATATAAATGATGTCTGGTAATATCTATTTGGGAAAGTAGCCAAACAAATCATAATGCTGAAATACAAGCCGCACTAAACAAAAGTACAAAATAGAAATATGAATAGACCCTCAGCATCACATGCCTAATCTTTTTCCCATGCTCTCCAGCTCCACAGCAACTCAAGTATCTGAAGTAGAAGGGTGTTTTCCCTTTTCTATAACTACAGAAATATAACCTGTTTGGGGACAAATGCATGGCCATAATAGGGTGTGAGACAAAATCTCAGTAGGGAACCACCCCATGATTTGTTCCCAACAGTTAGTAAATATATGGTAGGTATAAGTACAGAAGCAGTAATAAAGAAAGTACTCAGTAGAAAACAATTCCACATATCAAAAGAGGCCAATCAAGCAAAATAACCATCCAGGTTGTGCACACAACATACCCCATTTGGTTCGGTTATATGAATATATAAGGACTCTCTGAGGAAGAAATCATAGTCAATTCCCCATATCATCAAAGGTAAATCACAACTCTCCAAGGAAGCTCACATGGTCAATTACGCTTATAGTCTATGGTAATTAAAGGTCTCTCTGAAGAAAATCACACCATCAATTCCCCTAATTACCCCATGTTCATAGACACACTAATTAACCTCACTCTATCAATTCCACTTGTAGCCTCATGTGTATCAACAACCCTCTGAGGATGCTCACTCGGTCAATTCCCCTTATACCCTCTAGTGTTTCAAACACTCTCTGATAAATCTCACTCGGTCAATTCCCCTTATAGTGTAAAGTGATAAAACACTCTATAAGGAAGATCACTTAGTCAATTCCTCTTATAGTATACTACACAATGTTCTCTCGGCCTTGTGTAGGTCAAAGAGCATAGTAAGGCAAAAGTGGTCAAGGTAATCCACAAGAACAACTTGGATAAAACAGTCTACAACATATCAAGAATATAAGATTACAAACACTCCACCCTATAACATTATGCATGGAAAACAGTCAAGGCGGCCAAACAGTATAAGAAGACCAACGATCATGGTAAACACATCCAATGCTTAGAAATCAGCCCTATTCATATCCAAATATCCTCTATACAGGCATACAATAATGGAAGGAAATCAACAGGGTAAATCAGAAAACACACAATACCCCATTCAATGGTATTGGTCCAAATTTCCATGGTAATTAAATAAATTCATGAAGTACATTATATATAATATATATGGTATTTTTTATGAGTATTAATTCTATTTAATGAATCCAAAATATAATAATTCCAATGAAACAGGCTATAAAATTGCTATATTAAGGTAACCATTTCTAAATTAACATTATAATGATAGTGATGGTGTTGATTTTGATTTTGATGGAAAAAATTGTGAATTTTTTTCTCCCATTAGAAATAAAATATTTCAAATTAATTATTTTATACACATGAACATTATTGATGAAATATATGTGGGAGTAAAAACTAGTGTAAATTTTAAAAGAAAGCCTCATGATTTCTCGTTTCAATGTTGATCCTTCGTCTGTGGTTGAAGTATATCAACCATAGGATTTGATTTATAGAATTAAATATTTCCAAAAATAAAATAGTTTAAAATAGTTGTGTGCTTTTAAATTAGTTATACATAATGAATATAATCGAAAAAAGTAGTTTTTTCACTAGTGTAACTAAAATGGGGATCATTCTCTAAACATTGTGACCATCGTATGGTAGATATATTCATAATCAGTAGGAATTTAAATTTAGGAAATATTTTCATTCATTCCATTGGAAACATTAATCTATTTTTTCTATATACTTTTACTCATTTTATTTATATGACACATATTATATAAATAAAGTATACTTCTCTTAATGTTTACCTCCATGAAGTAAAAAACATAAAATAATAATTATATTTTTTACTTGAATATAATTTTTTATATGTCTTAATTTTAATGAAAGAATTATTTGGAATTAAGAAAATAATATTTGTAATAGTATTTAATTATAGGCATCTATTTTATGATTATGAAATTTATAAATGTATTGTGAAACGATAAATTTTATATAAATGAATGAATTAAAAACTAACATATTTCTAGTCAACTATTTTGTATATATTATCATCTTTGGTATGTGTATTTTTTGTGTGTGGACATTGATTACCATATTATTATATGTTTTGATAATTAGATTTCACGATGGAAATAAATTATTATTTTAATTATATATGATGATTTATTATACATTAGTTTCTCATTTGTTGGATTAGTATTCATGTTTGTTATTAAAATATTTTAGTACAATGAATTAAATGTACATTACTACTCTTATAGGAATAGGTATGAAAATAACAATGGATTATTATGGTATGATTCTTGATCACTGTGAATTTAAATGTCTTAGTTGCAATTTATAGTTTACCAGATATATATTGTCAAACATATCATAGGTAGGGACATTAGCTGTCCCATTAGAATATAACATAAATGATTAAGTGTTCAGGGAATAAAAGAGTATGATATATTTTTTAAGGTAATGATTAAAAATATGATGATATAATATAATGAGAAAATGTTTTATTTCAATAAAAATAATGAAGAGGATTATATATGAATTATCAATGATGGGATGTTAACTTATATATATATATATATATTCATTTTTCTATGAGGTTTTGAAAGATAATATTTGAAAATGAAATGTTTAGAAATAGTATTCATTATAGAGGGAAATTATTTTTGAAGTGGATCATGTTAATTTGCAAATGATGTAGACTATATTCAAATTAGAGTATATTATGTGATTTTTGAACAGAATTTGATATTGATGACACAACCCATCCCTTATTTTACACATTTTTTTTATCAAATGGTATATTTTTATATTTATCCAGGATTTTAAAGTCACACGTAGTTTAATTTATAATGGAATAAAGGTTTTAATCATAGTGTACGGTTTATACATGGATATGAAAACATTTTGGTCACTCCCATTAAAAACAAGTATCACTTCTCATAACAATTAACATAGATTATCATTGTTTTTCAAAATAATTTTTTCAAACCATGTTGTAGTATAGATGTATAATGTGTCAATAACATGCTCGGTGCAATTTATGGTAATCTAGAAATACAAATCCTGAGACATAGATAAAATTATTAAATTTTCATTTTTCCATGATACACCCACTAGAATTTTAATCACAAAGAGGATATTATATCCCAAATCAATTTTTTGATCTGAGAGAGTTACATATGCATGTTCTTAAAACATAACCTTTGATTTCATTCCATATATCATCTATTTAATATAAATATTGATGATTTTTCCACTTTCTCTACTATTTATTGGTTTCTCATCTATGTTCACCTTTTTTATATTGTACACATTCTTTCAACATTTTTTGGGACCCTAGGAAAAGGTTCTATTAATTTTATAAATTATTCTTGATCTGCTTGTGTGTGGTATGTTCTTTGGGACTTTCTACATTCATTTTTTGAGATTGATATCACCTTAACCCACATAATTGTTTTTTATTTTCTTGTAATTTTCATTTCATACAAGATCAATAAATGTTAGGTTTTTCTGTAAATTCTATCAGTAAAAATATGCACTCTTTTTTAAATCTAGTTGATCAATATAAAATAATTAATGTATTCATAGGTTTGTTGTTTAATATTCCATGGAATCATCATTGAATTTCAATTTATACTTTTTTTTGTAAAAAATCATAATAGATGTCATGTTTGTCATATTAATAAACATTTCATTGATTCAATTAAATTTAAAATTTTTAGTCAAATCTTGTGCTTCAAAAAATGACCTAAAATTTACTTCCATATGTTATTTTTCTATTTAAGTTATATTTTCTAATATTCAAGGATTTTATCTTAGATTTTATACATGTTTGATCTTCTTATTAATTTCTGTTATTTAAAATTTTTTATGCATTTACTCAAAAATTTATTATGATTCGTTGATGGGGGTAATATTTTAGATATACCTCTATGGTGATTCACGGGGTTTTCAATATGTTTGAATAATGTGACATATAATTTTTAGTGTTTTTTAGTTTAATATTATTCAATAGAATGATTCAATGTAATTGAGTTTTAAAAAAGGATTCTTAATGGAAATTACTAATTAGTAATTTAAACGAATATTATGTTCTTTTATGATTGTTTGTGAGAATTTGATTATTTTAATGTGGTATCAACAGATTTTTTGGGAGATTATAAAATGTTTTAAAATCTAATGGCTTGAAGTGAATCCTATAAATCATTGTTCATAAAATATATGAACAACATTTTATCATTGAACACAAATGGTAATATGGGTTTGATGGATGTTATTGATGTTTTTGGTTTATCATTGTGGGTATACACATTAGGTTGTATAAGGAGGATGGATAAATATATTCTGCATTATATGTTATTATTATACATTAAATTTACATCACCTTCATTGGTTAACATTATTGGGATCATATCTATGATAGTAAAATCTTATTGGTGTTTAATATTCTAGTAATAATTTGAAAATTACTAGTATTCTCACACGTCACATGAGTATTGACTTTGTAGAGTTTAGTTGGTTATTCTTGTTATGGTTATCTATGATTTTATTGCCAATAGATAGAATTATAGGTCAATATTTACTTCCAATTGAGTATGTATAGAATTTTCTCACTAAGTATGATAAATATTTCCATAATTAAGTCTACTAAATTAATATATATCATTGCATCCATGTTATAGTTATATATTTCTATAAATTTTTTCAATTCAATTAAATGTATGGTTTTAACCACTTTTTTATCATATTTAGTTTTTATTCAAATTTACTATCATGATCAATTAATTATTATGATTTAATATTGTTTCTTTAAAACATGGATCCTTCTTAATTTGAAGTTATATATTTTTTTATTGGATTATTTTTTATAGTATGATAGATTGGATTACATCTATGTTATTTTTTATGGATTAAAATATGAATAAAAAGGGTATGATTTAATCAATATGTCTCTTAAATGTGATTTATTAAATTAAATTTACTAGTTCCATAAAAATTTTAATTTAGTTTGGATAGAGAAACGTTTAATACTATTTTTTTAACAATTAATGTTATATAAAGGAAAATTTTATCTTATATATTTTATGATAACATTTTTTTAATTAAAATAGTTTGATGTTTTGGTTAAATCGTATTAGAATATTTATTTTTACACCATTATTATATCACAGTGTATCTATAAACATAGTTAAATTTATATTTAATGGTTCTATTTTTGAGGGTTTCCTTTTTAGGATTTATGCATATTCTACCCGTTTTGATTATTTATTTTTATGGTTTTATAATGACCATAGGACATGATGAGGATAGAGTCATGTTATTTTTTTTTCATCACATAAGTTTTCTCCTATCATCTTTCTATATATTTTTACATAAAGTTAATATTTATTATATTTTTTTGAGTAAGGGGGTGATTTTCATTTGACAATTCTTGTTTTTTATTAAAAATATAAATATAAATATTTGTTTCAATTAAGTCCAATATCAGGATATTCAAAGCTATAATTTTTGTAGAATTTTTGTAATTGTTTTAGATATTATATACTAGGTTAAAATAGCCACATTTTTTATGTATGGATGTCTTGGTTATAGTTGTTCTTTTTTGTGGATTTGTAATTACATTTAAGCCTTATAATAGGCCATCTCAAGTTGATGGATGAGGTGTGAGCTGGTCCGGTTATGGGTAATATTGTATCATATTTCCTTATATTTTTTTGAGTTAGCCTGTAATATTATATATATTAATGTATGAACTTAAGAGGTAGGGATGGAATGTGTGTATAAAAATATTTCAGACATTGATATTTTGTTTTCAACTTATTATTGGTTTTTTATTGGTTTTTTTATTTATTTATAATGTCATTGAATATAAATTAAAACCATTTCGAATTATATTCTATTTATTTGGTATTTTTATATATTATATGTATTTTTTGGAATAAATTTTTGTGCGAAAGGATTGCATGATTACACATTTTGATATGGAAAAACATATGAAACATGTGTGAAATTCTCTTTTATGGTTCTCTAATAGTAGATCCATGGTTATAAATTTTTCCTCTAAATCAATTGGCTAAATTGTGTAGAGACACAGTAACCTTTAAAATTAATTTTATGGGTTTTTAATAATCATTATAATAAAGGGTGTTCTGTCGATATCAATTGGGATGAAATAAATTGTATTTTCACAATGAAATGAAATTTTCTCACTAAATATAATTTGATTTAAAAAAATTCAAATAGTGAATGATGTATATTCAATAATTAAATGAGATTTATGTAATGATATAAACACAATTAATTGTTTAATACTTTTACTTTTTTCAATAAAAAATTTTGAAGATTTAATATGAATATCAATAAAAATATTAATATTTTAAAATAACAGATTTTTTTGATGTAGTTTAATAATTATGTTTAAAACTATTTTAGTATTTTGGATTATATGTGTATTATATTTTTTTATTATTTTGGTTTGTTTGATTTTTTTTTAATTTCTATTAAGAATGATTGATGTTTTGTATATTTTTTTAAAAGAACATGTACGTTTTTACATTATGATATGTTTATCAGAATATTTAACAAGGATCATATGATTTTTATCATTAGTGTGTCTCGTATAATGATATCTCTCTATGTTGTGGAAAACCACTACCTATGGTCGATTCTAAAAACAATCACACAATAGTGGTATAGATTGATTCTTCTAGGCGTTTAACATTTATTCAATGATATAAATAAAATAAAGAATCCATGATTTTGTTCTAAAATATTGATCATATTGTAATTTACCATGGAAGTCATAGGGCAGTATGAGTAAAATCAATCTCAATCTTTATTATGATAAACAATATTCGAGGAATATGCTTGTCTCCAAATTCTAGTTGATATTTCCTCTAATTTGGAAACTTATTATGAACTACCTCATTTGAAGGTATATACCTAGTGAATGAATTATGGGGCTAGTGTGGGATCTTATGAACCTCCCAATTATTTAATTAATAGTTAATCAATATGTTTATCATTAATCTATTATTGTACCATTTAATCATATCATATAATCTATGTGTTATTTGATATTTACCCTCTTCATGATTTTTCATTTGTAAGATAAGTTTAGTGATACAATATTAATTAGTTTATTTTATCTTACAATATGGTTTTTGTAATGACTCATGAATCTCACACATGTTGGTAACATCATTTTTTCTGAAAAATTTTTACATTATATAGATAAATTTCAGTAAACCAAATTAGTTAATTTCCTTTGGGTACATTAAATCATAAACATGCAATCATATGTGAGATACATAATCTCCCCCAATATTATTCACAAAAATACCATTCTTATACATTTCATTAAAAATACACATTTTCATAACCTGGGGAAATGAAACAAAAAAATGGTGATCTTAAAAGCTATGTAAGTGTAAACAAGACAGATATTTCAGCATACCATGACAATAAGAGTATAAGAACATTAATATCACATTTTCAAACTATTACCTACATAAAAAATATCATATTCATGTATAATGGAATAAATATTTCATGTTCATATGTGATGGTTCATAATAAAATCAATTTACATTAGCCATTAGAGAATCATACATGCAATTTATGACATATACATAAGCATTGTAAATGAATTCTACATTTTTTATGGATCACTATCAATACCATCATTGAAGTACTACCATATTAATGAACTTTTATCACTCTCTATTCAATCCATGTATTACTAAATTAGGTTCACATCCTATTCTAAACCTTTATTACTGAGTCATTTTCACTCCTAATTCAGGTAATTTATATCCCATGACATATATATCATTACCCAATGCATTAGATAGAGATATATGTCACACTCATCATATAATGAAATCCTACATATGTGTTCCACATGATCATAAAAAACTCGTCATATCTTTTCCACTACAGTGAAATAGTTATCATCAACATTTTATCATATAATAACATGAGGAAAACAGTTAGGTTTCGTAATAATTTCATCGTGGAAAAACCAATTCACTAAATAGTTTTTCATAAGAAATTTATCATGGTATAACAGAAGGATTATAATCATGTTTCAGAAACATAATTCCATAAAAATTGTTCAGGAAAATAGTATGTAACTTTTTCATGGATCACAACACTGTTATAGAATAGGTAACACTATCATATGTTATCATATATTTAAAAAAAATTTAAAATGTAATTTTTAATATTTACATATGTAATATCCCTTATTATTAATATTTTAAAAAAATACATATTTAAAAAGTTTTTGTGGACAATAACAATAATAGAATTATGGTATCATCAATGTAATGATTTTTCCCGATGTCTTATAATTCCATTCATGTTGTGTATATTAAAAATTGTTCAATTAACATTTGTGGTAAAATGAAAATAGGGATTTTTTTTGTACATGACATGAAGAATCCTTTCAAAATAATTTTTAATATAAAGAAAACATGGTTAAACATTTATTTAAATAAATTTATTATATTAAAAAACATTTTTAGAATACATGGTTATGAGGGAAAAATGGATTTCAAACTGAGTATTGAAATAAAGTTGTATATTCTTTAAACGAAATTACATTTTTATCTTAAGTACCATTGAGTGAAGGAAACTGATACAATTACATGATAATGTAAAGGATAATCAGATGTGAACAAAATTAATGTATATTCTTCAGAGGCGTAACTTGTGATTAATTCATTATATATTTAATCCTAAAAAATCAAGATAAATAATGATATTAAACATTAAAATTTTTAACAATTTGTTATCATTGAATCTTAAACCCCATGCATAAAAATAATATTTAAATTTGTGATAGAATTATGTAGATATATATCATACCATATATGAAATTATTATGAATGTTTATTACCTTCTTTATTTAATCTTTGTTAAAATTATGTTTCGGGTTATAATGGATTTATTTTTGAAAAATGTTTAGATTTTTTTTATCTTATAGTAAACATGATTTCATCATGTCGTTAATGATATAAATACTATTAATATCATATATATTAATTATAATTATTTATATTAATATATATATTATAGAAATAAGAAATTAAATAAACATTTTATTCATATAGTAGTCTATACGTAGACATGAAAAATATTTCCATTTTCAAGATGAATAGATAAAATGATATATTATCTTTACAAATTGATATTTATGTTATATATGTCTTATATTTTTATTAAAACCATCATTAATAACATCCATGTGATTTATAAATGATTCACAATGCATCGCAAGGTGATAAACCACTATACACATGAACAACAATATTATATTCCCATAAAATGGAAATCCTGACGTTATGTATGATATAAGAATTCCAAAATCATTATAAAATCCTAAATATTATACTTATGATATATAAACAATATAGACTTTATTATGACTAACATTCGGTGGTGGTAATCAAAAATATAATGACATTGTTTTGTGAGTTGGTAGACCTCCATAAAAATGAATGATGATTTTATAACTCATTAGGTGAATGTTAACAGGATTTTAGTTCATTACATTATCATAAAAACATTTCAATAGATGTAAGATACATTGGTTTTTTTATAATCATTATATAAAAATAATTAAAGTTTATTGAGGAAGAAATGAAACTTAAATATCCATTGATAAACATTACCACTTGATCTGGAATACTCATTATATTTTCACAAAAATCATTTGTAGTACAATTTTTCACCCAAAATAAGGCTTCTAGAGTGTGAAGATAGAAATTTTAGGTGGCTTTGTGTAAGGATTTGGTCAATCAAATATGTGTAAATATGTGAAAAATAAAGGAGAGTGGATTGAATTTTATAAGAAGGGGAGAGGTTAGGGTTGTCATTTTTAAATGAATTTAGTGCTACCATTTTTTCACATGGGTCATATAATGACCACAAGACTTTTTCACAAATCAATACCTGATTTTGAGTATAATAATCTTTAAAATATGACTATTGATTAAAAATTCTAGTGTCTTTCGATGATTATATATATACTTAAACATCATGAAACCTAAATAAAAATAACCTAAATTTAATCATCATAATGATATCATACATAACATGGAAACAAAAAAGTAATGGAACATGAAAAAAATAAAGATTAATATCATGTATAACATGATAACCAATAACTATGACATCGTAGGAATGTGGAAATAACATACAATATGACATAAACATGATCCAATTATAGCTTCCAATACATGGTGGGAAAAGTCCAATAATGTAATCAAGTTCAATCCCTATCCCAACATGATTTCTCAGGAGGCTAAACGTTACCCAATACATTTGAGCACTATATAGGTGCACCATTAAAAAAATTAATAAATATGTGTTATACATAATGGATCATACATATGGAATCAAAAATAAATATATGGGTTACCCAAGGAATGAATTGGCTGTTATAACGATGCCAAAAGGTATAACATAATGAAATATCATAATGTAGTCCATGAAATAATGGTTTCAAATCATACATGGATATTACTAATCGAAAATATGTAGTGGTCATGATAACTAACATAAAACTAATCTAAATACATATAATTTTTTTTAATATTCTTTAAAAACAAAAAATTTTAAAACAGTTTAAGTGAAATAATAATGATTTATTAAAACAAACTACACATAATTGTTTATATAAAATTAGAAATAAACCTGATATATTTTGCTGATAAAAAAATTATATTAGAAAAAAATGTTTTTAATAAATCATATTATGGGGTTAACATGAAAAGGGGTAAGTAATTGGGATGGTCCCTTGATTCAGGTTTTCTTATCACGAATAATTGAGATGATAATATTTTAAAAAAATATATTTCCTATCAAAGACGAATGATATGATCTGGATACACGATTTTGTAACATCCACCATATATTTAGATAAAGCACATAAAAATAATGAAGAATTACATTGGGGTAAAGATAGATAAAGTCTAACCTGATGTGCAAATCAATGTTAGTATAGAATCACATACATTATTTCAGAAACTATTATTCACATTTTATTTAATGTTCTAAATGATAAAATTAAATTAATTTAATAAATATCCTAGAACCTATTCAATATGTACTGGATTTAGTAATGTTTATTAAGTTCATTTATGACATTTTAATGGGTTGTAGTGGTCAATATCATCGTTTGAGAATGTATGTCGTCATGGTTTTAATGATCAATTTTCTTGTATAAGAGTATGAAGGATCCAATAAAATTTGAATAGTAATCTTGAAATGATGCTATATGTTACAATTTAATATCAATAAGATTAAAATTTTATATAATTCATTTCTTTTTTTGGGTGAGGATGTATCATTATATTAGAAATTAGTGATAATAATTTGAAATATTTTAAGTGTTATTTATTCACAATGAAGTTGTTTTGTTTTATTATTTAATATTATATGTATATGTTTTTTACAAAACAAAAAAATATTATAAAATTTATATTACAATAGGTTGGAACCATTATAATGGTTTTAAAACATGTATGGATGAGGATAGTGGAAAATGAAATTTTTTCGTCCTTGACGGCAATAAATTAACATGGCTTGAACAACAATAGCATATTAAGACGTAAAGGGAGAAGAGAATGGATTAGATGAAAAACTCTACATTAACATATTAAATGTTAATTATACACTATATAAAATATATTTCATTAATATTCGATGAGGGCTCATGAGAAGAGGTTATGAAATGAACATGAACATGAAAAGAAATGGAAATAATGGAAAGAGGATTTTACCACTAGAATTTACCCTCCATTATATCAACATTTGGGCAACAGATTTCGTCTTTTGAGGAGACCAATCACTCTTTGACAGTGGGGAGGGTCTTGAGAATATTATTGGGAAGAGATTTTTTATGGATTAATCATTTAATGTTCTGAGGGGAATATATAGTTATGGGTGGTATTAATACGGGTGGAGTGGGGTGTTTGCAAATTAATTTAATTATTAGATTTTTATTGGGGATCAAGAATATGAATAGCATGAAGATAAACAATTAAAACATAATATAAGGAAGTATATTTTGATATTATAGTTTATATCTTCCATACATCATCCATGAATCAATTAATAATATATTTGGTAAACACCGTAGAATACCATATTTCAATATTTAAAAAACAATTTTAAAAAATCCCAAATATTCAGAATAACAAATTTTATAATTGTAGAATTAAAAACTGATCCCTATTATATCAAAATATTTTTTTAAATATGATATGTTTTTTTAATTAAAATGATCATTTAATTAAAATATGAAAATATTAATATTATGGTTGATTTTAAAACACTTAAAAATTAATAAAGGTCTCTTAAAAATATAAATAAATCATAAGAAGAAAAATAAATTATTATTATTTTATTAAAAAATATATTTTATTTTAATTTCATAAATTGAAGATAATATTTTAAATATATATGTATGACTTAAAAAATAACAAAAATTAAATTTTAATTTTTAAAACATTTATATAATTACTCAATTAAATAAATACATCGCGTTTTCTATAATAAGATATATAAATTTTATTCGTAATTTCATAATTGATTTTACTATTTTCTTTTTCGAATTACTGTTCCAAAGGGCCATATCTCCATTCTAAATTTCAAGTTACCATTTAATCAATATAGGTTACTTAACTTCTAGAAATTCCTCTTCTTTAATTATTTCATCATTTATATAGTTTGAATTATGTTCTCTGTGTGTTTTTTTTTGTGATTATATTATATGATGTAATTATATGAAGTGAATTCCCATTGATTAATTTCTCAGTCTTTGAATTTCCCCAATAATAAATTTCCATCTTGAAATTTAATTTTACAATATATGTTAAAAAATATGAGGTAAATTCTCTTTCATCACCTCCTCCAGTTACCAGGTTTCCTCTTCATACATATGGTTATGCCTCATTGTTTTTACCCGGAGAGTAGTCTAATTGCGTAGAACATTATATCTATGATCAAATGACATCAATGGAAACTTATTTTAATACAGATAATTTTCCAACTATTCTACCTCTAAATTCAGTACATGTTAGTGATCTTTTAATGTACATATTATAAGTACATAAAAAGAATAAATCATGTACATGATACATGGTTGGTGGATGTTTTAGTGGATAATCCATAGTTCAGACTTGTTTATAGATTTTGATGGGACTGATGTACCTAGAACTCAACATTGATTTCTTCCCGAATATCATGATCCTCTTCAATAGAGATATGTGGATGAATACATTGTCTCTAGCCATAACCACCATGTCTCTTCGATGATTGTCTGTATTTCTCATCTATCAAATTTGGGTTGCCTTAATATTATTTGGAATAGTTTTAACCCTTTATACCCTTCCTATGACCGTTTCTGGTCCTATAACATAACGTTCACCAAAATCATCCCATCATGATGTTGTTTGAAATATTTCCCAATAAAGGGATTCATTTGGGGTCATTTGGATGCTCAAGTGGAGTGTTCTATAATTGGTTAACTTGACCAAATGAAAATGTTTCCCATCATCCATTAAAGTCCAAAGAACATGCCCTATCTAGGAATTCTAGAGTCTAAATAGTACACTGAGATTGGACATTATTTTGAGAATGATAGTATATAATGTTGTTTTTCTATGTGCTTAGATTATTTAAAAGATTTTTCCAAAACTAGGAGGAAAATATCATATCTCAATCAGATATATTTGATAGTGGTACTCTTTTTTTTTAGGCATTCTCACCCGGTCACACTGCGCGTGTTTACTAAAGATCACTGATCGTGCACATTGACCCTGCATTCCAACAATCCAAAGTGAAATGGAATTTATCACTTCTTAATATATATTTTATCCTTGATCAAAATGGGATTTCTATATTTCGGTATATCCTCCAATGGATTCCACCTCGGATTTCATTTCCTAGTATGGGTATTCATTGTTGATTATGACGTTGTTTTTGAAACTAATCACGGTTCCATCTATTCATGGATTCTATCTAGTTAAACTACTTCTATTAGTACATTCCAAGGGTTCATTTTAAGGTAGTAATATTTGATAGAGGGATTAGTCATTTTTGGCATCGGTGGAATTCCAGACACTAGAACATTAGAACACCTAAATTCTACCTTATGAGGGGCTTCTTAAATGTGTGGATGACCAAGGAATCCCACCATAATTGTTGGGTATCCCATTTGGGTGTCATTTGACTTGTGTTTTCCACATATTCCCATGTATAACATGACATATTCTATATGTTTATCATCTATCAGGGATGGATACCACTAATATGAATACTTTTGAAAGTGGATCCAATGGATAAATACCTATGAGGAATTACATGGAAGGTATATCAGATGCGTATATTGGAACTCCCAAGGTTGATGGACCCCAGATGGAATTTCGTAGATAGTGATGGTTTCTCACAATGAATTGTAGTCTCGAAATCCCTATGTATTTAACAAGGAGGACCACCAAAATGATCAGGGGAACACTAATGATTACCATTGGCTGGGATTGTGCCTCATGTTTGCCTCCTACATATCCTATATTGATGGAAGTAATCAAATAACATGTATTTTTATGGGTTCATTTGTGGATTTTACATGGTTATATGACCATGGAAACACGGGAACACTTGGTTGGATGAATTTGGATTATGTAGGGATTGAAAATGGTCTGATGTATGGGTGATGCCAAAAGAAAAATGAGATTGTGGGTGGGACATATGCATTGTTCACTACCTGGGAACTTCTATATGCAGTTATGGGATGAATATATGGGGAAATAGGAAACCTCAGTAGTTGGCTCCTGAGAATGGAGTGATGGATTAGGACTGGTTGGAAGTGGAACCTATAAGTTGTGGAATGATCATTCAGAAAAATAGTGTCCCATGGGAAATGACATGATGGAAGTGAGTGATGTGATTAAACCTCCTGGAATAATCCTATGAATCCCAATGGCTAGTAATCATGGTCAACATAGTTCAGAATGTGTGGCATTGAACTGGGGTGTACACATTGATAGCAACCCAGAGACATATTGGGGATTACGCATGGTTTGTAGCCCATAGAGCGCATATTACAATGATGGAGCACCATAGTTCACCATTTGTGGTATTGAATCTATAAGAGAAAAACTATATATCATGTTTAGATGGAAAGGGTCAAACCCCACATAGTTCAGTTGACATCGATGCATACACATGGTTAGCTGCCCTGTAACGTCCTTGTTCTTGAAGCCACCCAGAGGTGCCCCGTACCCGGTTGGTCACATGTCATCATGCACATTTCCTCAGAATCTAGAGGCTGTCTTCTAGCAGCGAGGGCCATGGGTGAGATAGTGGGGAAACTATTACTTCATTTTCAGTGTAACAAAATGGAAGGCAATAAAATAAACAATAGAAAAAATAGTAAATATTCCAACAATAGTAATAGCGGAACACTGGAATAATAAACAACAAAAGAACATATAGAAATGAGGCAAGGTAATATATTTGAAGGAAAGAAGCCAACCAATTCAGATTTCTATAGTAAAATCAGAAAAAAAAGTACAAAAGAAATAGACGAACAACTCCTCAGCATCGCAAGCCAAAGCATAGTCCCATGCTCTCCATCTCCACAGCATGTCAAGTACCTGAAGTAGAAGGGGACTTTCCCTTATCTATACCTACTGAAATAATACATGTTTGGGCACAAAGCATGGCCCAAATAGGGTTTGAGACTTGATCCATGTAGGCTACTACTCAATGATAAGCGCCAAATAGTCAGTGAATATATGGCAGGTAAAAGTATATAAGTAGTAAACCAGAAAGAACTCAGTAGAAAACAATTCCACTTATCAAAATAAACTATTCAAGGACGGTAACCCTCTAAGAATTTATCGTAGTATATCCCTTCTGGTTCAGTTATATGAACATATAAGGACTCTCAAAGTAAGCACACACAGTCAATTCCCCTTATATTCAATGATAAATCCAGACTCTTTGAAAAACCTCCCATGGTCAATTCACCTTATAGTTTGAGGTAATTCAAGGACTCTCTAAGGAAGCTCACACGGTCAATTCCCCTTATATCCCCAAGGTCAAGTACTATCTAATTCATCTCACTTGGTCAATTCCACTTATTGACCCAAATGGGTAAAAAACTCTCTGAATAAGCTCACTCGGTCAATTCCCCTTAGAACCCCTAGTTGTTCAATGTCTCTTTGAGTAAGCTCACTCTGTCAATTTCCATTATAGTCTAAACTTATCTAAGACTCTCTGAGGAAGGTCACTCTATCAATTCCCCTTATATGCTTCTACACCAGGTTCTCTTGTCATTCTTAGGTCAATTAGCATAGTAAGGGAAAAAATTTCCAATGTAAACCTCATGAACTACTTGGCTAAAACAACCTAGAGTATATGAAGCATGTCAGAATAGAAAAAATCCACCCTATAGCACTAGGCATGGAAAAAAGTAAAGGTGGCCAAATATTCTAAGTAGACCAATGATCATTGGAAATAAATCCAAATAATAACAATCAACCACATTCATATCCAAATAACTTATACAAAGGCATACAGGCATGGTAGGAAATCAATAGGGTAAAACAGTAAACATGCAATACTCTGTTCAAGGGTATTGGTCAAAATTGAACATATTAATCAATAATTTCAAAAAAATGGAAAAAAATACAAACCTAAGAATTGGAAGATCACTATATGTGAACCTCAAGTCTTGCATTACCTTGTAACTCTGAATATCTACAAAAAAGACTAAAATCTTAAACCCATGATATCTCACGAGAGAAGAAAAATCAGACAATGGGTTTGTATGAGAAAAGAGAATTCACTGATGTGATTACAATGCATCCGAAAATGTTCGATTCAAATGATGGACGCTCTCTTGGGGTTACATAGAATATTCGCGACCGTATATAGCTCTCGATCGAACAAGACCTTGAAGGAGACCGTTTTGGCGATTAGAAGTAACCCCGGTATGTTTACTGAAAAAAATAAAGTACACGACTTGTAATATTGAAGTACAAGGTGTGTACACATTGTTTCTATACTCCACATTATGTGGCCTCTGGGTCACCCCACACATCCATGTGCTTGGATGCTACACAACCAGCTCTCGACTACCTATAGTAATCAAGTACAAGGCGCGTACTCATAAAGTACTCAATGTGTACTTCGAAAATTTCCAGAATTTCCTATTTTCTCAAAAATGCACAGAAAAGGAAAAAATACCTAAAATGAATGTTTGGGTTCTTAAAAACTTCCCCGTTAGTGAAATTTTTCCCCCAATTACCCTAGCAAGGTGTAGAAGAATAAACCTCAAGCAGTTCTAGTCCTTGTTCTCGTACATCGGCCTCCCTCTCCCAAGTCGTGTCTGGTACCTACCCATGTTGCCATTGCACTTGTTCTATAGGAATAGATAGGCCATGGAGGACCGTTGTACTGTGATCAACAATATGGATAAGATTATCGTCAAATAATTCATCTGCATCGATCTCAGTCTCCTCGAGTTTAAAGACATGAGATGGGTCTAAAAAGATACATCATAGCTTAGAAATGTGAAATATATCGTGCATAGCCCGGTACCTCTTGGGTAATTGCAATAGATAGGATACCATACCAACTCTCTCTACAACATCAAACTGTCTGACATACCTCAGTGAAAGATTACCATGTCTCCAAATCCTCATGTGTCCCAACCTCGGTGTGAAACATAGCAAAACCTGATCCCTAACCTCAAACTCCAGAGGTTGTCTCTACTGATCAAAATAAGACTACTGTTGGGACTGTGCAGTATCCATTCTCTTCTGAATCAACTCTATCTTCTATGAGGTCTCCTCAACAAGATGAGGTCCTAGAAATGCTACCCCTCCGTCCTCTAGCAATCATAAGGGTGATCGGAATGGCCTACCTTACATTGACTTTTAAGGTGCCACTTGAATAGTTTCTTGAAAACTATTATTGTAGAAAAACTCCTAAAGTGGTATATGTTTCTACCAAGAACCTCCAAAATCCAGGATGCATGCCCGGAGCATGTCTTCAAGCACTAGAATTGTACGCTCGGACTTGCCATCTATCTGGGGGTAGTAAGTCATACTCAAAAGTACCTATGTACCCAAAGCCTTTTGAAGCCCCTGCCAGACCAAAGAAGTAAAATGGGAATCCCTATCTGAAACACTGGAGTGTGGAACACCCTGCACATGTACAATCTCACGGATGTACAACCGTCCCAGCTCATCAACACGGAATGTCTCCTAGATCAGTAAGAATTGGGAATCCTTCATGAGACTATCAATGACAACCCAAACAACATCATTAACTTGAGGTGACCTCAGAAACATTGTTACGAAATCCATTGCGACATCATTCCACTTCAACAAAAAAATGGGTAAATGCTGTAAATTCCATGATGGACACTGATGCTCCACCTTCACCAACTGACCGATGGAATACTTTTTGATGAAACCAACAACATCCCTCTTCATACATGGCCACCAATACTGATGGTTTAGATCCCAATACATCTTGGTGACACCAGGATGAGGTGCCCTGACTGAGGAATGGAAATCCAGCATCAGCTCCTTGCATATTTCAGTTCGCACCCATACGCACCCCTGGAAACACAAGATATCATCCCCACCTATAATCCATCTAGGAATAGGATCCTCTAATGAAAAAATCTCCCATAGGACTAGGCCTTTTTAATCTGATAGCTACCTCATTTACACTCAATCATGAATAGTAGAGTTAACAACTATATATGAACGAAACGTCTGCCCCTGTATATCGTGAACTTCAAAATTCATCATAGAGAACAAATCCATAACCCTCTACTCACTACTGGCCTCCCAAACTACCAATATCTAAGTCCTTCTTCTCAATGCATGAGGCACTCAGTTTCCTTTCCCAGACATATAGGCATGCTCAAAGTCAAATGACTGAAGGTACTCAACCCACCATCACTATATCAAATTTAGTTCTCATTGAGTGAAGATTTACTTGAGAATCTTGTGGTAAGGGAAAATCACAAAATGATCTCCTAAAAGATATTGCCTTGAACAACATAAGTCATGAAAAATAGCTGCCAACTTCAGATTGTGCATTCGGTAATTTCTCTCATGTGGCCTCAACTATTGAGAACCGTATGTGATGACTACATCACCCTGCTTATGCAGAACTCCCAGCCCAATACCTGATGCATCACAGTATATAGTATAGCTCTTCCCTGACTCTAGAAAGACTAGTATTGGTGCTGAAGTCCCCATCCCATTCAGTTCTTGAAAGGGTGACTCTGAAAAATATGTCCTCATGAACTTTGAACCCGTCTTAGTCCAACCCATCACCGGTGCCGCTATGTGTGAAATGTCTTGTATGAAACATCTATAGTATCCAGCCAGCCCTATAAAACTTCGCACCTCAATGAAGTTCTTCATATACTCCCCAGAAACTATTACTTTCACTTTCTCAAGGTCTACTGATAATCTAGTATCTGAGATAATGTGAACCAAAATGTAAATCTGATCCATCCATAAGTGGAATTTTAAGAGCATAGAATATAACTGATTATCTCTCAGTGTACTCAAAATGGTCTCATGAATGTTATCATGGTTTTTTCATGTGTGATAGTACACCATGATATCATCCACAAAAACCACCATGAAGGAATCCATGTATGGATGGAACACTCAGTTCATCAGTTCCATGAAAACTATAGTTCTGTTCGTGAGACTGAATGACATAACCATATACTCATATAGACCTTACCTACTTCCAAGGGAAGTAAGAGGTATATATGATGGTCTAACTTGCAACTGATGGTAATTGGACCTCAATTAAATCTTCAAGAACACGCGGGATCCTTGAAGCTAATCAAAGAGATCGTCAATCCAAGGAATGGGATCTCGGTTCTTGACCATCAACTAGTTCAACTTCAAAATTTCCACTCAAAGACTAAGGGTACCATCTACCTTCTTCAAAAACAGGACAAAAAACCCTAAGGGGAAGTACTGGGTTGGATGAAACCCTTTTCCTGTAACTCCTCCAAATTCTTATTGTGCTCATGCAACTCAGGTGTAGCCATCCTATAAGGAGGAATGGAAACCTGTACTGCTCCTGGCACATGCTCAATAGTAAAGTCTACCTCACACTCCCGAGGAAAACCTAAAAAGTCATCTAGAAGAACATTTCTAAAATGATCCACCACTGGATTAAAGTCTAACTGTGAAGTCCACTGGTCATCCATATACAGACTAGAAATCTGTTTTGTAACTCCTCCCAACCCATGATGCTCGGGTCCCGCTCTACAAACTTGGACATACCATTATCTTTTATGAAGAAATGATTCACCTGATGGTGATCTGAAACTCACCCTGTAGTGATAAAAATTGATGAATACCTGAAATGGAACTAACCAGTCCATCTCGAGAATGACATAATAGCATGTCATCTCTAGGACTTAGAGGTCCCAAAGAAGTGACACCCACTAACCTGTAGAGGGAACTCCCTGAACTAACGTACACTTTCTATTCTAGTCCCCAACTGAGTGTCTAGAATCAAGATATCAGTAGAGGAAAAGATGCATAGACCAAGCCACTCAAAAACTGCAATAGATTTGAAGCTATGGGAGGCCCCTGTATCGAAAAGGGAAGAAGATGAAAATATGGATACTATGATCGTACCTTGAATAGTAGGGGGTCCAGGATCCTGTTCATGCTGGATCTGATCCACTACAAAAGTCTGACTTGTACCGTGGCCATGTGACCATGCTTGACCACTCTGATCTGATCCTCCAGGATGTAGCTGAAGGACCGATGACTGACCACCATGGTCATGTCCTCCACCTCGACCAGAACAACCGAAAGAACTCCAGTTCCCTGACTGGGGAGAAAATGGTGGCCCTGATCCTAACCATGGAGTGATAGAAGAACCCATGTCACCAGCTGCTGGATAGAAGATATGATATAAGCGCTAAATGTGACCCATTTTCCGTAGGACTATCACTCCACTAGGCATCTCGGGCAATTTGGCCTCATATACCTACTCTTCCTGCACTTCAAGCACACCACCTTGCTACTAGAAAATGAATCATGCCTACTCTGATGTCCTTATGCAGTCTTCTTGAGATGATTTCTGCTATCAGTAGGATGGATACTAACTCTGTATACCGAACAACCCAAGCTCACAGTTCCAAAATCCTTCAAGTTACGCTCTATAATAAGCACATGATTGACATGATAGGATTTTGATGTCAACCTAATGATGTTCACTTGAGATCAGATGTCGTGCCTCAGACCATCCTCAAACATCCATTCAAGGAGTAAATCATCACATCCCGGTATAGGCATGAAGCACTATAGCTCAATGAAGCTATAGGAATACTCCAGAACTGTAAGAGCACCCTGCTCCAGAATAATGAACTCTTGGGCTCGATCAACCCTCAAGGATTCTAGATATAAGTAGAATTAGAAGATGCACTGATACTCATCCCAAGACATATTCTGCAAACATACCACCTATCAAATCACGTCCCACCACCTCTTAGAGGAGTCTAGAATCATGTAGGTAGAGAGCTTCACCCTCTTCTATGGAGGTATCTCCAGATGATCGATAATCATCAGTGAGGCTTCTAGCCCTGACCCAAGAATCGGAGGTCCTCCATCCCCTGAGAAAGTGGGAGGATGCTGCTTTTGAAATACCCACATCAATTTTTCCATCGACGGGGTAGGAGGCGGTGCTCCCTGAAAGGTTTGCATCATCCTCAAAAATACCTCTATGAGCTATGCATCAGCCCCAATGTTGTGTATAACTGTTGGTGCCAAAATGGTCACAACAGGGGGATTAACATGTAGTCCCTAACCTGCTATGTCTGATGTGTGATCACCGCCTAGAAAATGGTGTACAACCAGAAGATGTCTTAGTGGAAGGACTCTGCAAGGTCAAGCAGACACCTTAGATCTACATTATCAATTACTGAAAACATGATGTGCAAAAATTCAACATGAGAAAGAAATCAATCAAGTTCCACAAAACATTACTACACGGTGTGTAAATTTCCTACATGGAATGTTCCCTTAATTCATTTACATGGGCATGTACTCTTTCCTAAACTAGTCATGTAACACACCAAACACAAGGTGTATTGTCATAACCCATGGCATGTATTCAATACTCTTCACATGACTAAGTCCTTCTACACGGTTAAGCAACACGGTTATCCAAAGAAAAGACTACATGGCATGTTCACCGTGGACACATTATGTACAAGACAAGCTTCACCTATCCCATGTTGTTAGTGACATGTCCTGACACATGGCTCACACTACATGGTGTGTTCATGGTGGAAATGGTGTGTACGTGAAAGGATAACATAGACCCAGGTTGTTAGTGTCATGTCCAGGTACCTGGGTCAAACTTCACGGTGTGTTTGATCCTAACACGGAGTGTATAACATATGGTTTATTTGTCCATGTTATTAGTTACACGGGCGGTCACAGAGTGAACACTACACAGCGTGTTCAACTGGTACATGACATGTTCCCATAAGAAATTTCCAATCACGTGTCTCTACCCATATGGCCTATGATGCGGTTGGAGACTACATGGTGTGTTCATAAAGTACACGGTATGTACTTCATAAAAATTGTTTCTTCCAGAATAGAAGAATATATGGCTTGTACATAATAATACATGGCATGAATTCTTGGTTTTTTGGATATTAAGCCTTAGAAACTACTCCAGAACCCATAAAAAACACTGAAACAAACATTGAATGTGACAAATTCTGATCCGTGGGGGGCACATACTCCCCAAAAATCAATTTTTAGCATCTTATACATGTTATAACCTAGAAAACATGGCATGTATCCACCAAATTCCAGTCTATGAGGTCCCATAACACCTCAAGAACCAAAATTTGGCATTCATTCAAACAAATACTTACACAGAAATACCCTATCAAGCTGTAGGTATTTTTAACAAGTCATCTATCACAACAACATTCATAATCTACATAACATGTATCACAACAACGTGAAATCTCTAATGCATCATAGATGGCATGGCAAGAATGTGTGACATCTGATTTCTGGCAAGTGCATATATGATGCATGAGATGGAACACCCTAATCTCATCGGGTTGCGATAGAAATAAATCCTCAATATCATTAATGGTAACATCATACAACATGTGAATCATCCAACAGTGAAAATAAATAAACCATAATGTTGCCAAAACCATAAAAATATCATTAAATAAGGTAAATTTGAATTTTCCTGTACACGGGTCAACTACTCCCGAGAATAGCTTATTACCAAGTACCAATTCCATATTAACCCTTGTTAAAGGCTCCAAATAGTATGTCTAGTGAAATTAATTCCTTTGATACAACTATGTATCTTCCCGGTACTGGATTCCACCCAGTGGAGACCCTTACCTGGTTGGTCAGATGGCCTTAAGTGCATTTCTACAAACACCAGAGGCTACTGACTAGCAGTGTAGGCCTTGGGTGGGATAGTGGGAAAACTATGCCCTTATTGTAAGAGTAACAAAGTGTAAGTGAAACAAACACATAATAGGGAAGAAGTAAATATTCCAACATAAATAATAGCAGAAGACTGGAATAACAAACAAATGAAGAACATATATAAATGATGTTTGGTAACATCTATCTAGGAAAGTGGCCAAACAAATCATAATGATGAAATACAAGAAGCACTATACAAAAGTACAAAAGAAAAATCAGAATAGATCCTCAGCATCACAATCCTAATCTTGGTCACATGCTCTTTATCACCACAACAACTCATGTATCTGATGTAGAAGGGTGCTTTCCCTTGTCTATACCTGCAGAAATAAAACCCATTTGGGCCAAAATGCATGGCCAAAATAGGGTGTGAGACAAAATCCCAGTAGACAACCACCCAATGATTTGTGCCCAACAGTCAATGAAAATATGTTAGGTATAAATACAGAAGCATTAAACAAGAAAGACTCAATAGAAAACAATTCCACATATCAAAAGCGACTAATAAAGTACATTAACCCTCCAAGAAGTGCACACAAATTACCCCATCTGGTTTAGTTATATGAATATATAAGGACTCTCCGAGGAAGTAATCATTGTAAATTCCCCTTATCATAAAAGGTAAATAAAGACATTCTAAGGAAGCTCACATGTTCAATTCCCCTTATAATCTATGGTAATTCAAGGTCTCTCTGAGGAATATCATACGGTCAATTCCACTTATTGAACCAAGGTAAAAGACACTATGAGGAACCTCACTCAATCAATTTCCCTTATATCCCCATGTGAATCAACAACTCTCTGAGGAAGCTCACTTGTTCAATTACCCTTATAGCATCAAGTGGTTCAAAGACTCTCTGAGGAAGCTCACTCGGTCAATTTTCCTTATAGTCTAAAGTTCTCAGACACTCTATAAGGAAGATCACTCAGTCAATTACTCTTATAGTCTACTACACCATCTTTTCTCGACCATGTGTAGGGAAATGAGCATACTATGGAAAAAATAGTCATGGTAATCCACAAGAACTACATGTATGAAACAATCTACAACATATCAAGAATATCAGATTACAAACACTCCACCATATAGCACCAGGCATGGAAAACGGACAAGGAAGCCAAATAGGATAAGAAGACTAACGGTCATGGTAAACACATCCAATGCATAACAATCATCGCTATTCATATCAAAATATCCTCTACACAGGCATACAAGCATTGAAGGCAATCAACAGGGTAAAACAGTAAACACAAAATACCTCATTCAATGGTATTTGTCCAAATTCCACACAATACTCACAGCCATTCAATGGAATGGCACAAACCACCTACCTTAGAGTTGTAAGATTACTATATGTAAACCTAGAGGTTTAAATCTCAATGGAACGTTGATGATATAAAAACACATCTAAACCCTTCAACCCATGATATCTCACAAGAGAAGACAATTCAGAATATGGGCCTCTTGAAGAAGAGAGAAATCACCGATGGGATTCCAATGCAAGTGTTGGTGTTCGATTTAGAGAACTGACCCCCGTTCAGGGGGTTCATTGGAGATCTGGGGCCGTACAGAGCTCTCAATTGAATGAGACCTAGATTGAGAGAATTCAGGTGATTAGACGTGACCCCAATGCATTTAATAAAAAATTAAATTGCACGGTGTGTAATTTTGAATTTCATGGTGTGTTCTTGGGGTATACTTACTCCACTTTATGCAGACTCCAGGTCATCCCACATGACCGTCTGCATGGCTTATACATGGCCAGCACCCATCGACCTATGGTAACCGAGTACACGGCATGTACTCATAAAGTAAAGGATGTGTACTTCAATAATTTACAGAATTTCTTCTTTTCATTAAAAGACAAGAAATTTAAAACATATCTAAAAATAAGGTCCCTATTCTATAATTCCCATTGACATGTTGGGGATTATGCATGTATAAATTTTAAAATAAGTTACATCCCATGGAGGGATCACAATATTTTGTTATTGGTGGGATTGATCCTCATGGTGGCTTCCGACATAGCCTGTGTAAAATAAAATATTTAAACCCTATTTTGTTTCAAAAGGGAAATGTAGTTCATATCATGCCGGATGAAGAGTGAACTAATAGAAAATAGATATAGTTGATAAATTTTGGGGATTGAACCATAAAGAGGATTCATATGTACCCTGTGTAGGTGATCGGGTTCAAGGTCCACATAGTTCATAAGTTACAAAAATGTTGATTACTCATGGTTAGTAACCCATAGAGGATTTCATGGCCACTGTTACACTATAAGACTAATTGCTTCATGCTCAATGTTAGAATAAAGAGGTAGCATTAGATCTGATGATCATTGTTTTGTAGTTCCTTGAAAAGTGTATTGTCGTTTTAAGAATCACTACTTACATGTTGTTTGCATTGGATCTATTTGTTGAACATGAAACATCCTACAGTTCTTTTTGCAAAGGGGACCAGCTTTCCAAATGTAGGAATTCTATACGTCTGAACTTCAAAAAACATAATAATGTTCATTGGTCATGCGGAAGGGAGTTCTGACTCACCACTTACTTTTTGGGGGAAATTATTGTCTTCTTAGGGACTCCTATTATAATTTATGATATTTTAGTGAATCCTTGTTAAATCACCATGTATATCATAAGTATCCCATGGAATTTTTAATCACTTATTTGGCATGTTAGAAGGATAAAATCATTTGTATGTATTCGAGGTTCTTCATTAATAGAGATTTGAATAGGTATTTGAGGTTATCAATCAAAGTTATTCTCTCATATACTACATAGAAATTCTTTTAATCATCATTTTCATGATACTGGATTTTAAGACACTTAGTGGGGCACTTGGGAATTTATTGTCATCAAGGGAGATAAAGGTTTGTTTTGATCTTGGGATAATTAAAATAAAATGGGATACCTATGTATCCTTCTTATAGTAATCATAATTCACGTAGTTTAGTGCCACTGAAAGGGACACATCATAACTTTTATGTTCATGTGATAAGAACCTAGCCATATAGTTTAATTTCATGTTTTATGGACATCTAAGTGGAAGGTTAATAGTCAAATCATAGTGTGGGATTTATACTCGAGCAGCCCAAGGAACTTGAAAAGAATATTGGTTCGCAATTTTGATGAGACCATGTTGGGAATATGGCACAAGGAGAACATGGTTGATGTATTGTAATGGGATTTATCCTCAAAGATGATTCCTACATATCCCATATAGATGGGAATAAAAGCCCACGTAGATTGAGAAGTATCATAATAGAGTGTAGTCCTTTGAGAGAAATGATTTAGGACTTACATCATGAAAAGGATACCTTGGTGATTTATGTATTTAATTTAGGCATTATTTTTAAAATAGATGCCATGATTTAAGGGAATTAGTGATTGATTTATAAAGAGTATTTCCATTGATCTCAGGCCCTAATAAGGCTTCCTACATATGCTTGTTTGAATAATAATTAGTATGCTTGTAGTTAATTCCTTCATTCAAATGTTGTGACCAGGAAAAATCACTTACGACCACATGAGTGATGCTCTGTGTGAGAAACAAGAGGATGTAAAAGAGTAAACAAAAACAACATTCACTTTTCCTCCTCCTCTTGTGAAAGAGCATGAACACACATATTTTGTCCAAGGTAGATGAGGATGAGTTGACCAGAGAGGAGGGGGATGTGACGAAAAAATCCCTCAATTCTCATCACATTGTTAAAGGGTCTAATGGAAGGAATAATGGATGATGGTTAGGGGCTTACACCAGGATGGATGTCCATAAAATTGATCCGGGTAGAGGAGGGAGACTTCTCTCATGCTTTCGGGGAAAGGCTAGTGTGAACCATACCTTCCCTAATAGAGACCAGAGGTTCCATGTCATCTTGTTGAGAAGGGAGAGGTGAAGACCCAACCCCTCCTCCAAACCGAGAACATCCCAACATTGTTCTTGGGAGAATGGTCCATGTGAAATTGGATATAAAAAACCAAATACATTCCATTAATCCTAACCCCATTGCGAAAAAAATTTCAGAAACCTTTGATGGTTGAAATATAAACCCAAATTGGAGACACGCTGATATGCCTTTCCCAATGTTTTGATAAGTCAGGGGGTTCTAGTGGAGGACTCAATAGAATACCTTTCAATAAAGGTAGAAAATGAAGAAAAAGACATTCCATGAATGGCTTTGAGGATTTCTTGATGGATTATTAACTCAAGAATTAGTGGATCAAAAAGGAGCACCCAAGTAGTTATGGCACAAGAGTATGGGTGCCCTAGTAGGCTTGGGTGACCTTATGTTTACTTAATCAATGGAAAAAATGTGTGTTAATATTGGGGTGATACCTTTCTTGATCGTTCATGGGGATTCACTGGTGGTCCTAGAAGTGGGGTGCCCAACATCACATGAATGGAATAGGTGGCTCCCAAGTGTTTCTGCATTATGGAGGTTGGGCTCTTTAGGTGTGCAATTGTTATGATTTTGAAACACTAAAAGGAATTATGTCCAATTACCCTCATATAAAATCTCTACTCAAGGTGTCAATGAACTACCTTTAATGGTGAGGATGACTTGGGTGATGCACAAGGGCAACCAGAGTGGAAATTGGCCTTCCAAGAAATTCATCTGTACAAATGCAGGCCCCAGGGGTTTCTTTATAAGAAAAAATAGGACAATGGGTGAAATGGAATTAGGTACGCAAGTACCTTGCATGGAGACGGTGTTTTGGCTATAATTGGGCTATGCTTTGAGGACTTTTCCAAAAAAAAGTCACATGAATCATCTCTATCATGGTGGCACATTGTTTTTTTCATGCATGTACCTTGGTCACATGTATTTTCACATAGGTACCCTGGGATGGTGCCTTCGCTACTATCACTGAGCCCCATGAAAAATGAATAGTTTCACCGTGATCCTTTCAAGACCGGTTATAGAAATTTTTCAAAGAAGTGCATATAACACATTTCATGGCATCTACCAAAGACCAACCTTAGATTTAGATTATTTCTAAATGAAAATAATCAGGTTCTAAGGTAAAAGTAGCACACTATGATGCATTCCCAAATCATCTGGTTTGATTTGAAGCTAGTTCAATTTTGGATAGATGCCCTAAATTTTTTCCTAAGCCATGGGGTCTTGCTTCTATTGTTTTATTTTTCCTAGGTTTATATGTAAAACCACATAAACATTATATCTTTTGACTTTTTATTGCTCAATATTTCTTAAATCATACAAAATGTACGTTTAGTGAGCCAGGACTCGACTTTTGTTTAGATTTCTATTTTTGGGTACTCAATCTAGTGAGTACCATGTCTCTTGTTGTTGGTAGTTTATAGTCATGTATGTTGAACTATAAAGGGCATGTATTTATGGTCGAATATCATTGACCATAAATTTTGAAATTAGATCTCAAAGTAGACTACATGGCTATGAATTATTTTAAAATTCATTAAATATTTCCATGGGGAATCTTTTGCCATGATTTTTATAGTCACCCAAATCTAAAACATGTATCGACATAAGGATATTCTCCTCCAAGAATGAAGTAACCACTATTTTGAAAGACCTGTTATGGGGGTTGTATTATGCCGGGCCAATTGGGGCATGTGCTGCATAGACAAATAATGGAATCCTCTAGCTGATAGGCCCGCTATGTAGGAAGCTTATGCAAATCCACCTAAGAGAATGTAATACATATTTAGGAAAAAGAAATCTTTAGTAATTTAACATTTTGTTACCGATTGATAAGGGAAAATAATATTTGGGTAACTCAAGACCACAATGGGTGGTTTTTCAATGTAAACAAATTTTATGAATGAATGGGATATTTTATACCGACATTTTTCATGAATATGTAAACCATTTCTATAAAAAAAATTGTATGAGGATTGGTTTTATATTAATCAAAAATAGGACTTTATGATGTCATATTTTTGAATCATTATGTCATATAGTGAATACATTTGTGATGGGCAGTTTTGAGTCAGGTAGTGATGACATTTGAAATAGGAAGTATTAAGTCATGCAGTGAAGACATTGTGTGGATTTAACAAAAGGTCTTTTGATCTGAGAAAATGTATGCGACTATTCCAATTCCTTGATAATTTGTATTGAAATATACTACCATATTCAGATATTGATAATATGATCATAAAATATGATTTAAGAATTTTTGAATCCAAAGAATTATATGGGAAAATGGAAAAAGCATTAGAGAAAGTATTTTATAAGAACTAAGATACCATTATTGAACAAACCCATTATAGGGGTTGTATTATTTAGGGACAACTGAGGAAAATAATTCATTTAAAAATAGTGGTGTCTTTTGACTAATAGGCTTGTTATGTAAGCAACTTATATAGGGCCCCAAAGGGAACGTACTGCATAGTCAAGAAAAAGAGATCTTGGTAGTTTGACCTTCTATTGAAGAATGTTGAAGAAAGCTTATGGAGTTTCATATTTTTGAAATCATAGATTTTTTTATGGGGAATGGTACCTAAATATGGATAGGGTATTACCAACCAATATGTCCAAATAATTGGAAGAATATGACTCTTATGAAGGTCTAACCCAAATGTAGGAGTTACAGTGTCTATAGTTTTTGGTCATACAACTAGGACAAGAAAATGAAAAAATATATGATATGTGTCCTAGTGATTCTAATGTTATTTCATACTATGTTGAACACATGACGTTTGAAATTTGTAATGCATGTTTATGAATAGTAACAGATCGAAAGAAAAATAATGGGACAAATATACCCAAATGAATTTTTAACATACATATTCTTGTATATTTTCATCAAATATTGAAGTAAAAAAAGACACTATAACCAAGAATGAAATTACCCTTATATGACCATCCCGTTATAGGGTCCATATTATACAAGGCCAAATTGGGCATATACTGCATAGCCAAAATAATAGAATCTTCTAACTGACAGGCCTATTTTGTAAGAAACGTATGAAAGGACACCTTAGGGAACGTCCTGCATAGTTAGGAAAATGTGTTATCTAGTGTTAGAAACATTATCACTAGAAACCGTAAGAAAGATTACGAAGATCTTGAATCATTCAATATTAAGAGTGTTAAATATGGATGGGTTTTATTCCAATTTCATATGATAAATATTTTAACCAATATTGGCCCTGATTTTGACGTCCTTTACATAGATTTGACACATATGTAAAATTGATACTTTCTTTGTTTCCTTTGAATTATTATTATGATGTGCTTTTTTTACATAAAGTGAAGAAATTTGCACCACCATACGAAATTTAGGCAGCTTATTTATATAAATATTCCATTTAACAAATTATTATGCTCATGTAAGCTGTTTTTATTGTGAGAAACATAGAGTAGTAAGGGTTTATTCTATTACACAAAGTTGACACAAGTGAAGAATATGGGAGTTATATTTCCATGTAGTTAATGTCATGCGGTATGTATGAAGATGAACCAATTTGAAAATAAATACATTGTAACTGGATTTAGTGATAAAACCATGTTTTCATTATGTGTCTTACTGAAGGCATGATTCAATTCATACATAGTTATTAAAGCATTCCCTATGCAGGTTTGATTCTTATATAAGGAATACTGTTTTTTTTATCTCAGCTGGTCCCATGATTGGAGATCTAGGCACCTCTAGGTATCTCCAATATATGAGAATCAAGATCTATGTAATTTTTTAAACAATCATTCCTCACACCAATTGAGTTTGACATGATGAATGGAGGATTTTGTCATGTTCTGTGAGACAATTAAAACTTAACTCATAAAATGGTATAAGGACCAAATCATATATCTCAAGGAAACACTCTGTATAAATCTGATACATATAGAGGAGTAGAAAAGAAAATAAGAAGAATTTTTTATTACGGCTAGGCCCAAAATTGGAGATTCATGTGTCTCTACATATCTCACTGAAAACGAGAATCATTCCACCCATATTTCTTGAAATAGGATCTCTATGCAGATCTGACACATACATAGAAAATAAGACTCATGGGCTACTAAGGAGTAGTTATTATGTAAAGGTTGTTTTCGTATGGATGCATCAAATGCCATAATAGATAAAATGTTGTCCATAAAATTTAATGTTATTGAAAGAGTACAAATGATGTCATGCAGTTTAATGTCTTGCAACTAGGATGTTGTACAATGCAATTTCTTAGCCTCACAATGAGGACTTGGGTGATGTGCAGTTTTTAGTCATGCTAGAATGACAGGGTACTGTGCAGTTTTATGTATTATAGTGAGGATGATATGTACAAATACAAAGAGTATTTCGTTAGGAATCTCACAATGTTGGAGTTGTAATAATCTCTCAATCCATTTTTATTAAGGCATAATATCCATTTGAATAGACCTTATGCATGGAATAAGGTCTTTCCCTCTTTGGCTGAAGCTTTGGAGGTTTCTTCTCTGGTATCATTGGAATCCAAAATACCAATACAAACTCTCCTTGAAGAAATGAATGAAGGTGAAATTTCCAATTTAATTCTCATGCTACATTATTCAGATTGACCTATAAATGATGAAAAGTATGCAATCATTTCTCATCTAATTTTTCCAACTCAATGCACCATTTCTGACACCACTAATCTATACACAATTGATCATACATTTCTACTCTATGTGAATTCAATTTCCTTTCAATTAGAAAAACTACATCAGTTCTATATACCATTGAAAAAGGTGTTTCTTGGGTGCTAGTATGAGTAGTTGTCCGATATGCCACAAAATAATTCAAAAAAATTTCATGCCATGATTTTATATATTTACCTCCATATTCTATAGTATATTTAATATAGTCTTATTGAAGGCCATTATCTTTCCATTGGCCACATCATGATAATAAGATGGATTTTTGGATTTTATATTATGCCCCAGATATAACATCATTACATCAACTGAAAAAATAATTGGAAAAAATTTCCTTAAATATAGTATGAGGGACACCAAATCTATTAATGATGTTAGTTTTGATATAACTAACAATGCTTTTGGCTCTGACTTCTTTGAGAGGTATTGCCTTGACCTATTAAGAAACGATGTTAGTAGTAGTAAGGATATACTTCAACTGCTTAGTTGTAGCTGGAGGATAAGGCCCCACTATATTAATTCCCCATTTTGAAAATGACCAGGAGTATTCAACTATATGTTGAAACTTTGGGGGTTTATGAATGAAGATAGACAGAACATTTTAGGGATGACATTTCATAGTGAAACCTGTGCAATCCTACATCATTGAAGGCTTGATGTATCTAAACCATCAGATTTGATCAGAGTTTCTATGCCCAGATTGGTGGGAACCACACGTTCTTGAATGTACTTATTTCATGATAGTTGTAGTATGTTCTCCATCAATACATATGAAGATAATTCCATCAAACCCTCACTTTTATAGGATCTTTGTTGTTTTAGACTATCATAATGTGTAAAATTTACTGCTCATCGTTGGATCTATTCCTTTTCATCCCTATTCAGTGGAAGTGCTCCATTTTGAAGATATTCCATGATTGATATTCTCCATCCAATAGTATAACCACATAACTCAGAAATAGGGCTAATAACATTAATATCCACTATTATAGATTGAAAAAATTGTAATACCACATGACGATGGGATATATCGATGACTGTCTCATCCCGATTTGGATCTGCCAAAGATGTAGAAGCATTATCTAGTGCATCAGCTTATGTATTTTGGGATCACAGGATATAATATTGTGCCAAATATGAGTGAAATTTAGAAATCAATCTTATGGTGTAATCACACAAATAGATTAACACTTCATTTTAAATAGAATATTCCGAATTTATTTTCTTGATTAACAGTTCTGAATCACCTTATACTTTCAAATGATTGACTTCCACCAGATGGGCCTATTATAAACCTCCAATAAGAGCTTGATATTCATTGTCCATACCACCTTCCAAAAGAAGTAAAGAATAAGGCAACACTGCCTTTTTTGGGGAAATGAGTTAAATTCAGAATCCATGTTGAGTTTAAGATTTTCCATTCTCATCCATGTTAGAATTATAGAGGCATCATCAAAGTACATATCCCATGATTGGGAGTTATCCAGAATATAGAAGACTTCTTAATCATGAAGTTCGGTATATAATGATGTATCTTCTGAAAATGGATGATCAGCATGAAATTCAAGTATAGTATGGCCTTTTATTTCTTTTTGAGTTACAAACTGGATATCAAGATATTGTAGAATAACCGCCCATTGTGCCAGACAACCTTTATGCATAAAACGACGATGGGTATATTTGAACGGGTAACTACAAGATAAAAATTGAATCTCATGATGTTTCAGGTAGTGCCTCAATTTATGAAATGCAATTATTAATTCTAGGAATAACTTTTCAATACATGAATATCGAGTTTCTACAGAAAACATAGTTCGATTGAGATAGTAAATGTTTTTTTCAATCCCGGCATCATTCTTTTGGCTATGGAATCTATACAGTGTTTTCTCTAAAGTTGTCACATGGAGGATGAGTGGTATTTCATCAAAAGGTGGAATTAATACTGGTGGACTCAAGAGAGATTTCTTGATGGTATCAAATGCTTCTTGGAATTCTTCAGTCCATTGATATGTGACTCCCTTCTTCATTAATCTATTGAAAGGAAATAATTTCCTGCCAAATTGGTGATAAAGGACCAAATGTTGGGCATGTGTCCTTATAGTCCTTATATTTCATTGAAATTTCGAGGAGATGATATTCCAAGAATTGATTTTGTTTTATTAGTATCAAATTCAATTACACGATGGCATACAATGAAGCCTTGAAAATTTCTTGAGGTTACCATGAAAGCACATTCAATAGGATCAACTTCAAACTATGTTACCAAAGATTATTAAATATAATTTCTAGATCCGACAAGTGATTTAACATAGTTTGGATTCGACCAAGAAAATATCCACATAACATTCAATAAATATTCATAATAAGGGTTTGATGATATAATGCATGGCACATTGATTTGTTGCACCTGCATTCCATCAGCCACAGGGAATTATCCTATATAAAAACACACCTTGAGGGGGTATGAATGCTATAAATTCATCATCCACTAGGAAAATATAGATTTCATTATACCCAAAGTAGTCATCCATGAAGGAAATAGCTTCATCACCAATTGTCGCATAAATTAGATGCTCTATAATCAGAAATGGAAAATCATCTTAGGGACAATGCCGGCAATCATATCTGAAATCAACGATAACAATGATATGTTTGTTCTTCTTTTTTACATGGACAATGTTGGCTAGCCATTTGGGATATTTAGCTTCTCTGAAAAAATTATCCTCTATAACCTTATCAACATCAGCTTCATTTCTAGAGACCTATGTTGGGTGTGTTCTTCTTGTTGTCGTCTTGAATCCACAATGTTCTAATGGCAGACTCAAATGACGGGTGGCTACATCAGGATTAAGACCCGACATATCTGTATAATTCTATGAAAATATATCTTGATGTTTCTTTAGATATATTGTACACCTCTTTCTCTTCAGAGGTCATGGATGAATTAATTAGAGTGGGGTGTGGATCTTTATATGTACCCAGGTTTATTTCCCTGATATCATCCACATTGGTAGAGACACCATCCTCAAATGTTGTAGTAGAGTCCCCAATATCTTCCTCATCTTATTCATTAAATGTTAGCTATTTTGTTTCAACAATCATAGTATATGATGATGAAAAACTCACATAGTTAGAAGGTGAGTTAGTATTTGAACATCATGAAAAAGAGGACTCCATATCAAAACCTATGGATAATTAAGGCTATTCCTTTTGTAGTAAATATTAGATTGTGGATTAGGAATCAAAATCTCTATCTTCCTCTATCATTGCTACAAATTATTCTATTCTGATTGACAATGTAAAGGATTTCTGTAGTTCAGTGAATGAAATGAAGACATCTCAATTTAGGCTTCAATCAATGCTTGATGAATCCACAGTTTCTCCCATTCCATCACACTCAGTTACCATAATTTACATTATGGAAGATACTATATGTGTTCTTGGATTTGGTTTTACCCTTTCAATTTGACTAATGGGTAGCACATAATATGTAATCAAATGTATAAATGGGTTTTATGGGATCTTTATTAGTGCCTTCAGAGCATTAAATCTGTTTATTTCTTTTTTCATAGACTTTGTTCCATTAGTGTGATAAAACTCTGCCTAAATGTATTGATATTTACATGTTTTTTACCGATCATTGTCAACATACAATGTCCTAGTTTGACCGTTGAAATAGTAAATAGGACATTGGTGGTGTGACGAAGGTATGGCTGCATTTTGATGCAGCCAAGGCCTTCAAAGAAGAATAATGAAGGCTCTGCCCTGAGGACCATCCATGATATCTGAATTACAACAAAGATATCAATACTATGTTCTGAGTGTGATCATTCCCAGAGGTTCTTTCTCATTCATATCATAATCTTGCAACAATAAATTGGAAGGAGATATGTCTGATTCCGTTTTCCTCAATTGATGAAGTGTATGAACGGGAATGAATTTAACTCTATGGAGATTATCAATAAAGGCTCATCAGATGTCCACATCATTGAATTTTCCAAACAAATATAAGGGTTTGATATGTCCATGTACAACATCATCTTCATCTTCATCTATAAAAGACATTAATACATGACATTCTTCAAGATCATTTCCAATACAATTATCCTCAGTAGAAGCAACATTGTTTTCAGACACTTGAGTACCTAAAAAGCCTCAATGAGTGCTTCTCAATGGACATTTAATTGATTCAAATCATATTTAATTGATGTCATCGATGGTACATGGGATAATTGTTTCAAGAAATTTTACTTTTTATTCAATGTTCTGTGTTTTCCCGCATGAAATTTTGGTTTTGAAAGTGTTTTGGAAGATGATGCTTCTGATATTGATGTACATTATGTTAGATAATAAGCTAGAAATACGACTTGATTTTGTAGATTAGACAGAATAGGTCTATTCATTTACTTAGAGTAAGACAGGGTGACTTCTAATCGGTACTCCAAAATATTTTTTCAGAACTGAACATGTCTTTCCTGGAAGAGACTCATTTTTCTTAATGAGCCTACTAAAGGGCTCTTCCCTAGGTTTCTTCCCTCATATAAGGTTTGAGTAGGGGTTGAGTTCATATGATGGATTATAAAATTCCAACATATTCCCTTATATAATTAACCCTATCCTCTTCATATGGTTCCCCAATTAGGTTCAAGGAATTATGACTCATTATAATCAGAATCACCATTGGAATAAGGATCTGTTATTTGGATAACATTGACAGAACTAAAGATCAACTCATTATATAATGAAGATTCATGATGGTTGGTAAATTCAGGTTGTGCAGTTTGGAAGGGCGGTGATGGTGCATTTGAAATAGATAGCTTGAAATCTGCTAGGATTGAAGAAAACATTGACCTTAATGTGAGATCATCTTCTTCAGACTACTATTTTTCCTTTTTATCATCTCTCTTCATTGAGGATGAACTTTTGATGTGGATGGTTTTTCTATGTGAAAATTGAAAAAATACACAATTGGTTGTTTCAATTGTGTTTGTATAATGTCATGAGTTTGGTTTATCATATTTCTGATCATCCAATCATCATATTTATGCACATTTTTTCATTTGACTTTCAGTCATTGGCCTTCTTCCTCTGGATCACTAGTAGTAACACATGCTAATTGAGCTCACAAACTTTTCAGTTTCACATGTCTAGATTCTACCATCTATTACAAGAGGTCCCTAGAAACAAAAAATTCTTGAATGGGATTCCCAAACATCAACATAAAGAGAAAATAATTCATAAGATCTTTATGTACTTGTTTATTTGGTTTCTTCGACCTTGGTAACTGAACAATATTGTTTTATAGACCTGCGATGAAATTACCAGTAATGTGTTCATTTCATAAATAATAAAAATTGATCTTTAATTCCTCAAACTATTTCTTCCTTTTATCAATTTGATCATATTGATGAGGTAGTCATTACTTCTAATGCCCAGGAGGTCGATACCTTTGATATGATGAAGGTTTTGATGTAGAAGAACGTATAAGTTCCTACTTGAGTGTAACTATAGAAGCATTGACTTTCCTATCCTCTTCGATGAAGCTGATATAATTACATAAGTTTTAGATATAGTTTCTATAATATAGTATTCTATCTATTGAGTGATTGATGTCAGGTCTCGAAACCTATTTGTGCATATCACATGGATCAATAGTGTGTATAATTCATCACATAGATTTTCCACACAAATGGGAAACAATTATTCTTGAGAGATTATTGTACATACATAATCTGTCAATCCTTTCCATCACGCAATGAAATAAAAAAATCGTTCCTTCTCCCTTTGATTATAATTTTTATGATAAAAAACAATCAACTTTGGTAGCGTTTCGATAAATTGAAAAAGGAATTTATGATGGAGATCTTCCCATCCAAGAATTTGATTGAGATTGTAAAATTTAATAACATAAAAAAGCTGGTTCTTGTAATGACTCCATAGAACACCTAAGCTTTACTACTTCATTTTGTTGAGGAGTTCCATCATTGGGTTCTCAATGAGAAACAAAATGTGTTATGTGTTTTTTGGGATATCCCGAACCATTAAATACTATAATTATAGTATTTGATAAATTTTCACAAGGAAGAATTGCATCCACCCCTTATGGTTTATCCCTCTTTACAGGCTGAACTTGTGCACATCGTTCCTCCATAGTTTTCAATCAAGTCGTTAATTCCTCAATTGTGCTCATAAGAATTTGGGGAATATCAGGAGGAGTTGGAACCTTTGGAGGTATAGCAATTGTAGTTTGAGATGGTGAAATGAATGGGAAAAACACTGGTGGCAGTGCAGGTATTCTCCTTTGATAACCCGCAGGAACATGCCTATCGGGAGGTGTCTTATCCTGCCTTGATTGTGTACCCAATGGTGGAAATTCATTATCTATATTTATAGTTACTAAATATCTTCATGGTTAACGAGATCCTAAAGTATTTTCTTGTTGAGGACCTGCCTAGAGAGTACGTCTTGCAGTATTGTTACTTCAAAGTAACTCTGTATTGAGTCCTTTTGTAACATCGCGTGTAAATAAAGAAATAATACAATATAATATTTTTTAATATTTTTAAATTAAATATTTATTTAACATTAATGGGGTTTCTATTCTTGATGTCATAACCGATATTCTACCACATGCTTATTTTAAATCTTACGTTGCACAATAATAATATAATATTATTATTTTAAATGGTAGTTTACACCATGATATTGTATTGGTGGGAATGAACTGAACTAACTACCATAATATTATACATGGATTTTAATTTTTTTTTACATTTATAAAATAAAATTTAGAGGCATTAATTTTTAATGAATCTAATATTAAACATAATTTTCTTCAAAAGGATTATTTACAGCCTTTTAATTGAAAAAACTCATTAAATCTAGTTTTGTTCACTTTTATATGTTCTATTTGACCAAATAATATTCTTATTTAGAATATGTAAATCAAAATTTACTTTGGGTAAAAATTTATTATTTTTATGATATAATTCAATTTTTAATGAAAAGTGAAATATTTGGTATTTTAATTCAAATCATCCTTTTAATAAATGTTTTTTATAATGTAAGATTATCATTTTAATGGTTTTTATAGATTAATTAGATAATATTTTTCACATTTAATCAAATTTTGTTTATTGGATTTAATTTCACATTGATATTAGACATAAACAAGTGTCAATCTTTTCAAAGGTATTTTTTTTAAACACTCAATTTGTTTTGACATAGGGAATTAATTTTAAATTAATTTATGACACTTATATGTTTTGAATTTGGAAAAATAGATTCCATATTTGGAATCAAGATGTCCAAATTGTGTGAATAGGTATATTTTATTATGCATTATGAATATTTACATTAAAAAATACTTTATTTACTATGGTTAAAGAGTAAATCTGGTAAATAAGGGAAAAAAATATTAATATAAAAATATAAAAGTACCCTAACATGTATATTAATCCTATTGTATGATAAACCTATGACCATGGTCATCCTTCTATTTATTTTGGGACCTCATGGGTCCACATGGTAGTGATTATGACACTTTATTTTAATTAACTTAATGTAATGGAAAAAATGACAAAAGCAAATATCTTTTTGTAAATTAAGTTTTACATGTGGTTTTGTAAGTCCTATTTTCTAATATAAATATCAATTGGAAAGATAAAACGATTTTCAACATTATTTTATTTTATATAATTTTTTGACCTCAAATATATTAAATTATTGATGTCACAATAATGATGCGCTATTTACCTAATTAATAAATGATTTAAGTAAATAAAATTATAATTATTTAAACAATATCCAAAACCTATCCAAATATTATTAGATGGCTTTATTTTGGCCATTAGTCTTCTTATCATCTACTTAAATTAGTTTTGGTCCTTTAGAAAAGGAATGTTATTAAATAATAAAATAATATTTTCACACTTTCCTAAAAAGCCCCTCCTTCCCCTTATAAAAAGCTATAGTTTCTAACTCATTACTCACACCTCTCAATCACCATGGATATTACTAGCCCTTCCCAAATTATCTATAAATATCCCTCTCTTCCACCTAGAACCCTTACCATAGGAATAATTCACTTCATGAAGTCCTTTTGGTTCAAACCAAAGGGAGTTACCTCAATTTAAGGTAACAATTTCTCTTTACTTCGTTTATATTTTTTTTTAAATCAACAACACATAAATCCTTTTATTCATTTATATTTTTACAACCATAGAATCCTAAATATACTAGGATGTTTTATAAGAAGTATTCTAACTACACATACACACACCTCCATCTAATGGGTGAAGAACATATTGTTTGTGTGGATGGAAAACAAACGCCTCACAAAACAATGATTGTTCAATAATCTTCTACCGCCTCTCATGGTGGCCATTATAATGGATCAATATTTATATATAATATATAATATGTTTATCTTGTCTTTATTTTTATATATTTTCCATTTATATAATAACTTTATGGCTTCCATTAATGGTTAACGTTATAATTTCTTTTGAGGAAGTGCAGACTACCGCCCTCTCAAAGTGATATGACTCATTAATTCCATATGTGCTATTTATAGAGGATAAAGTTGATGATATTATATATTATATTAAACTATAATTATAATATACCTATGTATCATTATATTTTCATTCCATTTATGTACAAAATAGTAATGAATGTAGCATTCATGCGTACGTATGACTTACCATCTCCATGAACAGTGCATTTAATTTCTTATCTCCAAATGATATGTACGATTATAAATACATATATATACTAGATATATATGATATATATAATATCTAAATAATGAATATCATTCTGTAGATAAAGGACTATTGACCACATCGACAACTTTTAAATATAAGGTTTTCAATTTTTACTCAAGTACCAAATATCGACAAAACCGACGTTAATAACAAAAATGATAGAATAATGTTTATAACATGGTAATAAGTGATAAAAAGGAATAATAAACATCAAAAAAATCTTAAGAAAGTATAAATTAACTTTATTTTACTATCTGAGAGATTAAAGGACAAACTGGTCAAGTCAGAAATGAGGTAAGGGACTTCATCTCAATCGCCATTCACTGAGGCATATTTTGTTCTATAGAAGACATTATTTTCTACGGTGTATAAACACCATTGTCATTTCATTTCATTCAAATAGAATATTTTTCTATGAGGATTTTTAATATATGAAAAAATTAATGTTTCTTTTTAACGTAATTGGTGACAACACACTTTCCTCCCCCACAAGTATTATTTGATCTTAAGTTTCCTTAACAAGTCGTAATGTTTTTAAAATAAAAATAAATACCATATACTCTTTTACATGTTTTGGTATTGAAAATGTTTTTTTTATTTATTATTTCAATATCCTGTTCATTATCTTGATGAGATATATTGTGATTTAAATTTAGGAAATTATATTTAATTTATGCTTATGTAATGTGTTATGATTATATTATGGACCTTAGGAATTGATTAGGTACATTGGTGGTTCCATGATAATCCTAGAGTGGGTGAGCTTGAGATAGCTCTCCAATGCATTGGGTAACATGAAAAAGGTAATCATGAATGTTTCTCCTATGTGATTTAGGGAATATAATGTGATGGTTATTCCAAATGTGATTCCCTATGTATCTATGAATGCTACAACGTAAGTATGATATGGATGACAAAATTTTCCTTAATGATTTGTGATTAACATGTGTTATTCATAAATCTATTGTTTTCATGATGTGTTTAAAAGAGTTTATGTTTTATATGCATTGATGGTCTAATGATTTCTTTCTTTATTGTATAACCCTTACTAAAATTTTTATTCTTATACCATGATTTGAAATTTTTTTCACCTGACATAATGATAAATACAATCAATGATGTGATAAAGGAAAGGGCATGTTGTCTAAAACGTTGAACAAGACATGAAAAAAAAATTCAAAGAGTTTTTGTTTGTGAAAAAAATGGAAACTGAGTAGAAGTGTATACATTGTATTTTTGATATGTAATGTAATAGTTATGGCCTAATTTTATAAAACAATAAACCTGGAAGTATCCTCATTGTGATTTATTCATTTAATTAAATATTATGTAATGTTTAAGGCTAGGTCCTTATAGATTGTATCATTGGTCAATTTAGACAACATTCAGAGTTAGGGTATTGTAAAATTAATTTCCATAAATAAATTTATGTTAATATTGAAATGATAACATTTATAGATTACCATGTTGCTTCGTATAAAATGTCTCTTTGTTCAAAATTTATTTCAATAGAGGAAATATGACAACTATGTTGGGACGACATGAGGAGGAATACAAACTTCCTAATCAGCAACCTGAGATGGTCAAAATCGGAATTGAATAGTTTGTTGCAGTGATGGAAAAGTTGACTCAGGCTATAAATGGTGGTTGAATCTATGCACGATATTATCCAGATCAACCACCGAGGAAGATGTTAGTAGTGGATCATTTCATAAGGTAACATCTCCCACAATTTAGTGGATCATCTGACCATATTATAGTAATAGGGTGGAATAATGCACTAAAAAATATTTTTGATGTTATGGGGTGTTCAGAACATCAAATGGTTAGTCTTGCTGTTTTCTGTTTAGAGGGTGAGGCCGATCAGTGGTGATCAAAGGTAAAAAATATATGCTATAGTGAAGAGATTGATGCTCTTGATTGGGTTGAATTCAAAGATATGTTTCTTTAGAAATATTTTCCTCAAGTGGTTCATCTTAGGATTGAAAACAATTCCTGGAATTGAGGTAGGAGGAAGACTCAGTTGTTGCTTATGAGGAAAATTTCACTCAACTATCAAGGCATGATCCAAATTTCATACGAGATATTGATAGTAAAATAAACTAGTTTTACTCATGATTAAATCCAATTTATCGAATGGATTTATATTCTAAAAAGTTCAAAAGTCATGAAAAACGTGTTTGATGTACGAAGAAGGTGGAAATGGAGTTTTATGATGATCATGTGTTCTTTAAAAAACAACGTAATAAGAGGTCGAGGAGGCAGACGAAAGAGATGAACTCTTCAAAAACGTCTAATGGTAAGATACTTATGTTTACAATTTATAAAAATTGAGTTAAAAGTGAAGCTATCGAATGTATTTTCATGCTGCCGAGGTGGTAAAATGAGACATAAGGCTCTTAATTACTCTGAAAAATATCAAAGTAATGGTAGGAAAAAATATGATTTACAGTTAGTGAAATGTTTTAAGTGTAATTAAATGGGTTATTATGCAAATTAGTGTCCAAAGTAGAATTAAACTGATTGAAAGATGTTGGACTAAAAGCAGAAAGGGGTAGTGAAATCCTTTTCAACTACTTTAGCAGATGTTTGGCCATCAAATGAAGTAGTATCAGGTACACTGTTTGTTTGTTTAGATTATTCCAGTGTGTTTTTTGATTCAAGGTCTACAGACTCTTTCATTTATGAGTAGTTTTCTAGTGAATTGGAAATTCCATCTCTATATATGAATACATAACATATGGTAAAAACACATGGAAGAAATTTTGAGAAAAAAAGAAAACCTAAGAACCTTCATGTCCTTGTATGCGGGAATAATCTACCTGCAATCCTGACTGATTCCCTCTAGTAGAGTTTTATGTTATTATGGGTATGGATTGGATTTCTATTTATCATGCTATGTTTGATTGCAGTGCTAATGAGGTTTTTTAGAATTATTTTCAATTTGCCTCCAATAGTGAACCCTTTCTTTCGATAACATATGAGGAAGATAAGAAACTAGTAAAAGATAGAAATGAATGATACCTTGCACATATTGTTGAAAATAAAGGAACTGTTGAAATTAATGATATTCCAGTAGTAAATGTGTACCTATATGTTTTTCCTAATTAGTTGCCTAGTATTTTACATGATGAATAAGTATAATTTATTGTCTAATTAGTACTGTATGTTAAGTGAATTTAAAAACCCCTTATCTAATAGCTCAAATTGAACTTTTAGAGTTAAATAATAAATTGAAGGAGTTATTAGATAATGGTTTCACTTGACCTAGAACATCTCAATGGGGTACTCCTGTCTTATTTGTTAAAAAGAAAGATGGTTCAACAAGTCATTTCATTGATTATAGATCATTTAATAACATCATTATTAAGAACATATATAATTTGCCTCATATCGATGATTTTTTTGATCAACTATAGGGAGCTCAACATTTTTCTAAGATTGACTTGAGGTAGGGGTACCATAGTTGAATTTAAAGGAAGCATATATTCTAAAGACCGTGTATCGTACTATATATGGCCATTATAAATTTTTATTAATGCCTTTTGGGTTAACCAATGAACCTGTTGTATTATTGGATCTTATGAATATAATTCTCCATGTGTTCTTGGATAAATATTTGGTTGTGTTCATTTAATATATTTAGGTTTTTTTAAATGTAAAGAGAAGCATGAAAGTCATTTAAGGGTTCTCCAACAATCTTTAAAAGGAAATAAACTGTATGTGAAATCCGGTAATTGTGAGTTTTGGTTACAAAAAATTTCTTTCCTTGGACACATTATTTCCATAAACGGAATAACTATTGATCCTGATAAAACAAAAGTTGTCAAAGAATGATCAATACCCCCACATATAAATTATATATATAGTTTTCATTGTTTGGAATGTTATTATCAGATGTTTGTTGAAAATTTTTCTTGATTATCTAGACCATTATCTATGTTAACTCGGAAATATGTTATGTTCGTTTTTATAATAGAGTGTGACTATTGTTTTCAGGAATTTAAAAGATGATTGGTCAATGCTCCAGTTTTGGAATTTCCTTCCTGAAATTGTGATTTTGTAATCTATAGTGATGCTTCATTGAAAAGACATGGATGTGTCCTTATGCGGAATTAATAGGTAATTTATTATGCTTCTTTTCATTTGAGACATCATGAGTTAAATTATCCTCCACATGATTTTAAATTATGTGTTATAATTTTTTCTTTAAAAATTTGGAGGCATCATTAGTATGGAGTAAATTGTGAAATATATAGTGACCTCAAAAGTTTAATGTATATATTCACTCAAAAATAATTTAACATGAGACAGAGGAGGTGGTTGGAATTAATAAATAATATGATTGCATGATCCATTACCATCTGGGAAATTCAAATAAAGAGGGTGATGCTTTTAGTTGGAAATCCAATACTACATTAACCATTTTACATTTGGAACAAGATCCATTGGTTTTTGATTTGATGAACATTGGCATAAAAGTAGTTGGAGCAAGAAATTCATCTTTTTTTGTTCAAGTGTAAGTGAAATCATCTCTATCTAACAGATTTAAGCAAGCGCCTAAGGAAGATAGTGAGTTGCAGAAAAACGAGGCGTTGATTCAGAAGGAAAAGTTTCATGATTTTAATGTTGATAATGATTGTGTTTTGAGGTTTGTGAAAATATTATGTTTTCCTTGTGATTCACAATTGAAGAATGAGTAGTTATGTGAGTCTCATAGTTCCATGTTTTTAGTTCATCATAGAAGTAGTAAGATGTACCGGGATCTTTGGGAGTATTACTGGTAGGATAGAATTTCTGATTTTACTGTGAAGTATTTTACGTGTCAACAGGTTAATGTAGAGTGGACCGTACCAAAAGGGATGCTTCTATCTTATCTAGTACCAGAGTAGAAATGGTTAGATATATCCATGTACATCATTGTGGGATTACCAAAGACATCTCAAGGTAACAATGTAGTATAAGTTATTATTGATTGATTGGATAAATCGTCTCATTTCAGTCATATTTGAGATACTTTGTCTCTAGAAAAACCATCTTAGATGTATGTTAAATTAATATTCATGTTACATGGAGTTCCCCTGTAACACCCCAAGCTTCTACGGTACGCTTCTCTTTAAATAATGTGATAGCGTGTGTTGTACGCAACGTCGAGTTCTAACACACCACAACCAATCAAACTAGCCGTTATGAATAGTAATACCTACTTTTTGAAATTATATATATATTTTATATTTCAAAATGGACTTCATTTTTGGATTCGGAATATCGAAATTATCCTAAGTTGAATTTTTGGTATTTTTCTGAGAACTTCCAATTTTTATGAATAGTGAAAAATACTTAAAAACAACTTTTTTAATCAAAATAATTTATATTGATAAATTATATTATTGAGTGGTTTTAAAGTATAATTAGAATATATTTTTACCATTTTATCCAATGGTGTTCATCAGAATTAATTTTACTGTGAAATTAGACATAAACAATTATCAATCGTTTGATATATATTGTTTCTTAAAAACATGTTATTTGTTGTGACAGCGGGAATTAATTCTAAAATTAATTAATTAAACTTATATGTTTGAATTTTTTAAAATATACATCATTTTTGAATTCAGAATATAAATTATAGCTTAGGGTGAAATTTTGGTATTATTCTGAAAAACATCAATTTTTGATGAATAGTGAAACTACTAAGTGGTAGTTAAAAAACTGAATTTTTCATAAAACCTAATTTTACCACTTTTGTGAATGGAATTTCGAAAATCCGAGACACACGGTTAATATCAAGAAGTAAAATGTGGTTCAATGAGATGAAAATAATTTTTGTTGAATAGTAACTTTTAACTTTTATTTACCACGGTTAAAAGTAAATAGGGTAATTAAGGGTAAAAAGGATATTAATATTACCCTAACAAATGTCCTAATTCTATTGGACAAGTGTATCTCGACCAAAACAGCCTTATGAATAAAATATTATCATTTAGGTCCACTTGGATTAGATTAGGACATTTATTATTATTTAATTCAAAAAAGAGTTAAAATCAAAGTTTATTTACTAAAACATTTTTTATATAGGGTTATACATAAGATAAATTCGATTGTAAATATTCATTAGAAAGATAAAAGGATTTCCTACATAATGATATTTTATTTATAATTTTTAGACTTTAAATAATTTAATTTAATTATGACACAATGATGATGCAGTAATTACCATAATTGTGAAAAATACAAAGTGACATGGTAAATGTCAAACTAATTAACTAAGAGTTAAAACTAAAAGATAAGGTTAATATAGTAACCCAAAGCTGTCTAAATTCTTTTTTCTGAATGGTTTTCAACCTATCCCCACCTTAACCTTTGAATAATAAACTTTGGATCCATTAGAAACCGAATTTTAATTTATTATAAATTAATATTTCTAGCTTTTCCAAAGGTGCCCCTCACCCCTCTTATAAAAGTGTACTCCTACTTCTCATTTCTTCACACCTTCAAAGCCTTTTGGTTCGGCCAAACTCTGCCAAAAGACTCTCCCAACTTCCCTCACTACAACCTAGAAGCCTTATTTTGATCATAAAGCCAACCAAAGGAGCCCTTTTGATCAAATCAAAAGGAAGAACCCGAAGAAGAGGTAATGTTTTCACCACCCCTTTTCAAGTTCTTTTCTTCTTCCACTTCATCTTTCTTTGTTATTACCATTATAAAATAATAACTCCAGTATCTTATATATACTGTGACGTTATTATAAATATGGTACAACCATATTCAGTATTCTATCCACCATTTTAATAACATGTCACCATACATGCGTACGTACGACTTACCGTCTCCACGTTGTGGTGTAATTGTTATTCAATATATTATTATTTGGATGGGTATAATTATGTTGTGTAACTCATGTAAATAATAAATATAACATGTTAATGATTCTGTATATATTATATACCATCCATTTATATGTTATTTTAATATCAAAAGAATGATATTGTCGCTCGTGCGTACGTACGGACTACCGTCTCCACGAACGCGATGAGATTCATTCTCCATCATATCCATTAAAGTATAATTATCATTTGATGATTTAAAAATGATGTTTAAGGACTTGATATAATTCGGTATATGAAAAATATACAACCTATCCATGAAAAACATGGCTTATATAACAAAACATATAAATGAAAACGAGTAAGTTAACACCCGAAACGACGATAATTCAATGATATTATTAACAAATCAATGTTAAAAGATCATATAAGATATCATATTAATATATATGATTCTTGTATAATTTAATAACAATTATTTCACCATTATACCGGAGTTTAACCTACCCCAACCAAGGAAAAGTACAAGGTAAGTGTTATTTAACAATCTCTTCGTTATCCGAGGTTTTTTATACATAATAATCTACTGGAATCTCTTTATCATCCACATCCATGTTTCATAAAAATGTATTTCAAATTTTTTTTACTATTTACAAGAATATGGGTTAAAGTCATTTATACCCTTTATTGACTTTTTATAAGAGGTTTATAAGGGTATCTTTCCATCGTTTTCCAAACAAGGTGTTTTTTAACATTTTCGACAAAATTAAGGTAAGAATGTTTATTTAATTTATATAGTGGGTGTGGCTATTTTCGGCCATTATAAAATCGTCAAAGCTTCCCTTACAAGCTTATAATAATATTTTCAAAGAAAATGTTTTATTTTATAAATATATGACTCTTAAATGATTTCAAAAATAGAAAGAGATATTTCTCTAAAAAGAGTTTTGATTTCATCTATGTCAACATCCTTTGATGGATTTTATGCTTATTTGTAGTTGATTTATTAAGATACAAAACATCTATATTGTATTGAAGGTTTTGTGATATGTTTGACTGTGGATGTTCTATTTTTATACCATTCATAGTTTATGATGAAAGTATTGACATTTCGTATGCTAGTTTTAATACGAATGTTTATGTTATGTTTATTCCTTTTCATATGGGAATGCATTGGACTTAATATGTGACGGGTGGAGCCAGCTATAGCTCCTCGATGCATCGGTAGGTCTCATGAGACAAACTAGTGTCTTGGTACAAGGCCTTGAAAAAATATTATTTGTAGTCTTGGCACGAGGCCTTGGCTATGTGGTTATGATAGTCTGGCATTATGTATTCCATCATTATGAAAGTGGTTATTGGTATTGCATGTGATTATTCGATTAGTAGAATATCCATGTTAATAAGTAAATGTAATTATTTCATTTTTCTTTTTCCATAATATATTGAAGTTCAAGTTTAAATGGATTTTTTTTAGTTATACATTGCCTTAAATATTTATGCTTATTTTTGAAGGTTTCCACTATACTGTTATCCTTACTGGGCAATTGAGCTCACCCCTTTTCTATGTTTTATTTTTCCGAGGATGTGAAGAAGTAAGTTATGAATGACCCGCAGGGATAGTATGTGGGGATATGAGTGTGGAATATATAGACTATGTTGTTGTAGTAGTTTTTCACTTTGTGATGTAATGTAAACCTTTATGAATATATCTAGTGTTTCCAAGGCTACTAAACCAATCGGTCTATCGAGATTTGATCTTTCTTGTGATCATGCCAATGTAATGTAATAATTCACCGACTCTGGGTAACTAGGGTCGTGGCGTTACAGTTGGTATCATAGGAAGTTCAGTACAAACCTTGGAAGCTAGATTTAGATAAAATCTGATTAGAGCACGTAGACCTAAGATGAACTTTGAGGATTAGTATAGAAGAACTTCCTAGAATTTTTGTATTTTAGAGATTTTGTGAGTTTTCCGAGAAATACATCCCTGTCTTGATACGAGCAGGTAGAGGCGGCTCTGAAACAGATGTACCTAGGGGTAAAACCTGAAAACACCGTTTTGAGTTAGACTCGAACGGGAACTAGTGCACGACAATGGGCCTCGTTGCACTCTTGGTTACGACACTCCCGGGGGATATGCTTAGGATAACTCTCATTTTCGTTACAAATCATTATGAAGTGTTTATGAGTATATACTTCCTCAAAGAAAATATTTTTATGATTATGGATTATATCCATAAATAGATCAATTTATGTTAATTGTTTTATAAGTATGAGATTATGTGTTTGGATTCATAAACTGATCTAGTTTATTCCATTGTTTAGAAATGGCGCCTAGTGGAAGAAATAGAAACCATATCAATGCACGCACTCCATGTAGTGATTTCCCCCTTGCTCAAGATAATTATAGTGGAGCTGGTGATGCAACTGGTGCTGATCAGCTAATCACCATACTGGGACAACTCACTTAGGTTATGAATAATAACCTTACCCGTATGGAGCACCCTGATCCGCAGTGTGGAGAATCAATGTTAGATCGATTCATGAGTCAAAAACCACCAGCGTTCAATGGGAGTACAAATCCCTTAGTAGCCGAGCAATGGATATTTTCCCTAGAAAAAATATTTCAGGCTTTGGGGAGTAGTGAGAGGGAAAAAGTTATCATGGCAGTTTACCGCCTCACTAGAGATGCTGATCAATGGTGGTCATTGATTCAAAATACGAAGGAAGATGATGAAGTATCAAATATGGAATGGAGGGTTCTCCAAGATCTGTTTTTAGAAAAATACTGTCCTCACGACCATCGAGCAGATGTGGAAAGGCAATTTCTATGTCTGAGACAGAAGGAGGATGAGAATGTCACAAAGTATGAGGCTAACTTTAAAAGGATAGAAAGGTATGCTGGTGATTATATACGTAACACTAGAAGTAAGATTGATCATTTCTTTGATGGGTTAAAACCATTTTTCCGTCGAGCATTAGTCTCACAATCCTTCTCCTCATACGAAGACATTGTCTCATGTGCTATCAAGACCGCAAAGGAATTCTCTAAGTCTTATGACTTTAAAACAAAGCAAGAGAAGAAGAGGCCTGCTGATCAACCTGGTAATAGAAATAAGGAGAAGAAAGGAAAGGTTGAATATCCATCCTGTGGTAAATGTTGGAAGAAACACCCCGGTACTTGCTTGAAGTGAATGGGCGTCTGTTACAAATATGGTGAAAAATGCCACCAAGCTCGTGATTGCAAAGTGAAGAAGGAAGCTACCAATGTTCAGTGCTACAATTGCAGGTAGATGGGGCATTATGCAAATGAATGTCCTAAGCGTCAGGAAAATATACCTCAGAAAAGTCCAAGGGATCAAGGCCAGGCTTATGCTATCATTACTGCTGAGGTAGAAGCTCCGAAAGACATGGTGGCAGGTAATTTAATAGTTTCCTCAAGTTTAGAAAATGCATTATTTGATTCTGGATCATTGCATTGTTTGATATCTTCCCAATTTTCTATGAAAATTAGATATTTACAATTTGATTTAACAAGGGAGTTTCCAGTTAAAACATCTAAGGGAAATATCATTGCAACAAAGTTTTGTGAATCAGTCCCCATTAAAGATCATAAATGTTCTTTATCTGCTGATCTCATTGTCATACCTATGATTTAGTTTGATATAATCCTCGGTATGGACTGGCTTTTGGACTATGATGTGAAGATTTATTGTAAGAAGAAATAGGTTACGATTCTTGATGATAATGATAAGGAACACCTTATCTTTAGAGCCGAATCGTCACCACCTAATTCTTATTTAGATCCAACCCCAGTAGCTCAACTAAATTCAATTATTGGGGAGGAAGAGAATGAAATAATTGTGGGTGAGGAAAGTAATGTTCAAATAGAGGATGTACCTGTTGTGAATGAATTTTTAGATGTATTTCCAGAAGATTTACCTGGACATCCTCCAGAACGAGAAGTTGAGTTTTCCATTGATTTAATTCCTGGATCAAGGCCTATATCAAAGACCCCTTATAGAATGTCCACTGTAGAATTAGTTGAACTAAAGAAAAAACTAGACGAATTGAGTAATAAGGGATTTATTCTCCCTAGTGTTTCTCCATGGGGAGCCCCTGTTCTTTTTGTTAAAAAGAAAGACGGATCTATGAGGTTATGTATCAACTACAGGGAGATCAATGCTATAACAATAAATAACATGAATCCCCTACCATGCATTGATGATTTATTTGACCAACTGCATGGAGCTCAATACATTTCAATGATTGACCTTCGATCTAGATACCATCAGTTGTGTGTGAGGAAGGAAGACATTCCGAAGACAGCATTTCGAACCAGGTACGGGCATTACGAGTTTACTGTAATGTATTTTGGATTGACTAATGCACCCTATGTATTCATGGATCTGATTAATAGAGTTTTCAAGGAGTATCTCGATGAATTTGGGGTGGTATTTGTTGATGATATCATAGTATACTCTAAAATCTATGAAGATCATGAAAATCACTTGTGCATTATCTTGAAGACTCTGAGAAGACATGAATTATATGGAAAGTTTAGCAAGTGTGAATTGTGGATTCATGAGATTTCTTTTCTTGGCCATATTGTCTCTAAAGATGGAATCTCTGTTGATCCTTCTACGACCAATGCGATCCAAGAATGGCCAGCACCTATGAGTATAACTGAGGTATGTAGTTTTATTGGTTTGGCAGGTTATTATCGACGATTCGTCCAGAATTTTGCCCGATTGGCTAACCCATTAACGAAGCTCACACGTAAAGGGGTTAAATTTATTTGGAAAAAAGTGTGTGAAGAATGTTTCGAAGAACTGTAGAGAAGATTAGACAATGCTCCTATATTGACTCTACCATCAGAGAATGATGGGTTCGTTATTTATAGTGATGCATCGAAGAAAGGACTTGGTTCTGTCCTTATGCAGAATGATACGGTTATTGCCTATGCATCACTATAGATGAAAATTCATGAACAAAACTATCCTACTCATGATCTCGAGTTAGCAGTTGTGATCTTTGCTTTGAAGATATAGAGGCACTACCTCTATGGTTAAAAATGTGAGATTTATACTGATCACAAGAGTTTGAAGTATATTTTCTCACAAAAAGAAATCAACATGAGTCAAAGGAGATGGCTCAATTACTCAAGGATTATGATTGTACGATACACTACCACCTAGGGAAAGCAAACTAGGTGGCAGATGGTTTGAGTAGAAAAGACCATGGAGTTTTTAACGTGATGAGAATTGAAAGGGATCCAATTTTGATGGATCTAGTGAAGATGGACATGGGAATAACCATGGAAGGTGAAACATCAATGCTTTTTCAAATGGTTTCCAAACCATCTTTACGAGAAAGGATTAACAGTTCTCAGACCGATGATGAAGAATTTCAAAAGAAGATTAAAGTTGTGAATGATGGGAGACTGAGAGACTTTGTGTATGAAGATGGAATTTTGAAATTTGGGAATTGACTTTGTGTTCCCGATTTACCTGATCTAAAAAGGGAATTGTTGGATGATGCTCATAGTTCCAATTTCTCTATACACCCTGGGAGTACCAAAATGTATATATATTTGAAGGAACATTTTTGGTGGGACAACATGAAGAGGGAGATTGCTGATTTTGTGTCAAGATGTATGGTTTGTCAACAAGTGAAAGCTGGAAGGCAACAACCTGGAGGAGTCATGCAACCTCTTCCCATACCGGAGTGGAAATGGGAAAATATTACAATGTACCTTGTCATGGGGCTACCAAAGACTCCTAGAACGAACAATACAATATGGGTTATTGTTGATCGTCTTACCAAGTCAGAACATTTTCTTGCTACAAGAGAAGATCTACCCCTGGAACGTCTATAAAGACTATATATTAATGAATTTGTGAGACTTCATGGAGTACCCCTATCGATTGTTTCTGATCTTGATCCCCGTTTTACATCAAGATTCTGGAAAAGACTTCAGGAATCCCTAGATACTGAACTTCATTTGAGCACTACTTAGCACCCTCACACAGACGGACAATCAGAACGGACTATTCAAACCTTAGTAGACATGTTGAGATCTTTCTCACTTGACTTTTAGGGTATGTGGGATCAATATTTACCTCTGGTAGAATTTTCCTATAATAATAGCTTCCATTCGAGTATTCAGATCGAACCATATGAAGCGTTATACGGGAAGAGGTGACATACACCAACCTGTTGGGATGATGTTGGTGAAAGAAAACTTGTAGGCCCAGAACTGGTGGAGGAAACGATGGAAAAGGTGAAGGTAATCCAAAATCACATCAAAGCAGCTCAAAGTAGGCATAAGATCTATGCCGATAATCGAATGATGGATTTGGAGTTTCAAGTCAGTGATCATGTTTTCTTGAAGGTATCTCCATTGAAGGGAGTCATACGTTTTGGTAAGAAATGTAAATTGAGTCCCAGGTAAATCGGACCCTTCGAAATTCTAGAACGAATTGGGGTTGTAGCTTACCGACTGGAAATGCCGCCAAGTCTCTCCAAAGTTCACGATGTGTTCCACGTATCTCTGTTGAGGAAATACGTGCCTAACCCAATGCATGTACTCACCTATGAGGAATTAGAAATAGAACCTGATCTGTCCTATTGTGAAGGGCCCGTCAGGATTCTTGATACGAGAGAACAAGTACTGAGAAACCGGACGACGCGTCTAGTAAAGGTTTTGTGGAGAAACCATAAGATGGAAGAGACAACGTGGGAACCCAAGGAACTCATGATGAAGAACCACCCAAGTATTTTCATGTGATAACTATTCTAGAAATTTTGAGGACGAAATTATTTGATGGAGGGTAGAATGTAACACCTCAAGCTTCTACGATATGCTTCTCTTTGAATAATGCGATAGCGTGTGTTGTACACAACGTCGAGTTCTAACACACCAAAACCAATCAAACTAGCCGTTATGAATAGTAATACCTACTTTTTGAAATTATATATATATTTTATATTTCAAAATGGACTTCATTTTTGTATTCGGAATATCGATATTATCCTAAGTTGAATTTTTGGTATTTTTCTGAGAACATCCAATTTTTATGAATAGTGAAAAATACTTAAAAACAACTTTTTTAATCAAAATAATTTACAGTGATAAATTATATTATTGAGTGGTTTTAAAGTATAATTAGAATATATATTTACCATTTTATCCAACGGTGTTCATTAGAATTAATTTTACATTGAAATTAGACAAAAACAATTATCAATCTTTTGATATATATATTTTTTCTTAAAAACACGCTATTTGTTGTGACAGCGGGAATTAATTATAAAATTAATTAATTCAACATATATGTTTGGAATTTTTTAAAATAGACATCATTTTTGAATTCGGAATATCAATTATATCTTAGGATGAAATTCTGGCATTATTCTGAAAAAATTCAATTTTTGATGAATAGTGAAACTACTAAGTGGTAGTTAAAAAACTGAATTTTTCATAAAACCTAATTTTACCGCTTCTGTGAATGGAATTTCGAAAATCCAAGAGACACGGTTAATATCAAGAAGTAAAATGTGGTTCAATGAGATGAAAATAATTTTTGGTAAATAGTAACTTTTTACTTTTATTTACCACGATTAAAAGTAAATTGGGTAATTAAGGGTAAAAATGATATTAATATTACCCTAACACATGTCCTAATTCTATTGGACAAGTGTATCTAGACCAAAACAGTCTTATGAATAAAATATTATCATTTAGGTCCATTTGGATTAGATTAGAACATTTATTATTATTTAATTCAAAAAAGAGTTAAAATCAATGTTTATTTACTAAAACATTTTTAATATAGGGTTATACATAAGATAAATTCAATTGTAAAAATTCATTAGAAATATAAAACTATTTCATACATTATGATATTTTATTTAGAATTTTTATACTTTAAATAATTGAATTTATTTATGACACAATGATGATGTAGTAATTACCATAATTGTGAAAAATTAAAATAATTGATATTATAAATTCCCAAATAAATATAATTTCAGACTTTTTAGGAATTAAACTAATTTTCTAGGTTAATATTACATGTTAGGATTGATGCAATTAACCTTTTTCGAAGTAATCATTCTGTTATGATTTTTACAAAAATCAATTATTGAATAGTGTCAAAATTGACATAAAATAGTTTTTTAAAAACATATTATTTTATTAATTGATATTAAATTTCTAAAAATCTAAGGTTCGGAATAGAGACTTATATCATGATAGGATCATCATTAATGGACCACTTAGGGGTCGTTTGGATGTATATATTAAGTTTATTAACTATATATTATAAAAATACAAAGTGACATGGTAAATGTCAAACTAATTAACTAAGAGTTAAAACTAATAATAAGGTTAATATAGTAACCCAATCCTGTCTAGATTATATTAGTTGAATGGTTTTCAACCTATCCCCAAATTGAAATTTGAATAATAAACTTTGGAGGCATTAGAAACCGAATTTTAATTTATTATAAATTAATATTTCTATCTTTTCCAAAGGTGCCCCTCACCCATCTTATAAAAGGGCACTCCTCCTTCTCATTTCTTCACATCTTCAAAGCCTTTTGGTTCAGCCATACTCTGCCCAAATACTCTCCCAACTTCCCTCACTACAACGTAGAGGCCTTAGTTTGATCAGAAAGACAACCTAAGGAGCCCTTTTGATCAAATCAAAATGAAGAACCCGAAGAAGAGGTAATGTTTTCACCACCCCTTTTCAAGTTCGATTCTTCTTCCACTTCTTCTTTATTTGTTATTACCATTATAAAATAATGACTCCATTACCTTATATATACTGTGATGTTATTATAAATATGGTTCAACCATATTCAGTATTCTATCCACCATTTTAATAATATGTCACCATACGTGTGTACGTACGGTTTACTGTCTCCACGTCGTGGTGTAATTGTTATTCAATATATTATTATTTGGATGGGTATAATAATGATGTGTAACTGATTTAAATAATAAATATAACATGTTAATGATTCTGTATATATGATATACCATCCATTTATATATTATTTTAATATCAAAAGAATGATATTGTCGCTCGTGCGTACGTACGGACTACCGTCTCCACGAACGAGATGAGATTCATTCTCCATCGTATCCATTAAAGTATAATTATCATTTGATGATTTAAAAATTATGTTTAAGGACATGATTTCATTCTGTATATGAAAAATATACAACCTATCCATGACAAACATGGATTCTGTAACAAAACATATAAAAGAAAACGAGTAAGTTAACACCTGAAACGACGATAATTCAAAGATATTATTAACAAATCAATGTTAAAAAATCATATATGATATCATATTAATATATATGATTATTGTATAATTTAATAACAATTATTTCAGCATTATATAGGAGGTTAACCTACCCCAACCAAGTAAAAGTACAAGGTAAGTGTTATTTCACAATCTCTTCATTATCCGAGGTTGTTTATACGTAATAATCTACTGGGATCTCTTTATCATCCACATCCATGATTCTTAAAAATGTATTTCAAAACATTTTTACTATTTACAAGAATCCGGGTTAAAGTCATTTATTCCCTTGTTATACTTTTTATAAGAGGTTTATAAAGGAATCTTTCCGTCATTTTCCAAACAAGGTGCTTTTTAACCTTTTCGACAAAATTAAGGTAAGAATGTTTTTTTTAACTTATACGATGGGTGCGGCTATTTTCCACCGTTATAAAATCATCAAAGCATCCCTTACAAGATTCTAAGAATATTTTCAAAGAAAATGTTTTATTTTATAAATATATGACTCTTAAATGATTTCAAAAATAAAAAGAGATATTTATCTAAAAAGAGTTTTGATTTCATCTATGTCAACATCCTTTGATGGATTTTATGCTTATTTGTAGTTTATTTATTAAGATACAAAACATCTATATTGTATTGAAGGTTTTGTGATATGTTTGACTATGGATGTTCTATTTTTATACCATTCATAGTTTATGATTAGAGTATTGACATTTCGTATGCTAGTTTTAATAGGAATGTTTATGTTATGTTTAAACATTTTCATATGGGAATGCATTGGACTTAATATGTGACGGGTGGAGCCCTCTATAGCTCCTCGATGCATCGGTAGGTCTCATGAGAAAAACTAGTGTCTTGGCACAAGGCCTTGACAAAATCATATTTGTAGTCTTGGCACGAGGCCTTGGCTATGTGGTTATGATAGTCTGGCATTATGCATTCCATCATTATGAAAGTGGTTCTTGATATTGCATGTGATTATTCGATTATTAGAATATCCATGTGAATAAGTAAATGGAATTATTTCATTTTTCTTTTTCCATACTATGTTGAAGTTGAAGTTTGAAAGGCTTTTTTTGTTATAAATTGCCTTAAATGTTTATTCTTATTTTTGAAAGTTTCCGCTATATTGTTATCCTTACTGGGCATTTGAGCTCACCCCTTTTCTATGTTTTATTTTTCCTAGGATGTGAAGAAGTAAGTTATAAATGACCTGCAGGGATAGTATGTGGGGATATGAGTGTGGAATATGGAGACTATGTTGTTGTAGTAGTTTTTCACTTTGTGATGTAATGTAAACCTTTATGAATATATCTAGTGTTTCCAAGGCTATCAAACCAATCGGTCTTTCGAGATTTGATCTTTCTTGTGATCATTCCAATGTAATGTAATAATTCACCGACTCTGGGTAACTAGGGTGGGGGTGTTATATCCCCTTTTCATTGTATCTGATCATGATCCCAGTTTTACAACTAACTTTTTGAAAGGCATTCAAAAGTCGTTGGATACTGAAATAAATTTTAGTACAGCTTTTCATCCTCAATGAGATGGGAGGTCAGAATGAACAATTCTGACCATGGATGATATGCTACGTGCTTGTTCACTGGATTATCTAGGATGTAGGGGCCAATATTATTCTTTGGTTGAATTTTCATATACTTATAGTTTTCATTCTAGTATACAGATGGATCCATTTGAAGCATTATATACAAAGCTTTATCGAACTCCAACATTTTGTGTTGAAGTATGTGAAAGGAAGATGATGGGACCTGAATTGGTAGAAGATGTGGTAGAAAAGGATTAGTAGATTTAGAAGAACACGAGAACATCTCAGAGTAGGTATAAATGTTAAGAAGAAAACTGGAGGAAGGATCTCTCTTTTGAGGTAGGTGATTATGTCTTTCTCAATGTTTCTCCAAGGAAATGTGAGATGTGTTTTGGTAAGAAGGGAATGTAGATTCCACGGTTCATTGGACCTTATGAAATCCTAATTAAAAATTGGATTAGTTGTGTACATAGTGGATTTATCTTGATATTTATCCAAGGTACACAATGTTTTTAATGTTTTGATGTTGAAAAGGTATATGCCAGATCCATCTCATGTTTTGAGCCTACAGATAGTTCAGTTGGAAGAGAATCTCTTTTATGAGGAAAAACCAATCCAGATTCTTGACCATAGATAGAAAGTGTTGTAAAATAAGGTAATTCACTAGGTAAAGGTTTTATGGAGTAACCCTATGGATGAATAGGGAACATGGGAATCTAAAAATCAAATGAGGGATAAATCGCCCCATTAATTTGATAAGTGAATACAATTTTGAGGACACAATTTGAAAAAGGGGGAAGTTTTTAATATCCATGGTAAATAATGAAATAATACATGTTCAATTATATTAATATTTTTAAATTAAATATTAATTTTACTTTAGAAGGTTTTTATGTTCGATTGTGTACCTGATACGCAACAACAGGTTTCTTCAAAATCTTTTATTTCAAAATAATAATATAATATTTTTTTTAAATGGTCGTTAACGTCTTTCCATTGTGTTGGTGGGAATGAACTGAATTAACTTCAATATGATTATACATGTTTGTTAAATGTTTTTAAATTTTTCAAGTAAAATTTAGAGGCTTAAAATATTAATGAATCGAATTTTAAGCATAATTTAGGTTAAAAGGTTGAATTTCAATATTTTAATGGGGAACCATTTTTCAATCTAGTTTTGTTCGCATTTATATGTTCTATTTTACCAAATAAAATTCTTCATTAGATTTAGAACATCAAGTTTTACTTGGTGTAAATTTTTATTAATTTACTGTTAAAATTAAATTTTTTATGAAAAGTGATAAATGCTTTATTTTAATTCAAAATTGGTTTTAATATAATTAATAATTAAGGATAGATTATATTTTTAGTTGGTTTCGAAGTGTAATTAGATTATATTATCACTATTTAATTCAATCTTGGTTATTGGAAATAATTTCACTTTGAAATTGGACATAAACAAGTGTCAATATTTTGATAGTAATTATTTCTTAAAAACACGCCATTTGTTTGGACATCAGGAATAAATATTAAATTAATTTCTGACACTTCTATATTTTGAATATGGAAAACTGAAATCTATATTTTGAATCAGGATGTCCAAATTATGTAAATAGGTATCTTTTGTTGTTAAAAATTATGAATATTTTATTTCGGTAAATATTTTCTTTTCCATGGTTAAAGGGTAAATATGGTAAATAAGGCTAATAAAATATTACTATAATAATATAAAGTTATCTTAACAAGTGTTATAATAATATATGTTGATAAAATTATGACAATGGGAATCCTTGGGTCGATTTTGGGACCTCATGGGCCCACTTAGGGGTGATAATGACACTTTATTTTAATTAACTAAGTAATGGAAACATTGACATAAACACATATCTTATTGAAAATATATTTTTACATGGGGCAATATATGTCATATTTTAGACTATAAATATTAATTGTAAAGATAAAAAGACTTCCTACATCTTGGTAGTTTTTTTATAATTTTTAGACATCAAATAAATTGAATTATATATGACACAATGATGATGAAACATTTACATCATTAATAAATGATTTAAATAAATATGATTATAAATGTTGAAAAAATATAAAAAACCTGTCCAATTCATTTTGGATAATTTTATTTATACCATTAGTCATATTATCTTCTACATTAATTTCTATTGGTCCTTTAAAAGCCTAATATCATTATATAATAAAATAATATTTTCACACTTTCCAAAAGAGACCCCCCCCCCATTATTAAATTCCCTCACTTATAACTCATTACTCACACCTCTCAAGAATCTTAGATCTTCAAAACCCTAGCCATATAATCCTTAAAATTCTGTATATTCTAGTTAGAATCCTTACCTTAGGCATAAGTCACTTTAATAAGTCCTTTTTCTTCAAAACAAAGGGAGTTACCCAAATTAAAGGTAACAGTTTCTTTTATCTTTTTTTACTTTATTTTACTTCTCCAACCACTAAACTCTTTTTATTCTTATATTTTCTAACAAAACTAGTATAATAAATATACTATGATGTTGTTATTTGAAGTATTATAACTTCACTTACACACACCTCCATCTAATGGTTGAAGAACACATTGTTTCTGTGGATGGCAAACAAACGCCTCACAAAATGATGATTGTTCCATTATCTCCTACTACCTCTCATGGTTGATATTAGGATGGTAATGTATTTATATATAATATATATTATGCTTATGTTTTCTATATGCTTATGTATTTCCCATTTATATCATACTTTTATGGTTTCCATTATGGGTAAACGTGATAATTTCATTTGAGGAAGTGCAGACTACCGCCCCCTCAAAGTGATATGACTCATTAATGCCATATTTGGGATATATAAAACATGGAGTTATTTATATTATATATAATATTATACTTGAATTATAATATAACTATGTATCATTATGTTTTCATTCTATTATAATATGAAATAGAAATGAAAGAAGCATTCATGTGTACGTACGACTAACGTCTCCATGGACAGTGCATTTAATTACTTATATATAAATGATATGTTCAATTATAAATACATATATATACTAGATATTTATGATATATATGATATTTAAATAATTAATATCATTTTGTAGATAATGGAATAGTTACCACACGGACAACTTGTAAATATAAGGTGTTCATTTTTGACACAAGTAGCAAATATCAACAAAAAGACTGTTATTAGAATAAATGATTGCATAATTTTTATATCATGTTAATAAGTTATAAAAATTAATCATAAGATTGAAAAAGGTTCTAAATCAAGTATAAATTAACATTAGTTTATTATTCAGGATATTAAAGGGAAAACTTATCATGTCGGGTACGAGATAAGGGACTTCTTCTCAATCTCCATTCATTGAGACATATTTTGTTTTACACATGACATTATTTTATACGGTGTATAAACACCTTTTCCTTTTCATTTCATTTTAGTTGAATCTTTTTCTACAAGGTGTTTTAATAAACAACAAAAAATAAAGTTTCTTTTTAACGTAAGTGGTGACAACAACCTTTTCTTTTCCGTAAGTATTATTTGATCTTTGGTTTCCTTAATAGTCCGTAATGATTCTAAAAGAAAAATAAATACAATATACTATTTTAAATATTTTGGCATTAAAATGGTTTTTGGATTTATTATTTCAATATCCGGTTCAAAATCATTAAAAGATATATTGTGATTGAAATTTGAAAATGTTATCTTTCATTTATGCTTAAGTTTTTTTAATGATTATATTAGGATCCTTTGGCATTGTTTACATATATGGGTGGTTCTATGATAAAACTAGGGAGGGTGAGCCTGAGATATCTCTCCCATGCATTGGGTATCATGTTGAAGGTAAACATGAATGTTTCTCTTAATAGATATAGGGAATATACTATGATGGGTATTTCAAATATGACTCCCTACATAGCTAGGAATGTTACAATAGAAGTATGTCATGGATTCCACATGTTACCTTCATGATTTTTTATTACCATGTATTATTCATAAATCTTATCTTATCATGAGGTATGTAAAAGAGTTTATGTTTTGAATGTATTAATGGACTAATAATTTCATTCTTTATTTTATAACCCTTACTGAGCTTTTTATGCTCATCCCATGTTTTGAAATGTTTTTCATAGGACATAAAGATGAATATGATCAAGGATGTGATCAAGAAAATATCTTGTAGTCTATAATGGGGAACTAGACATGACACGTTTTTTCAAAGAGTTTTCATTTTGTTAAAAAATATAAATTGATTAGGAGTGTCTACATTGTATTTTTGAAATGTAATGTAATATATATATCATAATTCTCTAAAACTCTAAAACTAAAACGATCCTCAATGTGAATTATTATATTGATTCAATAATATGTAATGTTTAAGGCTAGGTCTTTATACCTTTCAACTCTTTCATTTCCTCTTTTTGTTATGAAAATACCTCTTTAAGAGAATGAGATTGACCTTCTATATTGGAAATGTGACTTGCAATCTTAATTTTACCTTTCCCCCTGTTAGATCCATTTCAAAGGGGTGGGGATTGGTTATTTGAATACACACCTAGATTCTGGGTAAGCCCCTGATTTTGGGTACGCACACCTTCTTCATTTTCCTCAGTGTGTACCATATTATGGACTATAAATTCATCTTTTGATTCCCCTAAACTAGACTCATTTTCTGGAGGATCCTCTGTAGTGGTATAGATGTCATTTTATAACGCATAATGAATCAATGAAATTATGTCAGTAATTTTGTAAGGTCGTCTCCCTATATACATTCCATGAGGCTTTGTTTTCCTCTATGATGAATTCCTAGGATCTTTTTGGTGGAACATATCCTAATGGGAATCCTCAGATAGTTCAGTTTTATGATCTCCTTGGGGATTCTTCCCAAATCAAGAGAAAAGTATCTTCCTTCGTAGAGGGGTTTTAGATTTGGATAATCCTCCAGCCCTATTGGATGGTGATTTTCATGTTCTACTTCTTCTAATCTTTGATCATTGTTTAATTAATTTGAAGGTTTAATTAAATTATTCCATAACATTTCATGATGGGATGATTCTTGAACTGATATGGTAGAAATTCATGAAACTTCTCATTTGACTTTGTGAATTTTGGTTCAGACATTAGCTGGGTGCATTATCCAACAATCACTGAAATCACTTGTTTTAGATTATCACTCTGCAATTTTAGACATTTTCATTCTATGACAGTTGACATCTTCTAAGTGGGATGCCTACTCAAGATTCTCAAATACTTATTGTAAAAGAAATAGAATAACTTCGTTTCTTTGGGCCTGACTCTAATGAGGGCTGGTTGAGGTCTATTCATTAGTTTACATTTGATTATATAGAATATATATTTATGGTGGATGAACCTGGGCAATAAAATTATATGAGACCACTTATGGTGGACTCTCCTAATTTTGGAGTGCAGTGAAATGAATTGCTCCATGTGTATCCCATCCTCGGATATGAACACTGGATAAGGAATAAAAAGTTAACCTTTGTAGCCTCTTTAGAGCATTGTGGCATGTATTATGAGGGGTTCTCTAGTCTTTTTCAACCTCTGGATGTTGGGAAACTAAGGGAGATTCCCAGTCAATTGGGCAATTCAACCCTTCTGTTACCTTTCCATGAATTTTATATTCATCATATGATAACACATTGGTAGTAAAATGACGAAGTGTCTTCTATATGACAAGGCAAATATCATGAATGCAATCTTCTAAAATCAGTTCTAGAATCTTATATTGAGAATTTTCCAAAGGCCAGAAAATGACTGGTATATCTCCTTTTTCCAATTGTTTTCTCATGTTTAACATATCTTCATTGTCATTCACAAGAGGGCTTCCCCCTTGATCTGTCCAATGTGGATGCTCTGTATTTGATGAAAAATGGCCCAAGGGAGGTTTGGAGAATTACTGTTCATTTAAGATGTCTTCTGGTTGAGAAAGTATGTCACCTATCAATGAAAAGACATCATACATGACTTTCCATGTATTTGTAAGTGCCTCAAAATTAGAGGACATTCTCATAGCTACATTGTCAAATATTGAATTCCTTTTGAAAATGCGAAATATTATTGTGGAGCGTACTTTCGTAGTGAATTCCATCAATGGGATGATCACCATGGTGGATTAAAAAAAGAGATAAATCATCATTCTCATTGGCCTTTTGGCCACATAGAGGTTTTTTGTGGATCTCATCCCAAGATAAGCACTCTAAATTAAAGAAATTTCCAGGAATGAAGACTTCATGATGATGTTTTTTATTACAATTTTCTAAATTAGTATTTCCACTCCCATAATTTGATAATGAGAGTGAATGATCATGATCTGCAATAGATTAATGTCTAAGGCCTTCTAGAACATCAAAAATAAGTGGAGATGTATCACAAAATGACTCTTGATATTCCAACAGTTCTTGGTGAGACATCTTCTTTGATGTTGTTTTATACATACATAGGGTAAAATTCTTGGAAAATTGGTTATGATGGGAAAGTGTATGTGCCTTCCTTGGATTGGTTACTGGAATGAACTGATTACCTTCAATGGAAATTGTGTGTGTTCTAGATCTTGTTGTCCATATGTTATGGAGAAGTATGCCTCATTACCCTCAGGGACTGGAACTGAGGCGTGTATCTACTCTAGGATATCATGATGTTGTTTCATCCCATGTGTGAGAATAGATTTATGTGTATGTTTCCCCTGTATTGGTGAAGTGGTTGATATAATATCCAGGCATGCATCAATATTGTGGGCATGGATTTGTGTTTTCCATTTCACCATTGATAAGATGTTTTTGTTGACTTCAATAGTTGGAATATAAATATACATAAATTCTATATCTCGAGTAGGTGTATGTGCATGATCTTCTCCTTCTTTTCCTATCTATGAGTATTGTAGTACTCATGAATGGGGGAATAGATTTCAGTATTACCCAAATTTGTCATCGGAGAATTTCGAATGACTTCTCCAGGTGCTACTAAATGAGATCGATGGCATACAAGATGAACACTGGTAGGTTTATCTGCTTCCTGGAATTTCCCATCAAGTATGGTTGACACACTTATATCAATACTAGTTGACGATATAGTTGAAATAATTTGTGATTGAAGGCAGGTGTATGTTTCTTTTTAACAGTTTCCACCATGTCTGACTGGAAGGCTTCATTAAATGCTATCAAACGAGCCTGCTGACTTATTGTTAACTTGTAAGAATGTGTACGTTCCTATACACGGTACACCACTAGATTTATCTTGTGGGATTGGTTAGTGTATTCCATACGTGTCTTCTGAGCACCAAAATTAGGATGGATGGGTGTATATTCTCGTTCGTTTCTTGCCATCAAGTTAAGTTGATGGACTTCTATAAAGGAGGCATAGGTGAGCACTTGCTCCATGTTGCCCAGAAATTTTCCCATGTGTATTTTCTTGCATGACCGGGTCTGAGAGACCTTGCCCAAACTTCCAGAGGAAACACCACCATCATGTTGGGAATTCACAACCATGTGATTCTGCTGGCGGTGATTAGTGGTGGGAGTCCTTAAGAAAGACTATTGCATTAATGAATTGAGGCCTTGAGTGGCCTCTTCATATACCTACATATAGTATGGGGGTATTTATTGTTGTGTTCCTGGGATAAGGACCTAAAACAGTTGAAGTTGGTGGTTGGAACCGTTTTCTTCTTGATCATTGGTTGTCATTGGTCAGATGATGGAGGATTGTTATTGACTTGGAGGGCCTATTGAGCGGCTTCCAAAGATGGGATTTTACCATGATAGGGATATTTTTTTACCATCATATTAGAGACCCAGTGGGTTAGATGCTGGGTTGCTGATGAAATCCATGTTTTGGAAGGGGATCCAACTTGGGAAGTGGTCAAGAAGTGCATAGATGTTGTCTTGAATAAATCCATTTTGGTGTGAAGAGAATTCTATGAAAAACATAAAACAACAACAAAATCCATTAATGAAAAATCATTTAGATGGATACACGAGTGATTGAATCATTTTCCTAGCCTTCCATTATTAATTGATAGGGGCCTAATAGGTGGGAAACATTGTAAACATTGTTAAGGATTCATGTCGGGTTCCCTATTTTTTGTTTCACTGTTCCTTGAAATGTGTATTCTAGATTTAAGAATAACCACTTCCAGGTGGTTTCCATTGGATTTGTTTATGGAACAGGAAAATTACAACAGTTCTTTATTCAAAGGGGACCATATTTACAAATTAAGGCCTTAATTATGTTTGAACTACACAATATCTAAGAATGTTCATTGGTCGAAAGGATGGGAGGTCAGAGTCACCACTCCCTTTTTGGGGGGAATTATTGTCTACTACAAGAATCTATTTATAATTTATGATATTTCTGTGAATCCTTATTAATTCACCAAGTATATCATAAGTATCCATTTATGTTTTCAATCAAATATTTATCATGTGACAAATTTGAAATCATCTGTATGTATTCAAGGTTCTACACTAATAGACATATCTGTATGTATTCGAGGTTCTCCATCAATGGTATCCACTCATATAAAAGTTCAATATTCTTTTATTAATCGTTATGATGATACTATTTTATAAGACACTTAGCAAGGAACTATATAATTTATTGTCATCCAGGGAGACAAAGGACTGATTTTATCTTTGGATCGCGCCCATAAAATGGGCTATATACATAACCTTGTGAATGGAATCAGAACACTCATAGTTCGGTGCCACTGAATAGGAAGCGTCATACCATTTATGGTCATGTGATAAGTACGTAGCCATATAGTTTAATGTCATGTGGTATGGAAATATACGATTTTTTTTCCTAGTGAAAACATATTATGGGACTTATGCTGGAGTAGTCCACAAAACGTGGAAAGGATATGGATTTCCATGTAGGATCAGACCATGTTGGGAATATAGACCATGGAAAAAAGGGTGGATTTAAGGTATTCTGTTTGAACCTCAAAGAGGAATCCTACTTATCCCATATCGATGGGAATCAAATACCACGTAGTTCGATAAGTCTCATATTAGAGTGTAGTCATTTGAGAGATATGAGTTTGGACATACATCTTTAATAGGATACTGTAGTTATTTGAGTATTTAATTAGTGGATTTTTCCTCAAAAGGATGCCCTGATTTAAGGGAATTCAGTTTGGATTCATGAAGAGGATGTCTAGTGAGCTTAGGCACTATGAAGGCTTCCTACGTATCCTGGTTTGAACAGGAATGAGAGTTCACATTGTTCATCACATAGTGAAAATGTTGTGTCCAGAACAAATCTCTAAGACCACGTGAGTTATGCTCAGTGTGAGAAACTAGAGGATGTCAATGATTCAAAAAAACACATTAACTTTTCCTCCTCCTCTGCTGAAAGAGGTCACTCCCACCTACGGTGGCCATGGTTGATAAGGCTGAGTTGACACGAGAAGAGGGATAGGTGATGAGGATTCCCTCTATTATCTTCACATTGGACAAGGGTCCAATGGAAGGATGAAGGAATGGAGGTTATGGTCTTACAGAAAAATTGTTTCCCAATAAATTTATCCTAGTAGGGTAGGGATACTAATCCTATGCTTGCATGAAAAATAAAGTGTTTCCCGTACCTTCCCAACCAAATACCCAAGGTTCATGTTCATCTCTTTGAGAAGGGAGAGGCCAGGACCCAAACCCTCCTCCAAATCGGGAACATCCCAACACTATTCCTGGGTGAAAGGTCCATGTGACTATGCATATAAAAACCAACCAACATTCAATGAATATTAACCCCATTGTGAAACAACCTTGGGAAAACCTCTTACTTTTGAAATGAAAACCTAAATAAGAGACATGTTGATGTTTTTTCTCCAAAGGGTTGATACGTCAGAATGTTTTGGTGGAGGCCCCAACAGAATTCCTTTTAAACAAGGTCTCGAGGGAAGAAAAATCCTTCCCATGAATGGATTTTAAGAAGTATTCATTTCTTATAAACTAAAGAGATTATGTGAATCAAAGAGGGGAACCCAAGTATATAAGGAGTTTATGTATGGGCACACAAGTAGTCTTGGACGACCAGATGTTAACTTAAGATATGAACAAACTATGTGTTAATACTTGGATGAGACATTGCTGTAGCCGTCATGAGGATTCATTCGTGCCCATAGAAGTGGGGTGCTCATGTTCCTATGAATGGAATAGGTGGTGCGCAAGTGTTTCTGAATTAAATTGGTTGGGCACTTTTGGATTACAAGTGTTATGGTTTTCAAAACACTAAAGGTGCTTAATTCAAATGATCCTCATTTAAATCCTCCACTCAAGGGTTTGAAGAACTAACTTGAATTCTCAGGAAGACATGTGCTATGAACAATGGATACCAGAGCAGCAATTGGGCTTCCTGGAAATTCTTCCAAACAAACAAAGCCCCCAAGTGTCTATTTATAAGAAAAAACAGGACTCTGGTGAAAATGGAATTGGGCATGCAAGTGGCATAGACACCAAATTGTGGTGCCCAAGTACCTTACACGCTGATTCTATTTTGGATATAGTAGGGCGCTGCTTTGCGGACATTGTAAAAAAAAGTTACTTGAATCAACTCCAGCACACAGAGTCATACAATGAACTTTTCGAACCCTACTGGGGACATTTTGTGGATAAGTGCATAGAACACATTTCATGGTGTCAACAGTCGTGTCATGAATGGTGTGTAAGTGGGAGGTGATTTGGGACTACACATAGAGGATGTCCAGGGAGATAGTGAACTGGAAATACTCTTAGAGAGAGGCTAGATGAGGTTTATTAAATTTTTGTAGGGGATCTAACTCCATGAGATGAAGATGTTATTCCCTGATAATTAAACAAAAAACACCCTATCAAGGTCTTCCAGGGCCTAAATTAAGTCTTCATGAGGAACACATAGAGACAAATCAAAAACAATGTGAGAGAGCGAGAGGGATCTAGTGCTCATTCCCTTTCTAGACCTCTCAATCATTTCACACATTCCACACACATAGTTTGTCATTATATATTGAGGAAGTTGTTGATTGGAAATTAGACATCAAGTAGCTATGATTATGAGGACACACTCAACACCCCATGAGCTTGCATGAATGGGGACAACCAACACATGGGGAAGGGAAGGAACTAGCGATGACAGAAGAAAGTGAATTGGGGGAGTGTTCAATTACGGGGTCAATGTTAGCATAGCTATGTAAATAATAAATAGCTATTATCATTATTATTTGACGAAGCATTAGGTGGGGAGATGTAACATGTTTCACCACTCGAGGGACTATTTAATCATTATGTACTAAAATGGAAGGCCATGATATGGGGGTGCGTTCATGATATGTGTGATTCACACAAGAGGATTTCAAACATGGTACCTTAGGATAAGGACAACCCATGATGTCTAGAGGAAAGGGTGTAAGCATGATAAGAGACTTGTGTACAATGGTAGGGGGTCTATCCAAAAGAGGCAATGCACAAGGAAAAGACTTGAATGTATGAAGTCTCTTTTTCATGTTCTTGACATGTATAAAAAGGAAATAGGTGAGGGTCAAAACCTAGAGGGCCCACCTATATGAGGAAACATGGGGGATCTGTCATGCAAGATCATATTCCATGATTCCATGGCTGGCGTGTTGTCATGGAAGTGGTCGTATTATGCATATGGGAGCTATTTTTTGACATTAAAAGAATTATTTCATGGGAGAGTGTACCCAACAACTTCTAGGTTAAAATATTTGGTGATGTCCCAAATATGGTTGGCATGAAATAGGACATGAGACATCTTTTTGGGTGAGTAGGATGCTTTCTTGTAGGGGGAGATTTCGCATGCTTTCTCCAAACATCCATGCACATTCCGTGGTTGTTTGGGATATCCTGGTATAAATGACAGCATTTTAAATAACATTGTTACTTTAATATATTTTCTTACAGATTATTATATTTGACAAATATGTCTATTATTGTGTGCTGCTCCCTTGGGATTCTTGGGATTTCCCGCTATGTCAAATTATGGTTCTATATTTCTCAAATATTTATATATGTGTCCTTGATTATAATTCAACACCAACATAATCTATACTAATTTTCCACTTATTTGATTTATATAGTTCATATAGACTAGTGATAAGTCCTCTCAAAATGTGATATTGTGAGGTATCATTATATGACAATCCATAACAACCCATATAGAACTTTTCCCTCTGTCTTTCTTTGGATTTCTAGTAATAAAGTCCATGGTAATGTTGTCCCAATTCATTGGTGGGATGGATAATGGTTTTATCTACCCATTAGGATTTTCCCTTTCATCATTCACATGCTGAATTTTCAAACACCATGATGAATATTTATTGATCTCTTTATTTATATAGTCACACAAAAAGTGATCTTGTAGATATCGATATGCCTTTCTGCTCCCTGGGTAAATAGTGGTGACTGGGATATGTGAGACATTCATAATCATTTTAATTATATCTGGATTATATGGTGCTCATAGTTTTGAACCAAATCCCTTGATTCCTTCCTCATTCATTTTTAACATTTAGGATTTCCCATTTTTATAGTTACCGCATTTTTCTAAATTTCCTAACCATTTAATCGATAATCCTTTGTTTTCACCCTAATGGATGGTAGAGAATTGTTATTATAAAGGATTAATGATTTTAATTACATAAAAATCCCAATTTTTATCCTTTTTTAGGTCTATGATGATTAGATTATTTTCAGTTATCAATATTTGTAAGGTTGTAGGATCAATTCTGCTTAGGGAATCTGCCACCTTATTTTTCTTACTATGATGATAGTGGATTGAGAATTCATAATCCATGATAAACTATATCCATATTTGTTGGATCATATTAAGGTCTTTATTTGTTTAAATAAATTTTAGGATCTTATTATTAGTATGTTTTTCAAACTTCTCCCATTGTGATAATGTCGACTTATTTTCAACACAATAATCAAAACCACCAACACCAAATAACGTGTAGTATATTTTTCATCTTGAATTTTCAACTCTAGTGATGTGTAGGAAATAAATTTATCATTTTTTACCTGTACACAACCTATCCCCTTCTTTAAAGAATTTCTATACAACAAAAATGAGTTCTCCACATTTTGGATGTGTGAGTACTAGTGCAGTGATAAGCTTATTTTTCAACACATTAAATCAGTCTTCTGATTCACTAGTCCAATTTGATTAAATTAGGTTATTAGGATTGAATATCATGATAATTTCCTCATAATGTTTTGGTAATAAAAATACAGATCATGAAAAATATGGATATCTTCTAGGACACTCTTATATTTGCATTATATTAGAAGGGTCCACATATATCACTTATCTAGTTAATACATGATCTGTGAATGATACTTCAACAATCTAGAACTAATTTTTATTATAGTTTGGATATATATTCTCAGATAGACAATTAATTAGAATAGTATTTAAATTTTAATCATGTTCCTCCTTGTTCGTATACTATATCAGAATATAATTAATAAGGACTACCAAAAAACATTCAAGGTAATATCCAAATACCTTATTCATTGAGTGCATAATAATTGACGGAGCATTACTAAGTCCAAATAGAATCACTATAAGCACATCATTCCCATAAAACATTAGAACGTTATTCTTGAGAACTCATTCAATACTCTCCTTTAACTTTTGATATCCTTATAGAAGGTCCACCATATAGAAATAATTTTACCCCCATAGCTAATCAAACAATACATCTATATATAAATGGGGAGATTTGTTCCTTGTCATGATTTTATTTAGATCACGATAAACAATGATAAGGTACATTGATCCATCATTCATTTTGAAAAATAGTACTGATTAACTCCCTGGTGATGCACTCAATCATATTAAAAAATTTATCAGATTGTCTTATAATAGCTTATTCAGTTCATCCATATAAATGGTGGTTATTCTAAATGGTGTGTTTGATATAGGCAAAGATCCATGAATATGTCCGATTGATAATTGAACCTCTTGATCTACAGGTAGAAAACATAATTTTTCAAGGAATAAATTAGATTAATCCCTCACAATGGGAAGTTCTTCAGGAATGATTCTAGCTATTGTCTCAATCATTTGATGAAGATATGCTTGTTACTGAAGAAAAAAAAAATCCAAAACTGAGATGATGATTGTGAAAGTGATTGATCATCCTCTTTATATGTGTACAATATTTGATGATGCCTCGGGATGTGCAGAGTGATATGACATTCCCAACAGTTGATGATAGATTTGTATAAATATTTCCAATCAATGCCAAAAATAGAGTCAAAATACACTAATGGAAGAAAAAATGATTTGATGGGAGGTTATGTTCACAGACATTAATCAAAGAGGAGTTTTGTTCAGAACTATTATTTATACATCTAAATTTTGGATTTCATCATATAATTTAGGTAAATATTATCCATATGCCCCACTCTTCCACATTTTAAGCATCCCCAGGTTCCATATAAGTAGTTTCTAGGACACAAAATCTTATAAATTTGGAATTGGGTATTTTGTATATGATTTCAATCATGGGATTTATCTATCTATATTTCCATATTGAACTCTACCTTAATATTTTTTTCACAGGGACAATGAGACCACATATACAATCTGATATCAATTTCAACTTTATATGCACAAAAACAAACTCTTCATGGATATCAAATTCTAAAATCATGAGTGGTTTTTGCCGAAGTAGTATTAGTCCTCTAATTAAGAGATCAACATTACATTCAGTGTTCATGAAAATTATGGAGTAATATAATTCATTCCATGTGATATTTTCTTCACACTACTTGATAGGTTCATATTCCTTTTTCTTCAGTCCAAGAATCTCCCCATTAATCTTATGACGGAATGTTTGGGAGAAATATTTATTAAAAAATATTTTTATGAAATCATTCAATTACATGGAATAAATTTCCTCCTTTCACATTGAGATATTGATCACTGTTCACCATTAATCTGCTTCCAAATAAAAATAATAAATTCCCAATACAACTATTTATTCTTCTATGCACTAGAAGACACATGATACCCTTTCAATGGAGTTAATCTATTGTTATATGATGATGGGATTGGAAGATACACTAATGATGGGTGGTCATTGTAGTATAATGTATTTGACTGAAAAATTCTATTTATTATGCGAAATATTGAGTTCTACACAATTAGATCCATTATTCATAACTTGTTCTTGTTTTGAATGTTCTTTTATGAACATTCAAGCATCTATTCCATCAAATTAGGCATACGATTGGGAAAATCGTTAGAATGCCTATCACATTGATGGTTCTCACATGTTCTTATATTTCAATTAATTAACTGTGAAAATTATAATACAATTAGGGGGATTCAATAATTATATAAAAAGTATATAAAAATAAAAAAAAAACTAACATAAAGGAAAAATGATTAAATTAAAGATATACACTTACTAATGATTCTATATTTTTCAATAATGGTTATACATGGTGATACAATTATCCCTAGGGTTTTCTATAATTTTATTTGGACATATTATGTAAAAATAACTAAACCATTATATGATACCATATATAATTTCCCTAGACATTTATAAATATGATTATATATTTATGTATACTTAAAAATAAAATAGAACAATGGATTTTTACATATAGTGTATTTTTATGATTAGGAACATATGTAAACATCATGAAATAGAAACGAAAACATTGTTTATTTAATCATCATAAAGAAGATAATAACTCCATATGACCCCTTATATATTTACATATTGACCAAGTAAATACATAATCAAAAGGAATAACCTAAAAACATAGTAAGGTAATAACCATAGGAATAAAAATAACACATGGGTTATAAGACATAACCTGATAAGATAAAACACATGAAACATGAATAAAATAAAGGAGTTTAACTTGTATAACAAGGGAATAAATAAATATGAAATCATTGGAATGTAGAAAAATCAGAAAAAATGTCGAAAAATTTACTAAAGGCTAGCTTTCAAGACACTGTGGACAATGTACCATAAAGGAATCAGGTTTACTCCCTGTCCCAGCATGACATCACATGAGACTAAAAATTAACTAATTAATTGGAGAACTATCTAGGTGAATCCATCATAAAATGTTCTTTAAATATTCATCAACATGACCAATCATACATAAGGAATCAAAAATAAACACTAGTCTTACCCATGTAAGGAATTAGGTATCACAATCATGTTAAAAGGAATATCATAAGGAAATATCATAATAGTGTACATTAAATAAATAATTTAAATCATAAATGGAGATTGATAATGTATTATAGTAACTCATAAGTAATTTTTATGTAAAAATTAATTAAATACATTTAAAAATTGTTTTTATAAAAAATTAGGAATAAAACGTTTTATTGCGGTTTAAGGAAATTATTTAAGATTCTATAAAATTGACAAGGAATAATTGTTTATATAAAACCATAAATGAACCAATAATGTTTTTGATGATAGAAATATATATTTTATAATAATAATTCTCTCTTAAATTTTATTTTTCATAGAATATGATGATGGGTAAAAAATCAAGAACTTCCCCAGATTAAGGTTTGCTTATCGGAAAAATTTTAGAAGGGAACTGTTGTAAAATTTTTATTTCTTATCAAAGAAATATTATAGGATCTAAATAAATTATTTGGGAACATATAAACATTATTAATCATTATTTTATAATAATAATTTATAATTACATTGGCATAATGAAAGATAAAACATAAAGATAAGGGAAAATGGAGGTTCTTAAATAATCCCTTACATTATATATGAAACGGATCTACACATGTAGTTAATTACCTGAATAATAATATTGGATTCATTAATTAATAATTTTAGTACATATTATAATTATAATTTATTTTTTGAAGTTTATTATGATTATTTATAGACTTTTTATGGGTAATCATGATCAAATTCACCATTTGGAATTGTTCATTTCCTTAGTTATCTTGATCGGTGTGCTTTTATAAGAGTACAGAGGATCATGTAAAATGATAATAGATATCAATAATTGAAGTAATATATTATTAATGAACATACAAAATATAAATTTTTTATAAATTCTATTTGTTAATTTTGGGTAAGGATGAATCATTAGAGAAGACATTAGTGATAAAGATTTGGATTATTTCTAGTGATTTTATCTTATGACAAAATTTTTTTGTTTTATTATTTAATATTATGTTCATATATTAGATCTAGAAAATAAAAAATATTAGAAAATTTAGTTTACAATATTTTTCGACCAGTATAATGGTATTAATACCAACCATGATGGTGGTGGAGGAAAATGAAATTTTTTCACCCCTAATGGGGTCAAATTAAAGCCTCACAAACGACTTTTTCATTTTCAGAATAAAAGGGAGAGGATAATGGATTTTATAAATGTTATTCCAATAACATAATAATATTCAAGTACATATAATATATTGGAGATATCAATCTACCTAGATGAGGGGTGTTGTTGACAGAATATGAAATATATGAACAAGGAAAGAAATTAAAAGATAAGGAAAAAGGGTTTACCTCTTCAATTTGTTAACCTTGATAACCTCCTTTAGGAAATGTTGTTTTTTAATTGACAAAGGGATCATTAAACTAGGTCAGGGTCATGGGATGATTATTGCAAAAAAAAACATGGATAGGGTATTATTATTGAAATATGGTGGAGAATATGTGGTAAGGGCTGATATTTTTAGTGGAAGAGATAGGTTTTCTCATTATTTTATTCATGGTTTATTATTTTGTATCGAGAATATAAATAGATTGACAATTATAAAAATATATATTAAAATAATGAATGATAGTTTGAGATTATGGGCTTATATCAGATATAAATCATCTCTAACTCAAAAAATATTATATATGTTAAATGCCATAAATTATTGTTTGTTACTATTTACCAAAAAACCATCCAATTTATAACACATCAAAAAATAAACCCACATAATTTTAAAATGAGTATATTTCAAAAATTAATTCCATTTTATGAATACAAACATCTAAATTTGAGAAATTTAATTTATATTTAAAATCATCATTATTTTGAAAAATACCATTTTAAAATTGATAATTGATATTATATAACATTGAAAAATTAATTATGGTCTCCTAAAATTATTATATAATCATAAGACTATAAAATATTATATTATTAATAAATTATTTTAAGATACATTTTATTTTAAATTATTATACTAATCATAAATGTTTAATTAAATATTTATTACTTACCAACATACTAAAACAAAATTTTCCATTCTCATTACATTATTTACATATTCCATTAAATTAACACATCATAGTTTCATTCATAACATACCTAAATTTTATTTATTCTTTCATATTTGAGTTTTATATTCTATACTTCAAGATACTACCCCTCAGAATAATATTTATATTCCATTTTTTATTTTACTATTTCATCAGTATATGTTCCTAAATATCATAAAATCCCTTTTATTTCACTCAGTAATCATTTATAAAGTATTTGTTGTTTTCTATAAGTGATTTATGTGATTATACTATATAACATAATTTTTAAGAGTTAATTTCTATTGAATAAATAATGGATCATTACAAAATAAATGTGAAAAATGCTTCAAATTCAATCATTAGACATGATAATGTCTATATATATACTTCTAATACTTTTTTGACATGTTTTGAGGATTAATTTACCCTTATATTTCTAGTTTAATCACATAGTAAATCCATTTCGTTGTATCGAAAAGTTTTTTCCAAATTCCATTCATAGAAGTATAAAAAATAAATATAAATATATTCCTACAAAAGTGTCAAGAAATATAGTTTTAAAAAGAAATTATTATCACATGTTTATTTTTTTATATCAGTTTCCATTTTGAAAATGATTTTAATGACCTAATCTGGAATAATAGATGTATAATTGGTCTAGTTTTACATTAAAAAAATAAAATATAATTTTCCCTTAAAAAAATTCAAATGTGCATATCGGAATTAAAATTTAGTATTTTATACTATTCATTTAAAAATTAAACATTTCATAAAAAACAAAAAATTAACCCTATTTTATTTATAAAATAAGTAATTCCAATATGGAATTTAAATTAGAAAATTAATTTTATTATATTATAAATATTCATTTAATTATTTTTTTAAAAAAAATATTTAATCTATTTTTGAGAAAATAGTATTTTCAATACATATAATCACTTTAAAAAAATTATATTTTAAAATAAATATGTTTCTAAAATATAAAAAATATACATAATAAAAAATGTAGTTATTAATATTGATATTTAAATAATTAATGAATCTGTTTTAATTTTATCAATCAAATGAAAATATTTTGGTTTTCTTAAAAATTACTGTTGTGTGTAATGAACCCTAATATAGTATTTTATAGATAACAAGAATAACATTGTGTCATGTATAATGAAAGACAACAATAAAATTAATATTATTTGATAAAAATTTATATAAAGACTCATGGTATTACATTCTACCCCCCTTAATATGAATATTTATCTTTAAATTATTAATAATAAAATATAGAATTGAGGATACTTCAGCTTAATTGTATTGCTATGTTCCAGTGTAGTATGCTCAAATTATATGTTTTTTCAAAAAAAACTATCACATGGTTAGTGCTGTGTTTTTATAGATCTTTTTAGTGAGATCTAGAATCCCCATTGGTTATTCATCAAAACATGCTCTTACTCCAGTAATCTAATATCTGATTTAAGTACATATCAAGTGTCATGTATGTACTTCCACAAGTTAGATAAACGGTACACATCATGGACATGAGAGTGGTTTGGTGGAAAACCCATGTGACGTGATACCATCATTATGAAATCAATAATTTCTATTTTACCCATATACCAAGGTCTTATTTTCACTTTCTTAATGAACCTCTTGACCACCTTCAATGGAGAAATAATTGGAAATACCTTATCACAAATCAAATATTCTCGATCACTTTGATGATTATTATCATATACATTCATCCAACATAGAACTACCATGATGTTCTTATAAATGAATCAAACCTTCCCATTAATTTTTTCAGTTATCTCGGGTCACAATACATTTATTTTAACAACATCATTCCAGTACATTGGGGCTCTACATTTATTTTTATATAATGATTCCTAAGTATCCATCAGTATGATTTAGTTAAATCTTTGGTTATATGAGAATTCAACTGGAGAAATGAATTGATCCCAAACACCTTTGAAATCCAGATAATATGAAATAAGCATATTCTCTTGGGTTTGAATTGTTATTTCATAGTAACAATATATTTTAGAATGATATGTAGTCATAAAATAAAACTCTGATTTGAGAAAATGGAGGTTAAATTTAGGTATTTACGGTTCCCCTGCTCTGTGGCGGTGGTGTCATCCGAGCCGGTCCTCCCACTGCGGGGGAGGGGCCACCGACATCCTTCAATGGAGCAGAACCCTTCGAACCCTTCTCTATTCTGAATATTCTCCCTCTATTTCCTCGAATTTTTTTTGCCTGAATGTGCCAGACCTATACGAGGGATTCCCTAATCTCCCAATTTCGGACTCCAAGTTCAATGAGGCATCATCCCCCCCAACCTGACTTTTATCGCTCACTTCTCGCAAAGTAGGCCTTCGGTCGACTACTTTGATAGATTTGTATTCGGTTCTTCGGACTTGCATGAGAGGAAACAAAAGGTTTTCATGAATGAAAAAAATTATTATTCGATTTGCCCTTGAGAAAGACTTAATCAAAGCCTGGTCTAGTGCTCCCCGGAACTGCAACGACTTACGTTTCTATCAATTCAGATGGACCTACAACATTCAAATGTTGCGAGACTCTCATTTAGTAGCGATTTTGGTAAGTTTCCCTAATATACCTCCTTTGTTTCAAAATAATTTGATTATTAGTATGCTTGGAAACCTAGTGGGATGGTACCGATGTTTTGACAGCCAAAACAAAGATGTCTTTCATCCAGTTAATCCTCACATTTATGTGTAGGTTGATGCTTCGAAAGTACCTACCGATTTCATTTGGTTAACAGTTGGTGAAGAATCCTGATGTAGACAGGATTTAGTTTGTGAATCGTGGTTTGAATATTTTTTATCTATAAAAGAATGGTTCACTCGATGAAGGTCTGTAAGAGTGGGTTTCGGAAGTCAGGTAAATTCAAAGGCGTGAGCATGGGTGTTAGTGGCAATCCAAATAAGATCATGTTGAATGGATCATCTGGTCAGGGGAATGTTGGTATGGAGTATGAATTGATCTCGACCAAAGTTGTGCAAGGTGTTTCAAGCAATCCACTGGTTGTAGATGTCACCAGTAATTTGAGAAAGGATCTGGGAGATCCTCGTTCACTAGTGCAAATGGGGTTGGAGGCAGAGACAAATAAGAGTGTAATGGACCCTCCGTTTGAGGCCTCCCATCGGGGAAGTGGGAATAATCCAGATGGGGTACTGGAAAAGGTGGATATGGGAGGTCATACTCCATCAGGCCCTTCTTAGGCTGAGGTGGTGTGCTTAAGAATGGATATCAGTGATTGTTTCCAGGTAGTGACTCGGATTCCCAATTCAGGTTGCAAGGCCTTGGAACAAGATGCAGGGGGTGAGACCTTGTGCAGGACAAGTCAGGTGGAAGGCCTTGTTCTGGGTAATCGTTTTGAGATTCTTCCCAATGATGATCCGGTCTAGGTCTCTACATATTTGGTCCAAATCTCCATGGATGAGAAGGAGGTGAATGGGTCTATGGATGAATGTTATAGCTCTTATGCAAGTGACACAGAGGATGGGACTCAGGTCTATAGGAATCCAAGCCCGTAGAGATGCAAATGCAGGAGGGGAAATCATAAAGAAAGAAAAGACTACTCACATTTACATTTACCTATAGAGACCAGATCCACGAAGAAAATAAAGGCCAAGCAGATGTAAAATTCCCCCGACCTCTCCATATCGGCTTGCCCGCATCAGAGGTCTAATCCTATGATTGTAGACCCTTTGGAACTGCTTTTGAGCTCGGAAGAGGTTGTGGTTGAATCGGTTCTGACAATTAATGATACTGCTATAGAGGCTGATATAATGATGGAAATAAGTATAAGGTTACCTGACAATGAAGAGAAATGCAACTCGATTGTTAAATAGGATCTCATCCTAATACGAGGATTCAACAACAGGATAATCAGTATAAAGGAGTACATGCAGTCTTGGGACAAGATGGCTTTTCAGTTCGAAGATCTCTTGAAGAGGGAACCAAACACTCAGGTGGACACTATCTCTTGGAAATTATATTGGGAGACTAAAACCGGTAAGCTTCACTTTTATTTTAATGGCCTGGAATCTTCATTTTATGCTTGAACTTATGGATTTTCACTTTTTCCTTAATAATGTTTGATAATATATTGTCGACGAACAATAATGTGTATTGAGAAAATAATATATACTTCACCAGAAGATTCACATATTCATCTGATACCAATAAGATACAATGGAATATAATACTCCTTTTGACATTTCCACTTCCTTAATTAATATCTACGAAATATCACCTTGACAGAAGTATTCAATGGTAGATATATTATGTGATGACTTAGTTAGGAGATCTAAAATTACCCATATGTAGTTATCCCTTTTATAAAATTTTCATAGTCCAATAACAAAATCCAGAGATTTTATGCCATTTTCATTTCAGTATGGGTAATGGATGTAAAAGCCACATTGAAATTTGACTTTAAACCATAAACTACTGATAAAATGATCATTGATATTGAATCATTTTGATATATCCCTTCATTCCATCCCACTAGATGTTTTTTTTCAAATATATATACATTTTAATATTTCAATGATGAATAGATAATGAATAACTATGAAAATTATATAACAACTCCTTCTTTATGTATAGTATGGAAGGAATGAATACACAGTTCCTATAACATATAATTTGATTATGATCGAGGCTCAACATAGGAACACTTCAATAATTATTTTACTGCTCTAAAAATTCATTTTTCTCCTCTTTATTATTTAGGTTGATAGAGGGATGGACATTAAATTGATATTGAAAAGACTTTCCCTTTTTATTAGGATTTATATACTAATAATTTAGATATCCTGAAATATTAGATATCATATGATCCTCATCATGGATAACATGGTATTTTCTAGTCAACTCAATGCATTATTCCCCTCTTCACATTCCTATATTACTAAGGTATTGAGCATTTACAATCCCTAATCATCTCAAACATTCATTTATGGTTCTTCTCTAACTCATTTTATGTCAATTCATATTTATAACTTTTATTATCTTTATATATATCACATATTTACACTTAAAGAAAATTCATCCAAATCATTAATTAAAAAATTGTCGTAGTAAACCCCAAATCACTAGTTTGATAATATTTATGATTAATCAATAATTTTGAAGAGTCATAAGCTATAAAAATGTTATTATAAAAAATAATGCAACCTAATCCCTTATTTTATGCATCACTATAGATAAAAAATCACTCTTCACTAATGGATAATGTAAATACATGTGTTCTTAATACCATTCTACTCAGTTCCCGGAAATTTCCCTCATATTCATCTATCATGATAATATTTTTTCTCTTCTGAGTAAACTTCTATAGAATATTAGATAATAATGTTAATTCTACAGAAACTGTCGATAATTTCTTGTTAAACCATGAAAAAATGTATCACAGTCTCCATGGTTGGTTTAGGAAAAATATTATTAGCCTTAAACTTTTATGGATGTAATAATATAAACTCTCTTGGGATTATGTGACCATAAAATGAAATTATTTTAATCCAAAGTCCACATATTTTAATTTTTTAATAAACTAAATCTTTCCATAGGGGTTTTTTATAATTTCCTAGTGGCCTTCATGATCTTACAATACCTTTGAGTATATAATAATATTGTCTCTAATGACTACCACAAATAGATCAAGCAACTCATTATATAGTCTATTTTTTAAATCGATGAAGATATTAAGAGAAAACATAAGAATTAAAGGTGTAACTATATATTAAAAGTGTACATAACATGTATGTAATTTCATCTAGGTTATATCCTCATTCCTGAATGAAAATGGATGATATTAATAATGATTTTCGATGTTAGAAAAGTGTTAAGCTCCACCATGTTGATCAAGTAAGTGATAAATAAATGTAAATGGATACTTGATCATAATTACAATAATGTTCTACTACATATAATGAAATCATTTTCTCACTGATCCATATTTACTTTATAGAAAAGGAATAGGTACACCCCATGATGAAACACATGGCAGAATGTATAATTTATCATGGTTTTCGGGGAGTTGCTTCTTGGGTTCCTGCAACTCAATAAGCCTCATTCTAGATTTAGTCATAATTTTTTTTAAAACCATTTATAAGTTATATTGAGAAACAAACATCACATTTCGGTGTAAGTTTAGCAAATGATTCATAAAATACATCAAAAAATTCCAAAAAAAATTGAAATATCATTGATGTCAGCTTCCATCAAAACCATTTGACATTTCACCCATTATGAAAGTGAATTAAGACTTGTACAATGGATGTAATCTCTATCTCAATTGCATTTTTATAATCAAAATTATAAACATTAATATGATTGTTTCTGTTGGGAATTTATTGTCTCAACAATACTCTATAAATATTATTGATTTTGATGCTCACAAAAACCATTTTTTGTTTTACTAATGATCTTATTTTAAGAATATTTCAGGAATTTTATATTCTATATAATCATTATTTTGTAATAATATACAAGTATTTATTTGTATGAAGTATTTGTTAAAGTGTTCGGAATGATCTTTAGTGTGTTTTGGAAACACTATTCACAGTTTGTCATTTTATGGAATAACTATTTAATCCCTATGCTAAAAATGTAATGTAAAGAACATACCCTTCATTTATATTAAATATTATGATCAAGGATTAGCATGTATTGTTTATCAAACTTTCAATAGAAGAAACCTATAGATGATCAACAATATGTTTGAATGAACACTAGTGTTTGTCAAAGAGAAAATGTATGGTTAAGGAACCCTACGTATGTATGGAACTCTACGTTTGAGATGAAAAAGTAAGGATAATCAAACATTATTTTGTGATCAACCTTTTGTTTTCAACCTTACATTCATGGTAAAAATACTACGTAGTTGAACCATACATTAGGGGTTATGTAGTTTTTTGAAGGAACCTCACATATGACATTTCATCACTAGAGATATGAATTTATGTTTTAATCGGTGTTTCATGCAATGATATTTTTGGAATATCATGGAAATATAGAGATCATTTTTTACTGAATCAATGGTCATATTAAATTATTCAAATAGATGTTTATACTAGAGATTTTATCTCATATTCTTAAGGGACATTACGACTACTCTGATATGTAATTTTTAATTTGAATTATCTCAATTTATCAATAGTCATTTGAAGATCAAAAATATTACTGTGAGATATAGAATTATATATATCTTTGTACATCAGATGTTTTGTATCTCTCTCAACTATTTTGATAATTTTTTTTTCTAGTTTTCACGTGCAAATTAATTTACAGTTCTACACTAATCAAGCATCTCAAGAAATGAGGATTTCATTTTAGAGATATACATATTCAATCCTAGAAGCATGATGCTCTATTTTTTATTGATTTTCATAAAATTTAAGATCTTTGGTGCAATAAGATAACTTATGAAATATTTAAAAGAATATTATTCTTCTGAAGTCGAAGATCCATCTTCTGTCAGTTGTCTTCTAATACAACTGCAAATTTAAATGGTTCTTAGAAAATCAATCTCTATTGATTTTTTTGAGTATCAAAATCTCTTTTTTAGTAATGGTGCAGTATAATATCATCATTCTATGATGTGGATATTTCAGTTCCCTGTAAATAAACTAGAAGGATATTCTTTTAAACCTTATTTGTAAGGGTTACAATTGTTTGCACTCACTTCTGGATCGGTCTTATGAGAAGAGGACATGACAGGTGAAATTCACCAAGCCTATATAGAGGGTGATTGGTGGAGTTCACAAGGGGATCATCATGCTGCGAAACACTATAAATTGATGTCCTTTGTTTTTTTTCCCGATACACATACTCTCATACAGAAATGCCGCCAGCTCTGGTTGATGTGAATCAACAGAATTGTCACAATCCAAATCTGGTTGCCACCACTACTGTCACCAATCCTAGAACGTGGCATAGACTGAAGGGATTTTCTTATCCCCATGGTATTTCACAAGTTCCTTTTTTTCAAACAATTATATTTTGAAATGATTTAATAGATTATGAAAGCATAAATCCTTAAAAACAATCCATATATAAATTGGAATTTTTCAGCTAAATAAGTCTTATGTAAAAATCCAGAATTGAATACTTGTATTTGAATATTGTAAAACTGGTCCAAATACAAATAAATAAAACAGAAATACATCCACAAGTACTCTACACAACAAGGGGTCATCACCCACATGTTGCCTCTACAAATCCACCCCATGGATGGGAATTAACACCCCGAACTGCCATCAGCTAAAGCCTTCCCTTTACCCGAGTCAAGAATAATAAATTATAATTAAACCCATGGGGATTATGTGTGGTGTAAGAATAATCACAATTGGATACCTCCAAATTATTCCAAATTGAGTTCAATATAAGGTGAAAAATCCAACAATTTTAACATGCAAAGAAATGTAGTGACAAATACCAAGAAATGCAACTTTACATTGAAAATAGTCTTCAAGATTAAACATTCAGAATGTTAAAACATTTAAATATTAATGTTATCTACTTTAATATAATTCCCAAAACACCCTAATAAAATCTTAAATAACACAAATCTAATGAGCAACAAAATAGGGAGAACACCAAAGTAACTATATAGTCTCGAGCCCCATGTACCTCATACCATGGTGTAATGTAACAATAGTAGAATCTATTCTCGTGCCTAATCCACTAGTATGGAATATAGATGTAAAATAGTGGTCCCCAATAATTATCCATATAGTTTATTTATACATGTCATTATCTAAATTCTAAGTGAAACATGGAAAAAACTCAGCAGGTCTAGTAGAAGTACTAGTACATATCTGTCCCACCTCAATTCCCGAGATTCCCCTTTTGTGCTCATACAATTTTAGCATTCCACAGTAATAAATTTTCAAATAATACAACACTAATGTTTACATACAATCAGTACAGTATCTATACACATTTTAAACCACTTAAAACACACAATAAATCAATTACATTTTTAATAAAAGGACCCTTATAAAATCACGCATTTTTTCTACACAAAACTCATTGAAACCCCCACTTTTCTGACCATGTGCATACTCAAAAGTCACCAAAGTAGAAATGGAAGACCAAATACATTTCTAAGAAACCAAAAAAACTATTAGTGCAACCCCTTCGGAACCAAGAAATGTTATCTTTTTAAAACATTCATATTTAAACAAACATGGCACTTAAAGTTCACATGTTCTACAATCATAATAAATACCCACTTTTCTAGCAACTATCAAAGTGGATAAACATTCAGAACATGATTTTGAAATATTTTATATTTCAATAAAATCAACTAATTATTTATTGGTCTTCCCCAATTTATCCATTAAATATTTTCTAGGAAAAACTCCCTGATTTCACATAAAATATGCACTAAAAATTCAATTACATTAAAAAAATTACTAAAACCAGTGTAACGACCCAAAATTTTGAATAAATCAGGTTTCCTAATTTTGTGGGTTATTTTATTTTTATACTCAACAAAACAATTTCATTTGATAGCATGAGTATAATTAAAATGCGACCATTGGGTTTTGACTGTTATATGACCTTTGGTCAATATGACTGCTAGAAACTAAACGTTTTGATTATTGTCTCTAAATACAAGTGATCTTGGTTAATTAAAATAGAAAGAAGATTTGATGTCCACATCCAGTAGTCTCCGGCCAATCGAATCCCATCTAACGGAACTTGGGATGGAGGTAGCACCACTGGGATTTTCTCTGGACCATGCCCAAGCCGAACTTCATCGTGTAAAGCTAGAACGGAATCGCCTTCGCGAGAAGTTAAAATTGATATAAATTACTACTCGTGCAATGTTGGCTGATCCGCCCTCATATTCTCTCACCTTAGCACACCTTACTCTTAGGTACTACACTGGTATTATAAGGGGATATGTAAGGAGACCGTAACTGCCTTGTGTAATCCTTTGTTTTAAATAAAAAATTTTATTTCCTCTTATGATGGAGTTTATGAATTTTCAAATGTCTGGATAAATATAGTATGCATATTTTTGATGAATTTTAGAGAAATTATATTTTAAAAATGTTTATGTAAACCTTAAATAATTAAAAATGAGTAATGATTTTCAAAAAATGGTCTTCTACAATTATGTTCAGTAAGAAATTTAGAGTCTAATAAGATCAACATAATTTTTGATGAATAGTAAATTATGAATAGTTATTTTTTGCTTAGGATTAGTAATGTGACAAAATGGATTAGTAATATCACTTAAGGAAATTATTAATATAATCTAGGAACCTTGAATAAGTAATTTGATTTAATAAAATTGTTAAATAACAGATTCATAAATTATTAGTCATGTTTTAGTTTTAACAGGTGAATAGTTTTTTTTAATTAAAAATTAAATTCAAAATATTTAGAAAATTATCTTTATAAAATGGAATTTATTATTGAATTCAGAACATCGATATTATGTTAATGTAATTTTTGGGGATTTTTCTGAAAAAAATGAATTTTCGGTGATTAGTGTATTTATTTAAAATTTAAATTAAAAATATTTAAAAAATTATTTGTATAAAATGGAGTTCATTTTTGAAATAAGAGCATCGATATTTGGTTAAGGTGAAATTTTGGGATTTTTCTGAGAAAGTTGAATTGTTGATGAATAGTGAAAATACAGTTTTAGGGTTTCCGTATGTTTAATAACATCATGACTGCATCATGATGATGTCATGAGATATTTTACGGGATGGCCGACTAAAGGGGATGAATTATTGTATGAAGCGTACAAAGTGTCCAATACCTTGGTCATGCCCATGGTTTTGCCAATACCACCAATGAGGTGTCCATTGGCCATTAATGCCTTGTCCCCTCACTTTCCCTATAAATACCAAGCCATCCTCACATCCATTCGACTCGAAAATCATCCTCAATGAAGTTATGGTCTCCTTACCTTCTAGGGAGTCCTCCCAAGGATCCCCCAAACCCTCAAAGTCTCAACCATTGAGTTTTAAGTGTTATGTTTAAGGTACGGGATCCTACCTCCCTCTTTCTTTCAAATAATCTATTTTATGTCATTTCTTTTTTTCTCCTTGCTCTTATGTTAGAAGATGTTCTTATATATTCTTCTTACGGACCTTTTCATGTTCATATGATGATAGAACCCCTCTTTCTTTCATCAATTCATTTTACGAAAGGTTAAGTGGTGCTGTTAGGCTGCCGAATTTTTAAGGGATTCGTTCCACTTTCTCATTTTTCAAAGTTCTACTTTCATGTAAACTATTTCAAATTCCTTTTAATTATATTGGGGTATGATATCTATAACTATCATTCTGATATTTTATGTTGATATTATGAGAGACCCTATTTGATCTTGTCAATTCATTTTTTTGTTGATGTTTTGGTGACGCCGTTAGGCTGTCGAATTTTTAAGGGATTCGTTCAACTTTCTCATTTTTCAAAGATCTACTTTCATGTCAAGTCTTTCAAGTTCCTTTTTATTATCTTGGGGAATGATATCTATATATATCATACTGATCCTTTATGTTCATATGATGAGAGACCTTATTTTATCTCGTCATTTCATTTTTTTTTGAAAATTATGTGACTCCATTAGGTTGCCGAATTTTCATAAGAGAAATCGTATTTTTGTCTTCCTTTCATGTTCTTCATTTCATATGGTATATCTTTCAAATTTCATTAACATGTTCTCAAATACTATATATTCTGTCCCTATACTATTTTAAGGATCATTTTTTAGTGGGTGACCCATGTCCCTTCTCTTTTCAATGTTTTCTAAAACCTCGTAACATAGCCGTTATGCTATAGAATTTCCTTCTCAAAATGTCTCTCTCTTATTCTCAAATTCGTTTATTTTATTAAAAAATACTCAAAGCCCTTTCTTATAAAGGGGTATTCACATATATACCAAAATGTTTTATATTAAATTCTTTGATTTACATACATGAGACCCACTTTCCCTTTCTGTGGGTTTAAAGTGACATAAAGATCATGTCTTTAAAGCGGTTTTTAAAACGTTATGATTATGAAATGAAACCCATTTCTTTAATTCTATATGGGTTTTTTATGAAATGAATGATGATGATATATGTGTCTCACATGATGATAAAGACAAATTTAATGGTACACCCTGATAGCGCTCCAATGCATTGGGAAAACAATTAATCTCTAGAGATGGCCATTTTTAATGACACCTTGGTAGAGAAACTTGGTAATTTTTAATGAATCCTTTGGGATGGAACCTTGGTGAAACAGCAATGATTGTCAATATTAAACGTTGTAGCCAAATATTTATGTTATTAAATACGTTATTTTTATTATGATATGCCTCCTTATTTCATTCTCATTCCTTAAAGTTCTTTTTCATGACATTGTTGATGTATCTCAAGTTCACATGTTAAATGTTTCCCCTTGTTTCCCTTAATGGGCCTTCTTCTCTCCCTTTCTTTTGATGTATGTTTCCAGGTTATGAAATGTAGTAATGAACCTAGTATGAACATAATGAGAAGCCTTTAAAGTGTTTAAGATGAATGTTTTATGTTTTGATGTTTCAATTTCATTGTTTCCAAGACACTAACCCTTAAATATCCTCGGTTTTGTATAATGTAATGAAGGTTTATGTGATAAAAAGGTGGGATGTTATAGTTGGTATCAAAGGATGGATGAGTTATTTTTGCAAATTAGAATATGAAAATTCTATGAATAACCTTATAAAAATGTTTAAATATATGAAATCTTCCTGATATTTTGATGAGTATTGAGTAAGGTGTTTCCAAGAAAATACATCCCTGGATGGATACGAGCAGGTAAGGGTGGCTCTGGCACAGATGTAAATAGGAGTAAAACCTGAAAACACTGCTTTGAGCGAGACTGGAATGGGAATTGGTACATGACAATAGGCCTTGTTGCACTCTTTGTTACGACACTCTCGGGGGATATGCTTTGGTAAATTCATAAGCTTAGTATGAACCATTATTAAAGGAACAAAGATAAAATAAAATAATGATTTACATAAGAATATATGATCATTGATAACCTAGATTGGATCCTAGGGGATCACAAGTTAGGGTATACTTTCCATCTACATGATTATCCTTCTTTGCTTAAAGTTTCATTTTAATTATTATTGGCTAAGTATTTAACCCCCTAATTATATTTTCTTTTCAATGTTAATGGCGGGAAATGAAAGAACATGTCCCAACAACCAAGCTGATATGAAATTTGATGATTTTCATATTAGTATGATATAGATGAAGAGAGATCAAGTTTTACATATTGTGATTATGCCAAACTAGCTATCAAAAATCACAATTAATAATTTCAACATAGTTGAATGCCCAAATTCATTAAGTTAGAATAAGGTGAAGTCTCGGGGATATTCATCTAATAAAGTTGATAAGGGAAAGGATACCCAATTTATTTTTGGAAAAAAGTGTGGGAATATGCTCCAAGGAGAATGTCACAAAGGAACCGGGAGATGTTTTAAGTGTGGGAAGATAGGGAATAAGGTATCCAATTTCTTTAGAAAAATGGATAATTTGATGAATGGAGATAAGTTTTGATTTATTGTACCTTATACATTTCGATGTCGTAAATGTGGAGAAGATATAAATTATCCATGGAAATGATCTCTTGGAATGGGTGAGAAGCATGATGAGCATCAACAATCTTCGAGGAAAATGAAAAAATGCATGTCCTATGCTGAGATGGATCATGATGATTAAAGTACATGTAACTTCTTCTCAATAGTTGTCTATGTCATGTTGTATTTTAGTCTGTGCTCTATGAGCATATTTTTTATGTTTTCTATGATCATCGAGTCACTACCTAAGATTATTTAATATCATTAAGGAAAACATTTATTGTTATGTACCACATGTTGATGTAGTGAAGCTGTTATTCTTAAAAAAAGGTGATTAGGGGATTAAAATATGATTATTATTTCGGAAGACATTCACTATTTCAGGAACACTATTTGATCGAGGTAAATAGATTACTATGGTATTTTCATTCAGGAGTAAAGGTTTACTTATATTTTGATGAATAAATGAATTTAAGGTGAACTTATAGTAATTTATGTTACATCTGGAAATGATTAACCTATCTTGGGGAAAATGTGATTAGGTTAGTTATATTTCTTATAAGATGATAAGAGTGGTTGATGTTGTTTGGAGATGAACTATAAAGTCTATCACGGAAGACTATGTTATGAGATCCCTCTTATAATTGGGTTTCAATCTTAGTTTGGTTTATTTTGAGGAATTTTAAGGACAATTATTTATGGAATGGTCTATGATGAACTTTGGGTAGTACCATCAAACTTTTAAGATTAAAAAGTAGTTTCCCTTCCTATGGGATTCTTTCTTTTTGAAGAAATGTTTTATCTTAACCTTTCTGTTTTTGGGATAATGTTTAATGATTGAATAAATTGGTAGTTAATCTTTTTTGGATTATATGACTCTCAAGAATATGATTCTTGTGTTTTGATGAGACCAAGTGTTTTTGAATGCTCATAATTTGGAGAAAAGATTGGTTTTGGTCGAAACATATTAACGGATGAAACTCTACTTGAATGTACGTATATTTCCTTATGTTTTTGTTCTATGTAGTAAATGAATTCCTCAAAATTATGAAAAGGAACATAAAACAAAAATGTTGTTGGTTTATGTTTCCTACTAGGTAATCAAAGACCTTTTACACACATCATAAGTTTGTGATTTTTTTGTTTTTAACTTTCTCCTAATCATGTTTTATATCACTCTCCCTCAGAACTTGACACTTTGTTTTCTCATCCATGTCCATGTTTTCCTACATGGAATCCTAGTGTGGGTTAACTCGGGTGACCTTTGTACTTCCCTTTATTTATTTTAGAGTAATTGTTTTACTAATTCCTTTTCTGATGTGAGACAATCAATGAAAATTCAAAACCTTATTTTTAAAATTGCAAGGATGAAATTTCTTAAGGTGGGAAGATTGTAGCGACGTGAAATTTTGAATAAATCTTGTTTCCTAATTTGGTGTGTTATTTTATTTTTTTACTCAAAAAAACTATTTCATTTGATAACATGAGTATAATTAAAATGATACCATTGGGTTTTGACTGTTATATAACCATTGGTCAATATGACCACTGAAAACTAAACATTTCGATTATTGTCTCTAAATACTAGTGATCTTGGTTAATTAATATAGAATGAAGATTTGATGGCTACATCCAGTAGTCTCATGCCAATCGAAGCCAATCTAACGGAACATGGGAAGGAGGTAGCACCACTGGGCTTTTCTTTAGACCAGAACCAATCCAAACGTCATCGTGTGAATCTAGAACGGAATCTCCTTCGCGGGAAGTTCCAACTGATAGAAATTACTACTGGTGCAATGATGGCGGATCCGCCCTTGATTCTCTCACCTTAGTACACCTTACTCTTATGTCGTATGCTAGTATTATAAGGGGATATGTAAGGAGACCGTAACTGCCTTGCGTAATCCTTTGTTTTAAATAAAAGTTTTGATTTCTTCTTATGATGATGTTTATGAATTTTCAAATGTCTGGATAAATATAGTATGCATATTTTTTATGAATTTTAGAGAAATGTTATTTTATAAATGTTTATGTAAACCTTAAATAATTAAAAATGTGTAATTATTTTCAAAAAATGGTCTTCTATAATTATGTTCAGTATGAAATTTAGAGTCTAATAAGATCAACTTAATGTTTGATGAATAGTAAATTATGAATAGTGATTTCATGCTTAGGATTAGTAATGTGACTAAATGGAAGAGTAATCTCACTTAAAAAATTTATTAATATAATCTAGGCACCTTGATTAAGTAATGTGATTCAATAAAATGGTTAAATAACGGTTTCATAAATTATTAGTCAAGTAATAATTTTTTAGGGTAAATAGTGTTTTTTAATTGAAAATTAAATTAAAAATATTTAGAAAATTATTTTTATAAAATGGACTCTATTTCTGAATTCAGAACATTGATATTATGCTAAGTTAATTTTTGGGGATTTTTCTGAAAAAAATAAATTTCCGGTGAATAGTTTATTTATTTAAAAATTAAATTAAACTTATTTAGAAAAATCTTTTTATAAAATGGAGTTCATTTTTGAAATCAGATCATCAATATTTGGTTAAGGTGAAATTTTTGGATTTTTCAGAGAAAGTTGAATTTTCGATGATTAGTGAAAATACAGTTTTAGGGTTTCGGTATGTTTAATGACATCATGACTGCATCATGTTGATGATATGAGATATATTAAGGGACGGTTGACTAAAGGGGATGAACTATTGTATGTAGTGTACCAAGTGGGAAATACCATGGGCAAATACCATGGGAAAACCCATGGTTTTGCCAATACCACTAATGGGGTGTCCCTTGGACATTAATGCCTTGTCCCCTCACTTTCCTTATAAATACCAAGCCATCCTCTTGTCCATTCAACTCAAAAATCGTCCTCAACGAATATCTGGTATCCTTACCTTTCAAGGAGTCCTCCCATGGTGCTCCCAATCCCTCAAGGTCCCAACCTTTGAGTTTTAAGAGTTACGTTTAAGGTAAGGGATCATACCTCTCTCTTTCTTTCAAGTAATATCTTTTATGTTATTTATTTTATGCTCCATGATATTATGTTGGAAGATGTTCTTTTATATTCCTCTTACTGCCATTTTCATGTTCATATGTTGATAGACTCCCTCTTTCTCTCATCAATTCATTTTAAGAATGTTTAAGTGGCGCTGTTAGGCTGCCGAATCTTTAAGGGATTCGTTCACCTTTCTCATTTTTTAAATTTCTACGTTCATGTCAAGTCTTTCAAGTTCATTTAAATTATGTTGGGTATAATATCTATATCTATCATACTGATATTTTATGTTCATATGATGAGATACACTATTTGATCTCGTCAAGTCATTTTTTTGTTGAAGTTTAGGTGACGTCGTTAGGCTGTCGATTTTTTAAGGGATTCGTTCACCTTTATCATTTTTCAAAGTTCTATTTTCATGTCAATTATTTGAAGTTCATTTTTATTATTTTGGGATATGATCTCTATATCTATCATACTTATCTTTTATTTTCATATGATGAGAGACCCTATATGATCTCATCAATTCGTTTTTTTGAAGTTTATGTGACATCGTTAGGCTGCCGAATTTTCATGAGAAATCTTATTTTTTTCTCCTTTCATGATCTTCATTTCATATGGTATATCATTCAAATTCTATTAACATGTTCTTAAATTCTTTATATTATGTCCCCCTACTATTTTATGGATCATTTATGAGTGGGAGACCCATGTCTCCTCTCTTTTAAATGTTTTCTAAAACCTCGTAACATAGCCTTTATGCTACAGAATTTCCGTCTCAAAATGTATCTCTCTTAATCTAAATTTCATTTATTTTATTAAATGAATACTCAAACCTCTTCCTTCTAAAGGGTTACTCACATATATACCAAAATGTTCTGTTTTAAAATCTGGGATTTACATACATGATACCCTCTTTCTCTTTCCGTGTGTTTAATGTGACATAAAGATCATGTCTTTAAAGGAGTTTTAATAACGTTGTGATTATGAAATGAAACCCATTTATTTTATGCTATCGGTGTTTTTAATGAAATTATTGATGATAATATATGTGGCTCACATGATGACAAAAAAAATTTAAGGGTGCATCCTGATAGCGCTCCATTGCATTAGGTAAAGACTTAATATCTATTTTTAACGACGCCTTAGTGAATAACCTTGGTAATTTTTAATGATCTTGGGGATGGACGTTCGTGAAATAGAAATGATTGTCAATATTAAATATTATACCCACATATTCAAGTTATGAAATATGTTATTATTATTATGATATGCGTCATGTTTTCTTTCTCATGCTTTAATGTTCTTTTTCATGACATTGTTGATGTATCTCATGTTCACATGTTAAATGTTTCCCCTTGTTTCCCTTACTGGGCCTTCTGCTCACCCTTTCTTTTGATGTATGTCCCCAGGTTATGATATGCATTAATGAAGCTAGGATGAACATAAGTATAATCCTTTAAAGTGTTTTAGATGTATGTTTTCTGTTTTCATTTTTATGTTCTTGGTTTCCAAGACACTAAACCTTAAAGATCCTATGTTTTGTATAATGTAATGAATGTTTAAGTGATAAAAAGGTAGGATGTTATAACCGGTTTTCACAGAAATAAGCAAATGAAATGAACATGAAAATATCATAAAAATAGTATTTTAATTCAAAAAAATGGCATACACATGGAATAACCTACAAAATTAATGTAAACCCTTGAATACTTTGTGTGAAAATTCATTCGCAAAACCGCCGCACCTCAAGGAATGTAGAATGAACATAAAATAAGAATATTTGAACAAGAAAACCCAAATTTTAACCTAATGTTTGAAACAGTAGTTTCTATATATTAGGAACCTCATGGATATTGGCTGAAACCCAATGAAATTTGAATGAAACCCTAATAAAAATGAAGGAAGAATGAAGGAGACACACTTACTTGAGAGTTTTTGAAGAAATTTCCTCAAATACACCAATAAATGAATTATAAAACAGAATGACATTCAATGGATGGTCAAAAAATGAGGAGAAGATCATGTAGGAATTAGAATTAGTAGTAATAGTGAGAAATAAAGGAGTTATAAAGGAATAAAGTCACCTCTTCAAATCCGGACAATTTGAGAACATCTATGAAGGTCTGCCCTAATTTTCGATGAACACAAGCTCTAAAGAGGGGGTAATGGAAATTGGGATGCGCCTATATATGTTAGATTCTAGTGGGAGGTGGAATCACCTAAATAAAGTAAAAATTTAATAGGTTATTAAATAAACGAAAATATTTTTTAAAATTGGAAATGAGCTACCGGGTAGGACCAATCACATAAATAAAAACTCAAATCCAACATTATTATAGATTCTTAAATGGTCCAAATTAATATGGTGTTGTTAATATATCTATGGAAGGCAAGTAGGAATTGTAAAAAATGAAATATGTTGAAAAATGAAGGAGTTATAATGAGAGAAATTTTATTTTTAAATCAATAATTGAGATCATGGTTTTACACAAATTATGAAAACTCACCCACTCATCCCAAAAATTCATGGGAAAACCAAATAACAAATCAATAATAGAAACTAAATTAAAAATAAATTTATATTATGTCACATATGTGATAATTATCTCCACCATGAAACAAATTCTTCCCCAGAAAATCAACATGAAGCCTGATCAGAAAACTTGAATAGGTACTCTTCCTCAACCCATGACATCCACTCCCAGGTATCATGTTTATCACAACCATGCTTTCAATGAACCTGGGCTAGCGGAATAGGCTTTCCTCAAAGCACCTTCTCTTGGGAGTCCAATATTTACACTAGCCACACAAAAACATAAATGTCAGTCTCGATCTCCAGTTCTTCCCAACTCAAAAAATGGGACAGATCTATGTTTTATTTCATCAACTAGGAGACATGGAAGATTTCATCGATGGATGTAAACTGAGATGATATGGCCAACCTGTAAGTCACTTTTCTAATACGCTCAATGATTCCAAAGGTCTGACATTTCGCAGTTTCATCTACCCTTACATCCCTAGTTGACAATGGCCCAAACAAGGTGCCACTTTCAAGAATTCTTTTTCACCCACAAAAGACTATAAGGCTCAATTCCTTCGATCAACATATGATTTATGGAGACTATGAGCTATCAATAAAAACTAACTGATAAACTTGACCGTCTCAGACATCTCCTAAACCAAACTTGGCATGATAAGTGATGTCTCACCTACCTCAGCCGAACAGAGGGGGGGCTGACAAGGCCAACCATAGAGAGCCTCAAAAGGAGCCATTAAAATCGATAATTGGTAACCGTTATTTTTAGAAAACCCAAAAAACCTGAAATATCAATATCATGAACCTCCAATGTACAAAACACATGCATTAAGCTTGTCCTATAAAATCTAATGTGCCAATTATATCTGACCATCCATTTGGTGATGGAATGTCCTACTAATCTTATTCTAGGACCCCAAGGCCTTTTGAAGGCCTTCTGAACAACAAGTAGTGAAAAAATGGTATCTATTTGAGACAACTACTAATGGTAAACCATGGAGTATAACAACCTTCTAAAGATATGGATGGCCCAACTCATCCACTTTAGTTGTATCATTTATCGGAATGAAGTTGGATGATTTGGTCAGATGATCAATTACAACCCAAATGGAATTCATACCCAGAGGTGTACGAGGTAAGCCAACAATGAAGTCCATGGTGATCTAGTCCCACTTCCAAGTAGTAATGGCTATAGAAAAACAAATGGTCTTTGATAGACTACATTCAGCTGTTGACATGAGTTGCATCTCAACACACTGTCTACTATGTCTCATCGCATACATAGCCACCAGAAATTACATCGCACATCATAATACAACTTCATATAACCCATATGGATAGCTTGATGAGATTGGTGTCTATCCTACGTCAGTACTTTCCATTGAGAAAATGGAACTACTCAGCGGACCTTGAAGCATAAGATTCCCCCTAGGGATGAAAAATTCGAGGACGTATCCCCACAATAGAGAAAATACCATGACCACTGAAAAAGAACATCACTAGGCTGTTCACACTGAATCACCTCCAACAAAGGAGGTGTCAACTAGATGCTTTGCAAGAACAGTCCTCCGCTATGCTCCCTGGTCTCCAGATGTATCTGAGCCAATAGTCCCATCATATCCTAATAAATCCCTTAACTTCCTCAAGGACTACACTAGAAAACTTCATCTCCATGCGTTTGCCCCCACATTACCCTTACCAAGGGTATAAAAAATTTTAATGTCAAACCCCTACATGCACATAATCCAGCAACGCTGCCTCAATTAGAGATCCTTATGTGAGAAGATATTGACCAAGATTTTGTGACTAGAGTAGACCACAATATTCTGGCCAAAGTGGTAGTGATGATGGGACTTCAATGCATGCATCAAAACAACAAATTTCATTTAGTGGGTTTTGTAATTCCTTTCATGTGGTCAGATTTGGTGAGAGCCTTACGCCACCACGTGATCATTCTGTATAAGCACACACCCCAGACTCATATGTGAAGTGTCACAATAGTCCAAATACCCCTTATTGGCCATTAGAAAAATCTATATAGGGGAGTTATTCAACTGCTTCTTTGGCTCCATGAATGGTTCCTGATATTCTTGGCCCCATACAAACTTCACCCCATTCCAAGTAAGTGAGTTCATCAGTGAATCAAGCCAATAAAAATCTTGAACGAATACCATGCAATAACGAGATAGGCCATCAAAACTCTAGATATCAAACACATTCTTTGGTTGCTCCCAAGAAATGACTACATTGATCTTATCGGGGTCCATTGAGACCCCCTACTCCGAGATCACATGCCCAAAAAAATTCACCTACCCGATCTAGATAGAGAACTTTGAAAACATTTCATAGAGGAGGTGGTCCCGTAAGGTGCCTAAAATGATTTTTAAGTGATTTTCGTGTTCCTCCTCAGAGACATAGTATACTCGAATTTCATCCATGGACACCACAATGAAGTAATCAAGATACTGATGGAACACCATGTTCATGAGTTCTATAAAGACTACTGAAGAATTGACCAATCTGAAGGGCATGACAAAATACTAAAAGTTGTCATTCCTTCTTCGGAAGGCTGTCTTCAGAATATATGAATCCTTCAACCCATGTTGATAGTACCCTAAAAATTTGTCTATTTTTGAGAACTACATTTCCAACTTCAACTTATCAAAAAAGCATACATCTTGGTAAAAGGGCATTTCTTCTTAAATGTAACATTATTCAGCTTCTGATAGTCAATGCTCAACAGGAGGGATCCATCAACATTTTTCACAAACAACATAGGAGTGGCCCAAGGAGAGATGCTTGGGAAAATGGATCCTTTGGATTCTTAGTCATCCGGATGTATATTTAATTCCCTCATCTCAGTGGGATCCATGTGATAAGAGTTAAGAGATATCAGTTGTGTTCACGACAACAGATCAATTGAAAACTTCACATCCCTCCCTAGGCGCAAACCTGAAAAATCATATGGGAATTCTTCCAGTGACTCATTCACTACATGAGCTATTGAAAATTCAATTGAAATACCATCGTCCTATAGTGAGAGCAATGATAACTAGAAGATAAGACTTCTCATCTCTGAGAGTGGAGGTCCTGCAGGACCCGCCCAAGGATACCATTCTCTCAAAAGAAACCTGAATACTACCATCAGGTGTCTTGAAACTCACTCGCTGCCAGTAGAAATCAATGTTCACCTAGGAGATTACATGACAATACATGACATGTATTATGTATAATAGATCAATATCAAGGGTCAAGAGGTCCTACTCCATCTCAACCCCTAAAATAGAAATCACAAATGAGGGGAACATGAGACCCTGCTCCTTCTTATTTCCCAGCGGCGTCACCTACTAAATAAAAATAGACTACACCTCGGTTCGTAAATTAAGAATTTCTAAAAAATTGAAAAAAAAAGAATTAAACAGAGGAACCAATATCAAAAAGTGCAGAAACTATAGAAGATGTGGTCAAAATGATTCCTTGAATAGTCTAAAGTCACACCTATGATCATGTGGGTTTCTTGTCATCAGCATGGATATTTATTGTGTGTTCCTGAGGATGACGGCTTGTCTATAGTTGTGCCTTGAACTAGCTCTTTCCATAATATTAACCAGCCCTACCACCACAACCACCATATTATGATCCCCCAGTCCTCGATGGCTCAGACATCGCTGGCACTCCTCTTGGAATGATTGACCCTGTCCCACTCAAAAGTGGGTGTTCCACCCCACAGAAGAGCTGTTAATTCCCCATACTTCCACCCTGGTCAGAAGGATTCGGAGGAAGTGGTCTTGCAGGTTATGTGTTCCATGGCTTCCCACACTGGGGGCAGATGAGCGATCTTGCATCAAAGGCCGCATGTGTAAACTTCCTAGAAGAGTGGCCTAAACTGCAACCTTCTTTATTAACATGATCCTCCCGCTACCTTTTCTTCTCTAAGGAGCTACCAATGCCCACTAATGATACTGAACTAGAAAACCCATACCTTCTGATCCTGTCTATCTCCACCATACATGCTAAGTGAACTAAATCAGCATAGGTCCTCATTTTAACAAGGAAATAATGGATTATATCTCTAGTTGCATGCCGTTCTTGAACCTCTAAGCCTCTATTTGTTCATTCGAGACAACTTTAGGGACATACCTAACAAAATCAATGAAACATTGGGCACACTCCATCACAAAATGATTCCCCTTAATAAAAACCATGAACTATTTTAGACCAGGTATATTCCAAGACCTCAGGGTAGTACTGTTCATTGAAGACGACCTTGAAATCTTTCCAGCACATCTGCTCATTCTTCCACATCTGAAGCACTATCTCCCACCACATACAGATAGGACCCTCAAAAATAAAGGAGGAACACTTCAACCTAATCTCCTTAGGTGTTTTGAGGAACCCAAGTATAATGCTCAATCTTCGTGAGCAATTCCTCTGCTTCCTAGGGTTCAGGGATACCTTGAAATATAGGAGGCTTGTTTTTCATAATCTCATGCTCTTTTGCTTTTCAATGACTCATCTCTTCTACCCAAAAAGTAATAGGTGAATCAGCCCATCCATGTCCTAATGCATGGACATCGTGGACCACAACCTTGACTATCCTTTGATCAATCGTTGGGGGAAAACTCTCTCCGGCTTCCTCCCATGGGTGCGTGGAAGCTTTCTGGGGAGACATGTTGTTATAAAATTAAATAGTCACAAAACAATAATAAATTCCCAATTTATGAATTTTTTATCAGATACATCAAATATAAATAATCTAAACACATTTAAATAATAAAAGAAACAACTACTCTGCCTCTACATGGTGTACACATGTGGTCTGCAGTCCAAACGTCTCACCTAGAGGGGAAGTCAATCAAACAAATCTGACATCCCCTATTGACTCATGAACTATCACAAGAGGTGCAGTATCAGAACCCTAAATGAGACTGAATCCCCCGAGCCCCGAATTTCCAAGATCTAAAATATCCCGAATCATCTAAAAATAGTAATATAATCCAACAGCATTAATCTCCTTTGATACCATTTTGTCACGAAAAGAATCAGGTCTACACTAATAATGGCACCAAACCCTGCCCTTGGAAAAGCTTGAATGGGTGTTCCCTTTCCCCATAGGCTGGATCAAGTTCCTGGGTATTAAACAATTAGGTTGGTTAATGATTTACATGAGTATGAAAGAAAAAAACCATAAAACAACCAATAATATAAATCTAAAATTTGCATACAAACTACTCAAAAAAATAATTGAATACATGTCTTTTAATACTATACAAGAGGTTCAAATACAAATAAATAAACTAGCAAGTCAACCACAAGTACTCCATATGACAGTGGGTCATCACCCATAAGGTGTCTTCACAACTCCACCCCAAGGATGGGAACTAACACCCCAAACTGCCATCACCCAAAGACTTTCATTTTATTGAGTCATGAATAATAACATCTAATTACACCCATGGTTTGTAAGTGGGATGTGAGACTATTCCCAATAGGAAACCACCAAATTATTTCAAATTTCATGCAATAAAAGTTGATAAATCAAGCATTTTTTTAATCAAAGGAAAGTAGTGACAAATTCCACCGAATTAATCATTCAATTGAAAATAGTTTTAATGAAAACACATTCAGATTGTTAACACATTTAAATAGTCAAGTTAGATACTATAATTTACTGACAAACACATATTAATACAAGGGTAAATACGTCAAATCCAGTGACTAATGAAATCAGGAACACCCATTGTTTCTAGATAGTCTTGGTCCCTATGTACATCATACCTCGGTGTAAAGTGACAATAGTAAATTTTTTATCATTAATAATCCACTAGTAGGGAACATAATCATAACATAGTGGTCCCCAATCAACATCCATATAGTTTTCTTAGAGCTATCAATATCTAAATGATAAGTGAAACAGGGACAAAACCTATTCAGTCCACTAGCAGTACTAGTAAATATCCACCCCCACCTAGGTACTCAGGAATCCACCTTTATGCTGAAACAATTTCAGCATGATAAAAATATCCATTTCCATATAAACCATCTCTAGTGGTCAGATAAAACTAGCACATTATATGTACACATTTTAAAACACTTTTAACACACAATAAATCATTTTGATTTTTCATAAAACTTTCCCTCAAAAATCCAGCATTGTTTGGCACCCAAAACTGGTTGAAATCCCCACATTGCATACCATGTTCAAACATAAAAGCCACCAAAAAATAAATGGAATCCCAAATACATTTAAAATAAACAAAAAAATCAATTTTATAGCATCCACATGTGATCCAAAAAAGTTATCTTTGTAAAACTTAAATTTTTAAAGAAATATGGAATTTAAAGTTCAGAAGTTCAATAAACAACATTAAAACCCACATTTTCAGCAAAAAAAAACAATGGGGTTAAAAAATAAAAACATGATTTGAAGCCCTATTACATTTCAATAAAATAAACTAAGTATATAATTGGAATCCTAAAGTGAACTATGAAAATATTTTTTTTAAAACCACTATTAAACCTAAAATTGGCACTAAAAATTCATTTGCATTACAATATCCACTAAAACTATTTTTAGCACCAATAATCAAATGAACATCAACATGATAATATCATAAACACATCATGTCAATTCACATAAATTACATACAAATGGATTCACCTACCTAATTAATGAAAACCCTTGAATCCTTTGCGTAAATATTCAATCACACCACCCCTGCACCTCAAGGAAGGTATACTGAACCAAAAAACAGAATATTTTACAATGAAAACCCAATGTTAAACCCTGGGATTGAAATACTAGTGTCTGTAAATTATGAAACTCAAGGATAATAGAATAAACCCTATGAAAATTGAATGAAACCCTATGAAAAATGAAAGAAAAATGAAGGAGACCCACTTACATGAGGGATCTGAATAAATATCACAAAATACACTAGTATCTAAATTTTCAAACATCCAATCATTCAATGGGGGGTCTAATAATTATTAGGAGATCATTTAGAAAATTGAATGTGGGAGAATAGTTATAAATGAAGGAGTTGTAGAAGTGATAATTTACCACAACATATCGGGACAATTTGAGAACCCTTATGAAGGTCTCCCCTAATTCGTGATGCACACGATCTCCAAAAAGGATGTAATGTTAATGGGATCATACCTATGTGTGTTAGATTCAAGTGGGATTTGGAATTACTGAAAAAGAGTAAAAATGAATATGTTCTTAATTAAAGATAATTTATTTTTAAAATTGGAAATGGGATTCTCGGAAGGCCCAAACCCATTATCAAAACCCCATATCCACCATGATAATGGATCCCCAAATGGTCCAAATTAATATGGTGGTTTTAATAGATCAGGGGAGGCCATGTAATAATTTGAATGGATGAATAATGTTTACAAATGAATTAGTTATAATGGACAGAAATTTTATTTTTAAATCTGGAATTGGGATCATGATTTGGCCCAAATCATGAAACCTCACCCTTTCAACTAGAAATTCCTGGAAAACCACCAAAACAAAGAAATAAAGTAAATTATATTATAATTACCATAAAAATATGTCATGGATGTGAAATGAATTTTGAATATTTTAAAATTACACAATTCATTCCCCTTTAGTGTCTTTTTTACAGGCTTTCCGACTTATCATTTAATATCAGAGGCTGGGCTCAATAGATTTTCCTTCCCTTTAACAAAGTTGAGTTAATGATTCCGATGAATATCAAAAGATAATTTCAAATAAGGAATTTTAGTGTATTGTTATCCATATTTCAATGGTGAGAACTATTGATGATGGAAATCACGTATTATAATATACATGAGAAATCATGATTTTAAATTATACCCAAAGATCGTTACTGTTTATGAAATCCATGAAAAACCCTAAAGCATAGATTGCTACAATAGATACTAATTATGACCTGAATTATAATTTTATGAATACTATGATCTGTTGTATTAGTCCAAAATAATTCATCTATGTCACACAATTCACTACAATTTATGAAATGTGGAAGACAATAGTAGTTTCTATTGAATGTATGGAAAATGTATGATTGATTAGGTATGCAAAAATTGACATAAAAATTTTAAACATTTTGAGTGGTTGATGAAGAAATCATCACAGAAATTTATTTAAGCCTCACAAAAGTTATAAAAAATATATCTTTAGTTGAACCTATAAAATAATTTGATCATGCTCTGAATGTACTAAGAGTACCACCTAATATGTGGAATGGAATTTGAGATACAAACATCCAATCAACACCTATCAGGAATCTTATAGTGAGAGAAATTATTGTAAATATAATGGAGTGTGAAGCTAAAATGCAAGATGATGTTTAAAATAAAAATACCTTGTAAAAAAGGATAACAAATCACTAAAGGTTACATCTCAAAAGTATAAAAAATAATATATGATGTTAGAGAATAAATAAATTCAGAGACATCTGATTCTGAAATCTAGCTGGCTCAATTAGCCAAAATGTTTACAATGTTTTATAGGAAGGAGAGAGGATTTGGATAACCCTGAAAAAAGGATGACAAACAAAAAATGGATCATAAATGCTAAGAATTCGAAAAAAAATAGTGTTATTTAAGACCTAACTATCCATATTTAAAAATTGAAAATAGAACAACAGAAAATATGTTTTAGATAAATGATGATTATAAAAACAAAGGGAAAAGAGATTCTAAGGCTAAATGGAGTGTTTCTAAATACTCTTGTATCTCATCAATCTATGATTTAGAATTTGAATAATTTAATCTGTAATCTAATATGTACATTGAGACTGAAAAATATATGATACAATTCTATTATTCATCTGATTCTAATTTTAGTTACTCATATGATAAAATGGATTCCTATTGTAATACAAATTGCACTAACTATGAAAATAAGATTAAAATAAAACTAGATTAAGAAGAAACTTATAAAATTATATCTCTTAAATTTAGAAAAGTTGAAATATACATAATGAAATTCTTTGTGATAATTTAATTAAAAATGGAATTTTTTTTATAAATAATAAAGGTGAAAAATGAAAACTATATAATATGTTTTTTTGTTCCCAATAATAAATATGCTATTTTTCATTTTTCTGGAGTAGAAGGACATATTCAAACAAATTTTATTTGAGAACTCCTTAAATAAGTGGGATTAATAGAGATTTTACCTCAAAAAGTTTATCTAAATTAAATGAAATTAGACTTTAAAAATAGATTATGTTTGGATTTATAAATCTTGTTAGCTAATATTGTAGAACCCAAAAATAAATGTGCACCAAAACAAATTTTTTATGTTATCTTTTTAGGTAACATGTCACAGAAGTGGAAAATCTATATGGTATATGGATAGTGGTTTTTCTAGACTCTTGAGTGGAAATCCATCAAAATTCAATATATTGACATAGATTTATAGAGGTCTAGTCACCGTCAGTGATAAATCTAAAGGGAAGATTATTGGGCTAGGAACATTTGGATATCCAATGTTTATCTCAATAAATAATGTATTGTATTTATAAAAAATGAAGCATAACCCGATAAGTATCATTAAAGTCTATGAAGATGGATACTGTATTGATTTTTATAAAAAAATCTTATTCTATATTTAAAGATCATTTTATTAAATATATAGCACCTAGAAGGATAATATCTACACCTTGGTCTTAAATTCATTATGTAAACAGAATGTGATTTATTTAACTGCTAATATAAATGAATCGCGTATTTGTAATACAACAGTTGGTCATTATAATATTTAATAATTAGTTAAATTATATAATAATGAATTAGTTTCAGATTTACTTAGTCTCTTGTTTGATAGTGACAGATTTTTTGATGCATGAAAAATTAGCAATAAACAAAAATCATTCTTCAAATTTGTTTTAAAAATTTCTACATCAATGAACCTAGATCATATTCACATGGATCTATTTGTAAAATGGATAATTATATGTATATTTTTTAGTATATGATTATTCTATATTTACGTGGTTATATTTTCTAAAACTATAGAAATAATCATATACTATTTTTGAATGTTATTGAAAAGTCTTCAAAATTAAAATGGTTTTAAACTAATTTCATTAAGAATTGATCATGGTAGAGAGATTGATGAATCAAAAATTAAAAACATTCCACTCAAGAATGGGTATTAAACACATCATATCTACACAAAAAACAAGTTAAAAATGGAATTATTGAAAAATAAATAGAATTATTCAAGAAATGTATAGGACTATATTAAATGAATACAAGATTACTACCTATCTATGGTAAGAATCTATAAGCATAGAATTTTTTATAATAAATAGTGTTTTAATTTGGCCTATTTTCAAAAATAAACCTTATGAAATATGGAATAATAAAAAGCATAAGCTAAATTAATTAAATGTTTTTATATGTATGGAATATATCCTAATCACCATGGAAAATCCTCGTATTTTCAATCTAAAAGCTAATGATGGAATATTTTTAGGATATTCTCTAATATAAAAATCTTCTAAAGTATATAATAAAAAGGAAATGATTTTTTTTGAATTAGTTCATGTAATTTTTGATTAAAATGGCCCTTTTTAATAAAGAGAGTGACAAAACTGTTGAAACTACAGACTCTTCTGACAACATGAGACTTGAAAAACTGAAAATTGATTTTGAAAATAAAACTTAGTCTGGTTCAAAAGAACGTGATTATAATGAAACTAAAAGTGTTCTTCTCATACAATCTATAACCCTAATGAACCACACATTAGAAATTTTTATAGGATATCTAGACAAAGGAATAATGACTATAATTAATACGAAAAACACTAGATGAATTCTTTTCCATTTTATCAAAAATTGAAACTAAATCTTTTGAAGGAGCCTTAGATGATGAATTTTGGATGTTAGTAATGAAAGAATAATTGAACCAATTTAAGGGAAATAATGTTTTTGAATTAGTTTAATGGCCAAATAATTATCCAATTATAAGAACAAAACGGGCCTTTAGAAATAGACAACATGATCGTTGGACTATAACTTAAAAACAATGGTGGATTAGTAGCTAAATGATATAATCAGGAAGAAGGTATACATTGTGGTGATACCGTTTCCCCATTATCTATATTTAATGCTATTAGAATATTTATAGTTTATGTGTATCATATGAATTTTTAATTATATCATATGGATGTAATATCTTTATTTTTAAATAGTTTTTAATGAAAGAATATTATATTGAAGAACATCATGCATTAGAAAATTCTCAAAAACCAAATATTGTTTTTAAACATAATAATTCTCTCTATCACCATAAGCAAGGACCAGGATCGTGGTATGAAACATTACGTTATTCTATCTTGGATTATTTTTATACTGTTGGTTTGGCAGATCCAACACATTTTATGAAAACAATTGGTTTTAATTTATTATTAGTTCAACTCATTACTGATGATGTCATTTTTGGATCAAAAAAATATATGTATTTATTTTTCAGAACTCATGATAAAAGAATTTTAAATGAGAATGATGGGGGAATTAAATTTCATTCTATAGAAAATATTTATAAAAAAGATTATGGAAATGTATTTTACCAAAAAATATATATATATTACTAATTTGTTGAAATAATTTGGTCTTGTGAATACAAATTCATATTCCACTACAACGTGTACTGATATAAAACATGATTTGGATGGTGCTGGAAAACCAGTGGTCCACAAGTTGTATAGAGGGGTGATTAGTAGTTTATTATATCTTACATCTAGAATACCAGACATTATGTTTTTGGATTTTTTCTGTGCCAAATTTTAATGAAATCCTAATGAATCAAATATTATTCTTGTCAAAAGTATTTTTAGATATTTAAAAGGAACTATTTTTCAATCTCTTATTTATCAAAAATAACATCATTTTAGTTTAATGTAATTTTTATATTTAGATTGTGGAGGTTTCAGTTAGATATAAAAATCAACTCATGAACCTGATACTTCATAAGAAAATCATTAGTTCTATGGTTAAGTAAGAAACAACACTCTCTTCCACTCTCAACAGCGGAAGTATAATTGGCGTCTGATGGGAGTGGCTACGTGAAGGTGTTGTGGATGAATAACACACTAATGAACTTTGGACATAATTTTATATGTAAACCTATTTTACGTGATAATAAAAGTACGTATAATTTTTCAAAAAATCTAGTAAGACATTCTATAACAAATCATATTAATAATAGACATTATTTTCTAAGAGATCATGTTGTTAAAAAGGATATATCATTAGAGTCTTTTAACATTAAATATCAATTTGATGATATTTTCACTAAACCAATTCTAAAAGTATGTTTTGATTTTATTTAAGGGGTCTAGTTTTATTAAATTTTTAAATATGTAATTTTATTTTAGATTTTTTTATTTTATTTTATTTTATATTTATTTATGTAAAAAAATTATTTATTTTTTTTATTTTTATCATACTATGTTTTAATTATTTTATTTAATTTAAAATTTATTTACACTATATAATCATTTAAATTTTTATCATAATTAATATGTTTCATGGAATACCAGTATATTCATCATTGGTTATAAAATCTTTGTCTTATATATCCTTCATTTACCAAAATCCATTTTTCTAACCCGGATCCCTCATTTTTCCTTCCAAGCACTAGAGGTTGATAACCTAAGACTTATTTTTAAATGTATAAAATATGTAGAGTCTAATAATGATACCCAAGCAAGCCTAATCGACAACGTGTTACAGGTAGAAAAATACTTAAATTAATAGGGGTTGATTATGATTGATTATAATGGATGAATTTATCCTAAAATAGGGATTAACATTTTATGTGCCATAGATTGCTTTCAATGACATAAATTCAAAATTTCATTATGAGGTATAAGTAAACTATTTTTATAAGATTCTACAGTTCATTTTTTGTAATTATGAGGATATGATGCTTTCAAGTATGGAATATAAATATTTTATATTATCTCAACTAATGCTTTACAAATCATAAACATCCTACATGAAGGAGTTTTTCACTAAAATCATCCATCAAATAAAGACAAGAATCACTCTTATAAAGACATTACATATTTTCAGTTTAACTCGATGCAGATTAAGAAAAAAATTTAAGGATATCTAGGAAAATCATAAGATCATTGATACATTCATTTAGACTTATATTATGTCAAGGATGTGAGAGATGGAGAAACAATTACCATGTTAAGTACATCATGTATTTATTTATAAGCAAAATTAAGAAAAAAAATTCATAGTATATGTTTCAATATTTTCATTATTGGTTTCAACCAGATGATAAGATGAATTCCAGTACTTATGGAAGTATAATATCTTGAATTACATTTAAAAAGGATAGAATTAAATTAGTATATTTGAGGATGAAATGTCATCATAGAAATGATTTAAATTATATAACTCTATAGAAATTAAATTTTTCTAGAGCACATTGAGAGTAAATATTTTTCAACTTATTATTGAAGAAGAAAAGAGCTCTAGTGATATTTCTCATGAGGAGGAATGAGCTATTTGAATGGAGGGAGTTGTTGAATAATGAACTGATGTAGTTTCTCAACCATCTAACTTATTATTTAGATTGAATACCTATGTAAAGGAATATGAGTAAGAAAAATGTCAGGAGGGACTTGTTGTGAAACCTAGAAACAGAGATGTTCAAAAGGATAAAGTGAGACTGTTGGCTTTTGGAGAAACAACCTATTCCCTTCATTTGGATGAACCGATTCATGAAGTACAAATACCAGTGGATAGTAAATATCAGGGGATTCCTATTATACCTCTTATCAATGATCAAATACAAGTGAATATTATTGATAAGCTGAGTATTCAAGAAGGAAGTGTTCAAAAAAAGATTCTTAATAAGAAAAATTTGAACAAAAAATTGAAACTGATGTTACAGATGTGGTTGTCAATCAAACTGTAAAATAGTTGGGTCATTTTTCTGAAGATCATACTAATGTACATGAAAATCAGCCATTTTCATCTTAAAAATCTACAGAGAGATCTGTGTTGAATTAATTCCCTAATGTGGTTGACCAGGAACTAAATTCAGTAGAAGGAGAATCTAAATCTTTGTCTCATCATGTTGAAGAAATTTATATTAAGATTAACAAGACTCAAGAAGATAATTCCACTCTGCGGCATGATCATGAAAATTAAACGATAAATATACAGGAAGATAGTGATAATACTATTTCTAGAAATGATTTTTATGCCTTCAAGGGAGACATGTCAAATGATATTTGATGGATCCGATTTAAAGTTTTTTTGATGAATAATTTTGAATATTTGAAGTGGTAATTGGGAAGTCAGTTTAAATCTGTGAAAGGATCTATAAATTAGAACAGTAGGTCTACTTATACACCTTTCTATAGGCTCGTATTTGATTCGATGATTGCATTCCATTACATTTGTTATGGAATACTTTAATGCTCTTTTTTAGGACATTTAATGCAATAGATCTCCTCTGTATGTTTTCTAAGAATACCAAGAATATTCTTATTGATCAGTTAACTCCGAGTGATCCTTGCCCTATATTTCTAATAAATTAGTTTATAGAAAATTTGGGAAAATTTATTAAACAAGAGGAGAGGTTATATGATTTTTCAAAATTCAATATTTTGTAATATTTTCATGTGAATCTTGATTCCATACATCTGATATTTTAATTGGTTGATAGTCTTATGAAAAATATTTGGTAACAGATTTCGGAGTTGAAGGAGATATTTCAAGTCATTTAGAATTACAACCTACCCTATCACTAACCTTTTTTATAGTGTCTTAAACTAATCATTAATCAACCATTTACCATCACTCTAATAGTGAGTATTCTATTTCTTATTCACATTATAATTGTATTATAACATTTTATAATCAATGAAATAATCTTCATTTCAATATTCTATACATTTTATTTTAATATTACTATCTAATATCCAAATATCAAGTATTAAATATCTTTATCAGTTTATTATACCATTCACATAATAATTTTTTCAACATTAAATATGTTTTAATCTATCAGATTTATTTTCTTTTGAATGTAACAAAAAGTTGGAGAAATTTAGATAAACACAAAATTGCAACATTTATTTTAAATTTTAAAATATATAAATATTTGGGGAGATATTTGAAAAACAGAAACATTTTTTTAAGAAATATTTTTATCAAATCAGAATTTATATCCCTTTATGTGAAAAAAATTATAAATTATTTTACAAGAATTATCATTTGAATTTAGGGGTTTTGTGATCATAAAAAAGGGGGATATTTTTGGGAATTTATTATATCAAGAATACTCTATAACTATTATTGATTTTGATGCTCAGAAATACCCTTGTTTGTTTTACTAATGATATAATTTTACGAATATTTCAAGAAGTTTATATTATATATAATTACTATTTTTAAATAATAAAAAAGTATTTATCCATTTTAAATTTTTTATAAAGTGTTCTAAATTCTCTTAAGTGTATTTTGGAAAAACATTTCATAGTTTGTCTTTTTCTAGAATCATTGTTCATTCCATACATTGAGAAATCTAATATAAGGAACATAACCTATGTTTTTATTAATTCTAATGGTGAAAGATCAACTTGTATGTTTATTTAAATATACATCGGATGAAATGTATGTTTAAAGGAAAATAGGTTCTATAGAAACCTTATGTTTCTCAATGATAAAAATTATGGTTAATGTACAGTTCGTATGATTGGAAACCTACTTTTGAGAAGCAATCGTATGGGTCATGAAACATACTTTTGTGATCAAGCATTCATTTTGTACCTTACATTCTAAGAATGAATTATACATAGTTGAACACTAAATTTGGTGTTTTTTTGTTATGTGAAGTAACCTTATATTAGAACTTTCAATACTATTGATTTGAATTTAGGATTTAATTGAAATTTCCTGCAATGGTCATTGCAGAATATCAGGGTAATTTAATACTCATTATAGACTGATTCAAATAATTTCTAAAAATATTTAAATATATGTTTATCATGGATATTGTTTCTCTTATTCTTATGGTTTGTTACAACTCCACTAAGCTATAATTATTAATTTGAATTATCATGATTCATCAAGTGTCTTTTGTAGATCTGAAATCCTATTACGAGATATATCATTATATATATCTATCTACATCAGATGTTTGGGATCTCTCTCAGTTGTGTTGATAATATTTATTCATCATGTTTTTGTGAAAATTAATTTATAGTGCTACATAGATGAAGAATCTCAGAAATGGGGACTACATTTTGGAGATATACATGATAAATCCTAGAAACGCGATGCCCTATTTTTGTTATGGTTCTTATAAAAGATGATATATTGTGCAACTAGATCCCTTGAGACAGATTTCAAATATTTTTATTATTCTTATGATGAATACCCATCTTTTATGAGTATTATGCTACTACAACTATGATGTTTGAAGTGTTTAATAAAATCAATCACAATAGAATCTTCTGAGTATTGGTTGCCCTGTTTTAATCATGGTGGAGTGTTTGATTTAAATGCTACGCTCTGGATATTTCAGTTCCCTATAAAAGAAAAGTAAATCCCAATTTTTAATAATTTTCTGTAAGGGTAAAAAATGCATGCACTCAGTTGTGGATCCGTCTTATGGGAAGAAGACCTAACTATTGTAATTCACCAAGCCCATAGAGATAGTGATTGTTGGAGTGTATTATACGATATTCACGCCCCAAACCACTATAAATTGTTGTGCTCTATTGTTTTTTTCCACTTCACATACTCAAGTATAGAAAGGTAGCTATCTCTATCTACTATTGATGTGAATCGACATAATTGTGTTTCTTTTAAAAGGACACAACACACCCCATATTCTTTCTTTGTCAAAGACATTCCTACCTAATAGTTTGGAACATCAATTATAACAAACCTTCCTTACTAATTGATTTGGTATTTATAATGGGACTGAAATTATATACCATGGATGATATAAAATTCAACTAGGGGAAGAATTACATGATTTTCAAGATTTATATTTCCACCAAAATGAACCAGAGAGGAATCATATACTTCATATGAATCCATAATAACAATATGGTTTTTTATTACTAATTACACATATAATTATTTTTTGTAATCATGTAACCACTATAAAATTTGTTATATTTTAAATAATGGGTAGATCCATATTCATGTAAGAAGTTATTTTTTTCTAGAGTGGATAATAAGTGTACTTTAAAAAAATGCAGATATCATATCCCTCTTCCTAAATAGTGATCACGCGTGATTACTCCTTATCCCTAATCTCAAGAGGTTGATGACATTGATCGTACTCATCAACCCTCGGGTTTGAAAATAGTTTATCATAATGCCCATTATAATTACTCATCATACACTGATGTCTAGGAGGTTCATTATGATTATATTTTTATCTATCTGAATCATTAGCTAACTTCATCAGATAACTTCAGCTATAATATTTATTATTAACATGCCATCCAAATATATAACATTTAATTACCAATCTATGATAATTTTCCCTTTCATATTCTGATGAATAGATATTAATTGAAATCTCATCATCTACTCTCTATGGTTTTTAGAATTTCCTTCGAATTCCATTGATGTTTTCTTTTCTAGACCATTGGATTGATACCTAACTAAAGCCTCAATTTACACCATGATTTCAAAAAAAAATTATATAAGATGAATCCTCCCATTTAATAAGTACCTTTAGATGCATTGTTTTAATCCACTAAATAATCGATTAACCCTACATTCAGGTTTCTTGAGAAGACCATAAGCATATTTCTGATGTCTTATAAAATTTTACTTAATGGTATAAGTGGATTATTCAGCCTTTTTTCATACCTCAATGACCTTGTTTTTTTTCTTCAGATGATGTATATGAGTAAATTACATATAGAAAAATTATTTCTTGAACTCATCACAATCCAGGAAATCAATTTCACCATGTTGCCTCATATTTCTAATTACAATTTACTATTGATATTTGACCACCTTTTAAATGGTAGACACCAAAAATGAATATTTCATATTCAAAAAAAGATATGAGAATTTTTTTAGTGGTATAAATACATTGTTCTTAAAATAGTGGATTTGGAGACCAACTAAAATATGTAGGATGTCTCTTCATGAAGGAATGAAAATAATATTGTTCCGACCATTGATCAGTCTGAAGACTAGAATGACTCATAACTTGAGAAAATTTTTTGAGCATAGAAACATGATTTATAATTCCATCTCCCATATCATTTGGGTTCATAGGAGGAGAATCATTTAATTCTCTGTCATGCTCAATATTAATACAGTTCATTCTGGATCTATTAATTTAGGGAAACAGAAAAAAAATGTAAATTGAAAATCAATAATCATATTGTTGAACCCAAAAATAATTAAAATCTCTTATAAGATGTTTAATTTTTGAAATCTTCTTTATCTATGACATTTTGGTTTATCCAAGGTAAATTATAGATAACATATAATTAAATCATTCATGATGGATAATATATATATTTTTCATTTATAAATTTTATCCCCCATGATTATCAAACAAAGTGTATAGGAAAGACTATTATAATAAAATACTTCCTAATAGAGTCTAGCTCTATAAGGTTTTATTAGGGGTTTCTCCCCAAGGTAAACCATTTACAGAGCCACATCCACTTCTTGTATCTAGAAAGCTATGTTTTTATAATAAACCACTCACATGATCATTTATTGTAATTATATAACATTTTTATTCACTTTGACACAAAACTTGATTTATCCATAGAAATATTATTTGGTATATCATCACACAATTATCATTCTATTTTACAGTGTTTAACAAAACCACTTATATGATTCAAATTATAACGACCCTGACTTCTCATGTAAGGATATTAAATCATTTATAGGAATATTATTTTATATAAAAAATTAAACACCCAATAAATATATCACATTAGTTCCTTTGTAAACATGTAAAAGTAAAATCTAGTCCAGAAGTGACATAATTCTATTCTCCCCAGTTTTCTCTTAGAGAATCAGGATAAAAATTCATCTTGTAGCAACCAAACAGATTCCACAATTATCAATGAATCCTTGATCATTCAAACTCCCTAACCGGGTTAAATTTCCTACATCATTTGATGGTGAAAATTATTATTTACAATATTTTATTGTCACTTCACACTAGAGTAAAGGGGAAATTTACCTTAGTTTCTCACTTCTATAAAAACTCACAGTGTTTGGAGTCTTTTCTTCGCTAACATGGGTTTTTCCTCTTGATGGTATGTATCTTTGTATGGAGATTTTCTTGGTCTCTATTACTTCTAGACACTTTATTTTGTTTTCATTATTGTGATTCCCTAGTTATGGTTTTTATTGGTATATATAAACTTCATGAAAATAATTTTTTTCTTAGTGGTGGTAAAGGAAACATAAAAATGCTTTAACTATGATTCTTAGAAATGGTAAACACAAGAGATATATAATCATAAAATTAACACATGAGTATGATGACCTGATCATAACATTAGAAAACTATACCATGAATATCAAATATTATAATCATGATTAATATCATAAATAATAATAGTTAGTAAGAAGTTGTTCATAATGGAATCATAGAATATGATTCATGATAGAATTAGATATCATGTTCGTGTCATACAAATAAGCATAGAAAACCATTTACATATAATTTAAGTCTTACTTCCAAGAACTTCATAGATGGAAATGTCCTTTACTGAACTGAGTACACTCCTTTTTCAAGCATTGTATTGGTCGTCTCGATTCAAATTCCATTAGAGGACTATATTACTAAACTGACATCACTCTCCATTCTAGTCATGTCTATCTTATGAGATATGATTCTTTACCCAATGCATTGATGGTAGATATAGGTCCAACCCTTAAAATAATCAAATCATCCATATGTGTGAAGAATGATCATAAATATTGATCATGTTATAACATATTTAATTAAATGGGTATTTCAATTAGTTCATCCTATGAATACTAGTGGAAAAGAGATATGATTCATAATCATTTCATCATTGAATAACCTAGGAAATGATGTGGGTTTCAATTGAATTTTATCATAAATAACCCATTGAAGAAAAAATAAATTCACAAACATAATTCCATCAAATCCTAAGCCATTTAAATTGAAAAATGATTTTTATTATAAATCATATCCCCTTTTAAGAATATGAAAAAAAAATTGTCATCTTAGGTGATGAATATTTTTGAAAGATCATTTAAAATATATTTTTTGGAAACTATCCTTACCACATATCATGAAAAAATTTAAAAAAAATTATGAGAAAATATTTATTAAAAAATAACCATTAATATAATAAAAAAAGTTTTGATCAAAATCATTATATATAATGTTTAAAAATTTCATTCACATTGTAAGCATTAAAAATAACAGTTCCTTCCCCATATGGGGTAAAATCCAAGCTATATTTTTTAAAACATATGAACTTCCATTAAACACTATTTTGTAAAGAGAATAACATGGATATATTTTTCTCTAATAAAATAATTAGGTATTAATAAACAAAAAATTGAAAAATATTCTTTTTAAGGAAAAGAGATTTTTGATCGATGTGTGAAATAGTGTTTAATTTATGGAAAATGAATTTTTTAATTATCTTAAGTATAAAATATTAGAAAAATTAAACCATTAAAAAAGAATATAATGAATAAATAAAGGAGAATAAAATTCAGTATTATTATATAATGTTATGAAATGATATATCATCAATAGAGACTTAATCATAATTAATCATGATAAATGATGAGATTATCACATAAAATCACTAGCACATTGATGACATTTAATCAAATGCATCAAAAAGTTACCATATAAAATTTGAAAATAATATATCATGACTAATAATAAATTTCTATTATTAATTATCAAAGGGTCTGTATATATACCTATTTAATGATTATCGGTTTGTAATGTGTCATACTAATCGATATAGATAAATTGAGGAAAAAATCCCTTACCTTATGTCTTGATTTTTATTTTAAACAATTCATCCTCATGTATAATAAACACAAGTTTATTATAAATTTTTAACATAATAATAATAATATATATCATAATGTATATTATTTTATTAATTATTTATTACACTATGATAAATGATTACATAATAATTTTACATTTCTTGTAATAACTACATTATTTTTCTGAACTATTTTGATTTGTTATGTTTTTTATTCTCATTAAATAATAATTATTTTATCATTAAAATAGTTATAAAGATTATATAAATAACATATATATTATTTTTATGTGTTTTTAGAAATCATTAAAATATATAAATATTAAATGAAAAAGACTATTAACGGATATGGTTGTATAAATGTACGAATGAACACTGTTTCCATTTTCTGGTCAGATTGAATGAAAATATGAATATGATATATTTTCATTATATAATAATATTTATTTTATATATATCACATATTTTTATTAAAACCATATTTAATACATTAAATTTAATGTGTTCTCATGTCATATTGCATCAGAACATGGTAGTCATCCTTATACAAGAAACACGTTCTCATATTCCCACAAAACTGAAATCATTCAATTTAATGTGATATGAAAATTCCATTATCATAAGAATTTATAAAAAATCATATATATTGTATATAAATAATTATACATCATCGAAACCAGTCTTGAGATGTGGTAATTGAAAATGATGTATATTTGTTTATGACACGATAGTTAGTCGTTGACATAAGTTATGATTTATAACTACATGTGATGGAACGATAGATGATTGGATTTCATGAATGTATCATTAAAAAACCAATATATGGAATATAATGTGATTATTATATAATAATTTAATAAAATTAATTATATGGTTTTGAGAAAGAAATTAAAAAAAATTGTTTTTTATGAACGGTTCATCTTCTTTGGGTATCCCCCATAGGTTGGCAATAAATAGTTTCCTTGGAAAAATTTATAAGAAAAATAGTTATTCTGGGTTGATGGAAGGTAATTTTAGAAGTGATTTTGGAATGTATTATATTATCCAATGTGGTGAGATGTTTTTTAGAAGAGAGGATATGGGTGGTCTTTTATAAGTTGGGGATAGGAAAAACATGAAACATTTAAAAAGTGTGTAGTTATCAATCTTTTTTTGTATAAAAAATTTCACATAATGGATAAATTTAAATAATTAGACATAATTTGGAAAAAATATTTCCAAAAAATATTTTTTTCCAATATTTTTTTTTAATTCGACATATATTATTTTAGTTTATATCCTGGTAAACTGATTTTTCCCTCAACCACGATTGTTAATTTCAAATGTATTCTCAATTCAATTTTTTCAAAATGTAATCTCAAATAATTGAATTTTTTATTATACTTATTTGTAATATGGAACCCATTTTTCCCATTTCAATTAATTATTGTGTAAAAATCATATAGGAAAAAAACCCCGTAGAGGCGTCGAGAAAGTAGTCTTTAATGAGATATCAGCCAAAAGTTTACATTGTTTTTATGTCCAATTTCAATGTGAAATTCTATTTCAATTAACTAAACTGGATATATAGATTTTTCATTAAGGTAATTATAATAAAAAATAAATTTTAAATAATATTTTCATTTATATATATATTAAATTAAATTGAATTTTTAATTAAAATTTATTATTTTTACTATAATATAAAAAAATTTGACTTTTAAAGAATACCATATATTAAGCCAATTATAATTTTGAAATTACAATTTCATAATTAATTTTTTTTATAAATTTTTTTTCTAAAATATAAATATATGAATTATATGATTATTAAATATAGCCATAATAGAAATTTTTTGTGAAGAGGATATTTTTGAAATGTATAATGACTTTATTGAAAAATATTTGTTTTACTGTCAATATGATTTAATAAATAAAAAATAATACATAATGTTTATAAATTATTTACTGTAATAAATTTTATGAATATAATTTTATAGCTATAATTTTTATGACTAAATAAATATGTGATGGTCTTGTTAAAACATTGTTTTTATTGAATCATATGATAAGCTAGTGTTTTGTGTATTTTGGTATTACCTAGGTGATGTGTATAATGAAATCTATTTATCAAATTTAATTTATTTGGAAAATATTCCTTCATTATAGGGGGTTTCAATTTTTATCCATTATGAATGGTTTTACTATATTTAAAATTCATCATCAAGGGTTTCAATTAATAAATATCAATAAGAATAAATTTTTATCGATAAGGTGAATATTGTAGTCAAATTTCATCAGATTAAGACTCTTATTAATATAATTTTAACTGGATATTATCCTTTGAATAGATGATTTTTTTCCTTCAATCCTCCCAAGTAATTATTCTTGATAATAATTATTCATCTCTCCTAGATAAGGTACCTTCAATCCATCATGTGAGTAGGGTATCCTCAGGAGGAGATATGGATCGAAGTCATGTGAGATATCATAAAGGTAGGATGACTTTGATTCTTTATTTTGGTTTCGTTTTCTAATACACCATATGAGAGATTTATGATTAAGTATACTGAATCTAATATCATTGTATTCATAATTCACGATCATCATTTATATTAGACATTGATTCTATTAGGGATATATATAATATATTTAGGATCACAATCTAATGTCATGGTTCATATGAGGAAATCATGATGCCCAATAAAAATATCACATAATACCATCGAAATTGTATAAACATTTAAATTTAATTTTTTAATGAATTGTGAATTCTAAACGATAAAAAGTTTATATTTAAGTCTTAAAATGTTAATATAACTTTTTTATATAAATTCATCCAGATAAATAAGTATTTCAATTACAATAAAGATGAATTAATATGTCTTTAAATGGATTATAAATAATGAAAAGTTATTTTTCAATATTTATAATATTTTAAATGTTTTTTGTAGATTAATTAATTATAAAACACATATAGATAATTATTGTTTTTTTGTTACATTTATTGTCAATATTTCTTAATATAAGTGAATTAATAATTATTTAAAAAAAATATTTTACACTTATTTCTCAATCTTTATAACATGTGTTAAGGATTATTTTTTTGTAATTTTATTATATATTATTAAATTATAATAGTTTTTATTACTGATTCTATACGTTATTATGAATCATTTATTAATTAAAAAGCACTAAAACATTAAATGGTAATATTTGAATATATGTTTTACTTTTTATATCAAACCCTTTCAAATAAGAATATTATGTTTACTGGAAAATCATAATTTAAAGATATATGGTTTAAATAAAATGAATATAAGATAAAAATATAATCTATTGTATTTGACTTATTAAATGACAATGATTACAAATTTGGAGATGCATAATAATGAATTGTCTTTATATAGGAAATTATATATACTTTATAATACGATTTTTAACATTAGATACGTCTGTTTTTTTAATTAAAATGTGTAAAATAATTAAAATATATTCATAATAGGAGTAGTATTATAAATTTTTTATGGAAAATAAGAATTCATGATCTATAATATATAATATGAAATGTTATTATTATGGATTGAATATAATCATATTAATTTATAATTACATTATAAGATTCTATTTACGTTCATTAAAATTATAGGCCTATATGATATATATAATTGTTCATAATTTCAGATAAGGTTCATATTTTCTACATTATAAATTAAATTTTATTATTTATAAAAGTATTATGAATAATGAAATCAATTTTTTTAATGTTATATAAATTTGTTAATGGTGTTAAATAAAGGCATTTTTATGAAATTGTAATGTATAATGGGTTTAGTTGATACTTAAAACGTTATTTTATATATTAGTGGAATATTAATATATCAATATTATGAATATAATTTTTAATTTAATATGATTTTTATAATTGTATAAATCAGTTTTAAATTATATTTACATCATCCAATGTTATATATATTTTTTGTAATATTTTATAAAACTGAATAATTTGAAGTCAAAAAAAAAATTAACATCCTATTTAAAAGTAAGCTCTAATTAAATATTAAGAGATTGTTCTCATGTTTTAATGGAATAAGGGTTAATTAGGGAGATTGTATAGAACCTAGAATGAATGAATCCTATAAGGACAATTTAAGGTTTAAAACCTAATTGGTAGAGTATATTAGGACAGAACACCCAGGTATCCACTCTGAATAGGAAGCATTATAGGGTGGTTGACTCGAATATACTTAACCTTGTTTTTAACTACTCTACGGGCTCATTTTTTTGTTAACACCTTTACTTTAGACATGTTTGGGTTTCCCACTTTTTCCTCAAAAGTGATTTGGAATAAAAATTTAACTTTCAGGTCAGGTGTAGAGTATATAAGGACATAGGAACAAACTATAGAAAATTTCCAAGATGGAAAACTCTTTTAAACCAAAAACAATTATTTACAAACAAAAAATAAATCAAAGAGAAATGTGTTTTTTGACTGAACATGCTTGATGGGTGAATTAATACCATAAATCTTTTATTTATCTCATATACCCTCATGCTTAGTGGGTTTTTTTAACTTCCCACATAAATCAATCTACTCTATCAATGCATATCCATATACCATGAACCCTATAATCAATATGGTGAAAATTAAGTGATCTATATTCAAGTTAGATACCCAATTCAATGATTCATCTTTATCATGTTTGGTTTTCTCCATTCATGTATGTACAACCATTTTTCATCTTCATTTCCCTTGGTTATTGTAATAGTTATATATTGTGTTTTTTATTTATTGACCATATGTTCATAACTATTTTCCCATTTTAAATATTTTATGATATCATCTTCTAGGGGATTTCCCTTTGTGTTATTATAGGGTAGTGACTAACTTGATTTTGTAATGTTTTAATATATATTCAACAATAATATTTTTCATATTTAACGTATTATTATGTGTGGGAACCAATTGTATGGTTGTTGTTTAACATTCTTCATTAAGTATTTTTTCAGCATCCCATCATGTGTAGTGCATGACCTAGGTTTGATATAGGTAGATATGTCCTAAAATTTATATTTATGGGATCTTTAATGATCTTGAATATTTAAATTTATTTGTTGAAAATTTGAAAAAATTGACTGAATTCTCAGATTAAATGGATTATTGAGAAATGTTGGATTCCCCTTCTTTAAAAAATAATTTTTTTTATGTCATTAAAAAATAGATTGAAGAATAGGATTCTGAATGAAATTTAATGGAAATTGTTGTTTTAAATGTTGTTTTTAAATGTGTAATTCCATTTCAAATAATAAGAAATGATACACATTAGCGCATTATATGAATCTATTGAAGTTGTAGTGGTGGGAAACATATTTTGATTCTATAATGGATTTCAATTTATTGGATGTTCTTCCATTCATATATCAATAATAATTTGGATATATAACCTTATTGGAATTGTATGAGGGTACAATTTCTGAGGTGTTCTTTAGTTTTTTTGACCTTGATATGTTGGTCCAAGGAAATTGTAGTGTTCACTACCCATAACTTTTGTCTGATAAACATAGATAACCTAATCATATCCATTAAATGATGTGTTTTATCTAGTATACATTTGATTTTATCTATTTAAAATTTATATTTTTTTTGATAAATCTGAAATTATTGTTAAAAATATCATTGAAATTATATTAACTATATTTTGAACTATATGAAAATAGGAACTTTAATACTATATTTTCATATTAAACAATTTTATTAATTATCATTCCATGTAATTTTTGGTATGAATAATATTGGGAAAATTATATAGAGAGATGATTTGAAAAATTGTGTGGAATTCTATTGACCAAGTGAGTTCACACTTGGCACACCCCTACAGTAGTGTGTAGACATTATGTTGTACATTTGTGTTAGAATAGTTAAGGAACCACAATCATAAATTGGTGCTCATTTTTGTTGGGTATTGGTAAATGTTGAATATATGATGGTACATTTTCCACAAATCACATAGAGAACATGTTTCTTTTAACTTTGAATTTTTTTTATTGTTGAGTATGTAAATTGGAGTGTTTTTTAGAATATTTTTAGTAATACCATAGAATTTATAACATTTTCGGTTATCGAATATATATAATTTAGTGTTGTTTTTTGTTTATTTATGATATATATATATCGCATTTATCATATCTGATATTTTGGATAAATCACTTCCTCTAGTTCATGTTCGATACCTGTGTGCTTTTCACCAGCCCATGGGGATTACGAACAACTTTAGAGATAGAACATAACTGGAATATGTCCCAGTATTATAGTATACTCTTGGATAGTTTAATAATGAAATTACAAAATAATAGATATTCTCATTCATTATAAGTTGGTATATGAGAGATATATTTTCACGACATGAGTGGTAGGTTTTGGTATTACAAGGCCATATCATATCATATAGAGCACATGTCACCATGGAACATTGATATTTTTGTTTAATATATTAATTCCTAAATTCAATATATGTTATTACTTATGGATTTTTTGTTTAAAATGATATTATAAAAATTCTAATATATTTTATTCAGTTTCCATGGTGTAGTGAAATGGATTCCTGACATCTTTAGAGGGTTCCACAAGAGGTTATAACACATAATCCTCATCTGAGTTGTTTATTAGATCTGAATCTTATAAAGTATATCATTCGGGAAATTCCTCTCATGGAAAACAATATGTCATATTTTAGAAATCATTCAATTTTGGGAACGACAATATCTTGACGATACAATAATCAATCATAGTAATTATTATATTAGAACTCACATAAATTAGATATACATATGAACCTCGAGAGGCTACAGGATTTACCACAAGTATTTATCATGACATTAACTTATAAGTCACATAGAAGTCTATTATGATGATGTTCAAAACATTTTGTTGTGAGGGTCCCGAAAAGATGTTTTGGGATTCCATTATAAAGGTGGACCCGCACGTGGGATTATATTTTATGGGTTTAAAGAATCTATTTTCTTAGTATACCCGTCCAGATTAGTATAAGATTTAAATTTAGGTAGAGTTACTAACATTTTAGAGGGATATAATATGATTTTAGAATATACAAATTGATTTGTGGATATGGTTCTATTTTTCCAAGTAGTGGAGATTAATGATAATCTAGGAGATCATAAATAAATATATAGTTTTGAACAAAATATATGATGGTATTTTTATATACTACAATAATACATCTATATTGATGTCTTATTAATAAAAATGATGAATTATATGAAAATGGATTGAATGATTTTCTCTATTTCTTTATCAGATCCTCTCAGTGATAGTTACAATGTGATATTTCAAAATAATCAGATGAATCATGATAATCATAGTCGTGGTGGATGTTCTTTACAGTAGTGGGTATCCCCAACCCCGCCACCACAAAAATTTATTATTCAATATAAAACTTATCCATGTGGTATTAAATTTTACCATATTAAAACTTGTCTCTGACCTATAAATATATGTTGTTCATGTAGCCACAAAACCCATCTGTGTTAGCTCCACTAGGAAATGTCTACTCCACATTATGGTCACAGATAATTATCTCTAATTGTTATTGTAAAAAACCAATATAAATAAAAATATTTTGGGATTACAAACAATAATATAGAGTGAAACCATTTCATGCATTATATGGGGTTCTAGTAGTGGATTACACTATTCGAGATATAGTGAGAGGTTACATTATTTTGCATCTAGTACAGAAAATTATTAATTTGTTACTACTTCCTCCTACTCATGTATATCTTCCTACCATATTCATACGATTAAAATTAAATTAGATTAAATTCCTATTTTTATAGAGATACAGAAAGATTTGGTAAATATAAAGAACAATGGTTTCTAAAATTTTTCATCTACATTTTCGATAGATAATGTGAATTTTGGTTAGGGATTCCTTATTCTTGATCTGGATAAATTCAATTTCAAAATCTTAATGGAATGGAAAATTTCTATTCTTATTTATATTTTTTTTCATTTGTATGAATCTTTAAATAATTATTATGATGGATCAGGGGTGTATCAGGGAGATTCGTATCTATGTTCTGGTCTCATAAGAGCTTCCCACATAGAGCTCAATGGTCTGTTGTTGGATGTTTTAGTCAACCATGATGACGATTCTTCATTTATTGAATCTATCTAGATTAATGAAGATTTACATGAAGTTATCCTATAATACATTACTATAATTCCTCAAAAAATGAAAGAAGTGTTCAATATTGATCTGTTTTTGGGTGCACATCTGATAATGGTACCTTATTATTTTATGTAACATGATGTTATAAAGTATCTGAATTTTAAATTTTATGATTTATTATAAAATTATTTGGTTTAGTCAATAATATCTTCTTGTAATCCCAAATTCTATTTTTTATAATGACTTATGGTTCACTATGTTTTTACATAGACATTGAAACGTTTAATAGGGTGACAATTAAGAATAAGGACCCTTTTCCTGAGTTGGATAACATATTATTTCATTTAAAGGGGGTGTGACTGTTATAAAAAAAATTATCTTTTGTTGGGAAATTATCCTCATCGACCTAATTTGTATGATATTATTAAGAATTGTTTGAGTAAAAGGTTTATCCATTATCAATATCATGTGATCTTATTTTTTTATATAACACCTAGTCCATTTTTATGGCTTTTATGATCTAGATATTCGATCAATTTATCGAATATTTCATTATTATGATTTTGGAATATGTATTTTTTATTAATGATCGATTTATGAGAATAATAACAATATAACTCTCATTATAGAAATATTTATGATCTATTGACATTATGGGATGCATTTTGAATTTTTTTCTAGAATCAGTAATGGATGTTCTTGTTGAATGATATTTATTTGCATTGACATAAATTTGTTCATGAGAAGGTGAATATTTTCTTCTCAATGTCTAATGAATAGAAAATAATTATGATTAGATGAGTCTTATTATAATGGCATTAATCAGTCTCTAATCATAATGGATCACTTTGATTCTTTCTCTGGTATCCTTTTTAGACTACCTCTGTGTTGCTAAAATGGGGAAGAATCCACTCCTATTAGACATGTTCTTATTCAAGAGTCTTTGCTGATGAATATATATATATATATATAACCAATAGGGTTCTTATTGGAATTAGCAGATATAATATTTTGATCATATAAATTATCCTTTGGATATTTCAATTAGTGACCGAGTTTTCATTAATATTTCACCCCATTTGTGTCACCACCATTTTCAAAAATAGAAAAATATGGCTTCAAGATATGTTTGACCATTTGAGGTCCATAATAATATTTTGTAGGATTCTTATTGCAATGAATATCCAACAATTATAACAATTATTTATGAATTTTACATATATAACAACTTATAAGATATTATCTCAATCCCTCCCATATTAGTAGTTGGGAGATGATTTAGTGGGAGTAATGTTTTTTTCTATGGAGAAACATTTTGAGGTCATGAATTGTAAAATAAAATTCATATTTTTGCTTTATACTTCATTGTTCTGAGTGTTATGATGAAATATATAAGATTCAGATGAGACTTTGGATCGTGAATCATTTATGAGGGATTTGTATCATCACATCTTTTGGACCACCATTATTTTTAATGACATCCAAATGATAGAAATTATGATGGTGGTGATATTGTAACATCATTCCCAATGGTAAAATCTTTATAATATTTAATATATTTCTCTATTTTTTCGATGAATTTTGAGTCAATAAACAAGTATATACGTATCCTATGATGAAAGAAGCTTAAATGACATTTTTACACCAAAAACAAGCATTTTGGGCATAAATATTTCTCATTGAATAAGTCATAGTAATGGTTCATTGTAGAAAAATCATTGATTCCAAAATTATTTTTATAATGTAATTTTGTTTGTCACTATAAATTTATTAATGGAAATTTTTTATTTATATAAAAATGTATCATGTATTATTTTTATTATTATATTCTAATATACGATGTAAACCCGATATTCCAAACACATTTTTATTCACATATCTCCTATAACCCTCTGCATTTTCTAGGTGAATATAGATCTATTGTAAATTACTTTCCTTCTAAGTGATTTTTTATTTAATTTTATCTTCCATGTTTCTCCATTTGGTGCTCAATCATTTGTTTAGTTGGTTGTATCACTTATAATAATATTGAACATTCATCTAATTTTTTACCATGGTTGTGGATGTATTGTTTGACTGAATTTATGATATATTTTGGTCATTTTTTAATTTTTTTTAATCCTGTTATTTTTTTATCTATTAGGATCCAACCATTGAGATTTTTATGGTGTGGAATTTTTTTTCATGAGGTATTAGTTTATCTAAACATTCCACCAAGAGTTTTTTAATTGAATTGATATTGGGATGTACGATTCGATTCTAAGGCATTCTTTTATTATTCCACGTTCCTCCTTATGTGTGGATCCTATCATAGTGAATTAGTTGTACTAGTTTGAGGTATCTTATTATTTCAACAATACTATGATGGGTGTTTCATTAATTTTCTTATTTATTAAATGTTTTTTTATAAAAAAAGGTATGGTTTATTTATTTGTGCATGTCTGTGTATTTTTCATGAAAGATGGATTCCACTATGTTTTTGTAAATTTATATTTATTATCAATGAAATTAGATACATATTTTTAAATTTGTTTCCATTGATTAGTTATTCGAAATGGTTTTTGAAATTTTATTTTGAGGTCTAAAAAATATTTTAAAATAAGTAATATTTCAGCATGTTAGTGCCTTGTGTATTTAGGTGGAATGTGTAGTAGTAGGAGACAACAAATAATATTTTAATGATGTTCTGATTATGTTGAATTATTTTATTCCATGATTGGGATTAAGTGTATCAATTAAATAATTGAAATGGTATGGTGGATCAATTTTTATGGTGTTCCTCTATTATCAAAATCATTATCCATGGGATATAAAGTTATATAGTGAAAACTACTAATATTTTTTGTATGTGATACGTACTAAAAATTAATATGAGTTTTAATTTTTGGGTTATATCCCTTGTTCTTTTTATTCAAACTATTGTCCCAAGATATAAAATTTTTTCATAAATGTAAATTGATTGTGGAAAATATTCTTTGAATGAATTTCACCTTTATTTCTTGGAATTGTTTAAAAAGGGAACCAATTTACCATGATATTATATTTTAGTAATTATGTACTTTTCAATACATATGTTATTTTACATTTTATAAATTTTGATGTTGTACAGAAACATAAATTGGAATCCCTATGTTTGATCCTACTAATCATGTAAGCTCATATCCAGAACAACTCTTCAGTGGTCTGTAGACCATATGAAGACTTTTGATGATTGAATATGATAGGCAATATAGTGAAGAGGTGAGGAACATGTTATATAAGAATGGGTAGATGGTTGTTAGATGGTGGGATGTCTTCTATATATCAGAAGTAGTATTTTTTCCTTATATTCATTTTCTTTTTTGGTTTTGGTATTTTTATCATGTATTTATTTAGTTGATTTTGGGATATATCAAATCTATTGTCACTACTCTATTTGTGGGATATGTTTCATTTAATATTCATCAATTGATTATTTCTTATAAATAAATATATATATATATATATATTCAATAAATCATATTTATCAGTTAGATAAAATAATTCCCATTAAATTCTGTTGGATTCCATGGTGCATGTTTGCAATATGTTGGGGTCGGGGACACCAATTGGTCCATTCAAAAAAAAAATGGTAGAAGTTTTGAAGGGTACCATAGGTTAGTTAATTAAAATGATAATTTAGAGAGATTAAATATTATATTAATTATTATAAATATATATTTGACTATATTTATAGGTATGAAATATTAATATTAAATTGTTTTAAAATTGATTTAATTATAATGGAAGACTTATTTAATGTTATTCTATAGAATAGAACATGATTTTTTTGATTAATATTATTAAATGAATTAACAATATATCATAACATATTGAAAATATGTTACTAATTTTACAAAATTTAATTTTAATTAAATGTTAACTCCCAAAAACTCATATATATATATATATACACACACACACACATATAATATGAAAGTATTAAATAACATTAATGTATTCATATAAAAAATTTATTTAATAATTTTTATATCTATGGTTATTGAATAACCAAACTATTTATCATGGATTTAAAAAAGGTATTTTATATTTTCATTTATAAAACTGATTATACTATATTATAAATGCCACAATATTTTACATATTAATTTTTTAATATGTTAATTCATGATTTATTAATATATATAAAAAAGTTATTATGTGAAATATTTTTATAATGTATTTATGTGATAAATTATTTTTTTTGATAAAACCCTGAAGGAGAAGAAATGTTAAACTAAATTTAATATAATATTCATTTATGATGAGAATGGTTTATATCTTAATTTTTTATCATTAATTTCATTTTTAAGATATTTTTTTAATATTTTTCCAGCCATATAATTAGTTGAATTGTATGTTAAATAAACTATCCATTGGGAGAGAATTTTATGATTAATACATCTATCATCTTGTAGGAGAATTCTATCTTCAGAATGGAGAATGTGGATGTGTATTTTTTCATAGTCATAAAAATATTGGGGGTTTAAATTTCATATATCTATTTGTATTTAGAAGAATATTAAAAGTACGTTATTAATATGATTGATTCAAATATGAATGAATATTTTTGGCCTATATTTATTTTATTAACACAAACTCGTAATTATATTTTTAGTTACAAATTATTTATATTCTATATTAAAACAACATCTAAAATCATTAAATTTAATAAGAATACGATATAAACTAAATTAGTGATACATTAATAGAAAAAAACTCAAATATTGTGTGTGACATATATTCTAAAGAAACACTTGCTAAACCTAGATAATCTAAATGTGTATATCATACCAATGATGGATACCCCTATACTAGCATGTGTAAGGAAATAATTATATTCGAATATCTGGATTATTAATTTCTGTTCGTCATTCAAAAACATAGTTCCCTTTAATTTTAATTTATTTTATTAATGTATTTATGGGTTACACTTGAAGGTATATCCTTATAAGATTATGTCATTGGAGTAAATGTGAAAGGTATTTTCAATAGATACAGTGTTGTATAATGAAATATCCACTAAATTATAAAATATATATACATATTTTGATTGGAATAATTCAATTAAAAAATGACTATTTTATGATGTTCAGTCCAAATATTTCTCATTTAATTGTGTAATATGGATATTGGATGATAAATTTGAAATGATATACCTAGTCAACTTTTTTAATGGGAGAATATTCAATAATATAACTTGATCAAAAAAATATGACATGATATTTTTTCCCATAATACATTTTATTAAAGATTAATGTAATTGTAACAAACTGAATATTGAATTCAATCCATAAATGGAGAAAATTAATATATATAACACTTCTAATTTGTTTCAATGAAAAATGTACCTAACTAAATGAAATTTTATGTTTTATATAGACTCAGACATATATATACAACTAGTTTCATTGTTCAATAGATATTTTTTAAAGGTTGGGGCTGAAGCATCATTTTTAATTTAAATCATAGTCCTCTTTGTGACTGGGTAGAGGGAGTCCCATTACATATCCCAAGGCCCAAGACAAAGTGGTCTATAATTAAATTCTGAAAGCCCATTTTATGGGCCATTAGGCCCTTTGGTGAAATGTTCTCCTACAGTACCTGTGCTGCTACAGTGCCCACTACAATACCACCAAAGCTATAGTCCCTGCTATAGTACCCTCTTCCACTACATAGTTGTCGATACACTAATTTCACTACAGCTACAGCACTTATATAGTACCCTTATATAGTGCAGATATAGTACATGGGAATTCATCCCCTACCTAGATTTGATCCGAGATATTTGGGAAAGGATAAAATGATTCCATTGGGGTTGTATATGTATTTGATAGAAAATGAAATTTGGAATTTTATATTCTTCTAATATACTCTGTATGATTATGTGTACTATGAAATTAGTGATACTAGTGGATTATATATAAAATATCATTGTTAATTAATTATTAATATTGTAATTAAGTTAAATGCATAACAAATATGAATGACATCATGAAACGTTTACCCAATATTAAAATCAATTTGAAAATTAATATACTAGGAAAATTATATCAATTATATATATTTTTTGAAAATATTTTTTTTGTAAAAAACTATAAAAAATCACATTGAATAATCATATAATTTACAATAATGTGAATTTAAACATGTGGGTACTATCAAAAAAGTATAATAATTCCATTTAATTTCATTGTTTTGAATAAAATATAGATGTTGAGAAACCAAATAAAATATTAATATCTTGTATGAGTCTTAAAAAAATAGTTATTAGATATTGAAAGACATGTTAAAAATATATATGTTATTTGTTTTAACGATATGTAATATTTCTAATTTTTGAGAAGCACTAATAATGATTATAATTTCCATTCATTTTCTAAATAATAACATTTTTTCATTAATCTTTTAAATTTATAATAATCATATATGAGTCTTTATTTTTATCATACATGATTAGTTGTGAAATTGGATAAAAAAATTTAATTTTTGAACTACATGAGATGATCAGTTGTATACCCATGGTATATTATTTATCCAAATATATACCTTATTTGAAATTTATTAACAGATAATTATCTTATATCAAGGATATTGATTATATCTTGATTTTTGGAATTCTCTTCCACTACTCATCATTGTTAAATTTTAATAAGGATGTCTTTTAAAAAAGTAATTATACACATAAAATCACATATAAGAAATGTGATTATTTTTTTTAATTATCATATAAAAATGATAAAATTTTCATTCCTCAAACAAATACATCTGTGTTGAATAACAGAAAAATATTATGAATAAGTATTTTATTTTTGTGATACTAGTTGGAGTATGTTTGAACAAATATTAGTTTAATTGTAATATATTAATGATCGTATTCTCTAATATATTATGATTCTACACATATTTTATAAAAGGGTAAGGATATAAGAAAGTAAATAAAAATTCCTTAGTTGGATTTAATTAATGAGATAATATTAATTTCATATTTTCATGTCTATTGTTAATACAAAATTTACTTTATGTTCATAACATAGTTAGTGTATAATTGAAAAAATAGATGTCAATAGTAACATGTGGCGAAAAAAATGATGTAAAAGTCATTTTACCCTATATAAATTTAAGAGAAAGTATATAATAATATAAAATTAGTTTAACATTAGTAGAGGACAATTCTTAAAGGTTTAGATTTTTTATATTATAATAATGCTCTGTTTAAAAATTATATTAAGTAGAATATAAATATTAAATATGAAAATTTTAATTTTTTTGATATTAAGGAGTTTAAATATATTCATGTAGCTAATCCTTGAAAATATAATTCATATGTATAACCATTATTAAAACATTAATCCATCATTGATTTTACCACTTAAGATAATTTTGTGAGAGAGTTTAATTATTTTTTTCTCATATGGCTGTGTTATGAATTATATGTTCATTTCAAGAGTGAAAGGAAAACCACAAAAAATGAACAATATATATTTCTCAAACTAAAAATATTACATATGTGACATGATAATAAGATATTTTGTATTTTATTTGTTATATTTTTTAAAAATACTTATTTATAATAGATTTATTTAGGTTTTATAAGTATATCACTATTTATCATTGATTCATATGTGATAATATTTTTTTAAAATGAATTTTCAAATTATTAAAATACATTAACTGTTAAAGAATTATATTTTACCTAACAAAGGATTGTAATTGAGTAATATATATTGTAATATTATGATATGAATAGATTTAATAGATTCATATACTAATTAAAAATGGTTGCATATGAGATATAATTAACAGATTAAAAAGTTAATATATTTAGTATATTATAAGAAATGAATGTTTATGACTATTCGATGGAATCCCATTAAAACATCAATATAGTATGTGGTGCATTCCTGTTATCAATTTTTTACCTTATGGTGGTGATACACCTTATATTATAAAAATCATACACTGATACCGTTTAAAGACATATTAAAATAAGATAATACCTAATAAGTCAATATTTTTTAATTTTTATGATCATTTCACCAGTTGGACATCATTCAAGATGAGAATTTTACACCATTATGATATGTGAAGACATTTGGAATTTTAATGTATTACATTATTGGTTATTCATGGTCATGCATAAAAGAGCCAAAATAGATAAATATCACATTATATCCCATAATTACTTGATTTAAACTAATTTATTTATAAATTATGCTCCTTTCATACATATATGAAGAATAAATTTCATATTATTTTCTAAAACTATGATGGAATACATTGTTAGATTATTAATAACCAATATATGGATAATATAAGAGAATAAAAGAGTATTTTACAAAATGAATAAATTATTATAAATCCTTATTATTGTTTTTTAGGATTGATTCAATGAGGGTTGTGATAAATTTCTTAAATTACAATTTATTTTAATTTTGTTGCATGATTTCAAGATATATACACTTTACATATATTAATTTTTTTCATGTATCTTCCCATAATATTTTCCATTTTTCAATTGCCAATACTGGTTTAAAATTAACATCAATGGGATTTAAAGAATAAAAAAATTGGAATAAATGTATATATATAAATTGAATATGGTTGATGGGTTTAAATAAAATAGACCTATAAAGTTGAATATATTTACTGTTATGATATAGATTATTGAAGAGTATGATGTCATTAAAATAACCAAATACATTCTTCATTAAGAACCTCATCCATATCAAAATGTTATATATATATTTATTTGTAAAGATATTATTTTATCCTCAAATAGAGATCAAGATCCATTTTTAGTGTAACCCATTTGATAATGGAAAAATTTATTGGACAGTTGGATGATTATTAGCTGGAATAATCCTTCAGGTAATTGTGATTGAGGCCGATGCATCTAGGCTCCAAGAAAAATAAATTTTATTCTCATTATTTATATTTTCCATAGATTCTATTATGGATGGATCATTTATATATTAGACATTCTTATAAATTAATAGTTTAAAAGATGAAACTCTAAAACCCAACATCCCTAAATAATCCAATGATACATAGTTTAATATTTTATTATTATTTAAAGGGTTTTTTTTCAAGGAATTTATGAATAAAATGTTTTTATATTTTGGACAATATTCTATGGAATCCCTATTCTTTATGGAACTCAGGATTGATACCTAAATTGAATAAATTTTAATATTGGTGATCATAGGAAGTAAAATTTTGATTAAATGGGATAGTATTATCATTCCATTGTGCATTACCTATAAATGAAATGATATTTCATATTTTTTATATGTGTTCAATTCATGTACGGATTATCCTACTAAAATTGTTGATTTTTTTAAAATTGGTTATTTTTAAAGAATAAAAAATGTATTATAAATAGTTGCACCAATGGAGTAACTCTACCATATTATAGATCATGATAGAAATGTTTTAAAATTATTTATGGTTCCCTTTCTTATTCTAAATTCGTACATCATAGACATGTCTAGGATTTGGTAAATGGACTTTTATATTAAGATATAAGATACCAAATTCATATTTGGGAACTAAATGACTGTTCTATTTGATAATTGTTGTTCCATTGAAATTGAATAATTTTTTTAACATTTATTGATAGTACATGTTATGTTCTATTGTGGTTCTACTTTATATATGATGTCTTCAATTATCCAACATTTCAGTTGTATACAATTATGATTTGTGGATCCAATATTGATATCAATTTTGAAATAAATTTCGTAGACCATGGAGATTATTAATACATAAATAGAGCATTTTTATTATGTTTTGACATTTTTATAATAAAATTTCATTAACAGTTGTGCCTATATGATTCTATTACTTGTGAATTTCAATTTGATTTACTATATGAAGCTCTGTGGAAATAAATTTTTATGTCGATGATAATTATTGAATTGTTACTGTTTTTTTAATTATAATTTTATTTCATTATGTCATATGATACTATTTATCGAGTGTATTTTTCAATGTTATTTGAATATATAATGAAATATTTATTTATATCATGATACATTGATTTACCATGCATAGTACAAACTAGGTATCTTATCAACAAAAAAACTAAATTATTTAATAGATGCATTTTTTTGGTTCGTGAAATTTTTTTCTAACTATCCATTCATTACATGTGGCATCTAATGTTTCTCTAATTCCACCCATATGGTCAAAAAACTTATTTAGAGAATTATTTATTCAAACCCTGAATCTAAACATGGTCATTAATATTAGGATTCTCTTAAGACATCCCTTCTGAATATTGTAAAATATCTATTTTTCATCAATTTATTCATGGAGTTTTAAAGGGATCCTTAATAGCATTTACCTTATAACTATCAATGTATTTAATTTCCTATTTTCTAATTTCATGTTTTTTATGAAATGCTAGGACTTCTTCTCCCACCCTTTATTTGTTTCTTTAGTATCCTTATAAATTTCATTTATTATATTTGACATAAACATTTTTGGTCTATCAATAGGATAATAATTTTTTTATTTTTCCATCTAATTCATGATGTAATGAGGTGTAATTATTTATTGATATTTTAATATACTTGGTTTTATGATCCAATATATATAGTAGCCACCCTATAAGGGTGTTTCATTTACAATATAAATGACTTATATGATAATTTATTTCTTTTTAAAAAGATTATTTGTGGTGTTTATAGTAATACATTTCATAATCAAATAAGTATTCATCATCATGATTGAATAAATTTTATAAAAAATGATTTCGTGGAATTAATGTATATGTTATGCATTAGATTTTCAAGGTTTATTTGATATTTTTTTAGTTTTAGATGTGTATTGATTTCGTTTATAGTACATATTATATTTAATTTTTTTTATAATGAAATTATCTATAGGTCTTATAAGTTATTAAATTAATAAACTTTGACATAATTAAATTTATAAAAAATTTCATATATTTTAAAATTGTGAAAGATGTTTTAAATGAAATTGTTATAGAAAATTAAAACAATGTTTTGTTATAAAAATATATTATTAAAATGAATTCTTAGAATAGAATATAATGGTTAGTTTGGAACATCAATAGGAGTCTTTAAAATACAATTATTTTGCAACTACATTTAAAATAAATGTTATATATGGTTATTTGTATGAATAAACCATGTTGAACCAGATAAATACATTTAAATTGAATTTTTCTAATGTATAACACTATAAAAGAATCTGCATGTGATAATATTACAAATATTCAAATGTGACATTTTTTATTTACTATGTTTTTGGTAGAATTATATAAGTAAATGATATTATATGTTTTATGGTGTTTTCATGCAGATATACTATTTTTAATTTGATATTTTGTGTTAATATATACCTCATATGTTATTTCTATATCCATTGGGATATATGGACTTATATTGGGAGATCATATATGGTAATTATGGTAGACATGATGTGACATTGATAATAATAATCTTGTGTGGTAAAAGTAAACACTATGGGAAATTACATTTGTTAGGAACATTATAATAATTTGAATATTTATTACCTATGAATGTGTAAATTATATAGTAGATACATCCAATCGATTTCATAATTTATGGACTTTCTCAATATCTTAAAGATTCACATTATAGTAAATTCCCTTCCAATATCTATCGACACGTTGTTGTTTTACAATTTTTTTGTGTTAATCAATAACATAATATTTTAGAATATGTTTTATATTATTTTCTAAAAATATTCATATACAATTTCAATTATAAATAATTTATAATATAATTTCTTTTCAATTGAACCAATTTCATTCCATAATTTCTACTAAAAATTATTTTCTAATAATTTATTGTTTAATGTATGTTAAATTAGTCTATTTTTAAGTGCCCCACCGTGTAATATACAATTTTAATTAAAAATGGGATGAACTAAAAAATAAACACTTTATATAGTTAATTATTTTGAAATTAAAAAATAAAAAATAATTATCAAAGGTATGTAAGGGATTACATAAAAAATCCACGAATCTATCTTATTTTCTATATATAATTTTGGAAAAAAAAATCCAAATAATTTAATACAGACTAAAATTATTGAATTTTCATGAAAGAAAATATATGGAATCATTGGTGAAATATTTAAGGGATTTCTATTATCTAAATATTTTTACAACATTATGTTTCCATAGACTGAGTTGTATTTATAGGTTTTGTATCATTTACTAAAGTTCTACATATTATTGATATATCCTTCTTGATCACTCAGATACTATATCATTTTTATGTTTTAATGAGAGATTCATTCATGATGAGGTTATGTTATAGATTTTCCATTTCATTCAGCCTATATGTTATAGAAAATTCAAATTTCAAGCTTTTACATTTTGTTTATATATAATGTAATTATTTTAGAAGTATTTTATTCATGGAAACTACTCATTCATTTTTTTCTATATATTAAACATTTTAATTTATTATGGAATAAAAATACAACTTAGGTTGTATCACATCTATATTTTTTGAATTTGTTTCAAATTAATTTAATATTTTTCATATTTTTCATTTCACTAAATACTAAAAATAGTTTTTATAAAATATAATAAATCACCGTGTATGGATTGAATTATATGCAATATCATTTTAATCATGCACTACATTCATCATATAGGTTATTTTTCTATACACACTACACCAAGGTGAGGTTGCGTTACACACAACATCAACATGGCTTGGGATACATGAATTACTTAGTGTAAATGATCAATAATATATTACTAAAATTTTATTTTTTAATAAGATATAAAATACCCATTAAAATATTGATTATAGTATTAACTAAAATTTTATTATATATTTGTTAATTCATTGGTAATATAAAAATTATAATAGAATATAGAATCAAAATGATTATGATGGGAATGATTTTATAAAAGAAAATTTGTATGTTAAAAGAAAATTTATCTCAATCTATTAACATAATTACTACTAAATAATGATATTAAATATATTAATATACTATTTATTCAAAGAAAATATTTTTTATATTCATCAAATTTATTTTATAAGCATAACATGAGAACATTCCCAATATTACACATAAAAACCTATATTTTTTATAAATGTAGGTTTACCACTTTTTTTTTGAAAACATATTTTAAATATAAATTTGGGAACAATTAAAAATTTAATATTTCAATGTAATCATTATATTTTAGATAAAATAAGAAAAATTACGTTACGGTGAATTTTCTTTATTTTTCTTTGACGTTCCATTTTTTGATGAATAGTGAAAAATATGTTATTTTAATTAAGAATTACTTTTTATCATATAATTTATTTAGAAGGTCAAATTATATTTTAATTATTATTAAAGAATAATTATATATATGTTTTATCACTTGATCAAATTTATTTCATTGGAATCAATTTCACATTAAATTTCATAACAAAACATAGATACATTTTGAATGTTTTTTATATAGAAAATTTGCATTGTCGACCTATCTGTTGGATGAAATTTAAATTAATTTTTTTAAATTAGATAATATGAATTTTGAAAAATGGGTTCCATAGTTTTATTAATCATAATTTATAATTTCTAATAATTCTAAATTCCTTTTTTGACTAAATATATCAGTGAATTTAATAAAATTTATTTTCTATGATTAAAGTGAAATTTATCATAAAAAGAAAATAACCCATATAATATAGGGCCAAAATGACCAATCCACTTTTGTAAAACTCATTTTCTGTACATTTTTACTTTATAAACCTTCCAATTTTGAGTTTGGTTGGTTTTGGATGTCTTTATTTAGTTAAAATGTTGGTAAACCTAATTTGTTCTCAAAAATGCCATGTGTAACCCCTCTCATCCCTAAAAGGCTACCAACCCTCCCAATTCATCACAAATCATAAACAAATTATGCTAGATTATGCTCTAAAAATAATCTTCCCCATAGTCTTAACTTCCTCCTTGAATCCTCGGTTTTTGAATAATCTAATCTAAGGAATACCATTGGTAAAAACCAAAAAGAGTTACCCAAAAGAAGATGTAACATCCCCCCTAAGGTGGTATCTATTATTTTTATTTATCCACCGCATAAAATTTCTTTATTAATAGATTATATAATAATACCATTATCATCAATATACGAACATTTTGTTTTATTAATTCATAACTCGACCCATTCCAGTTCTTGAGCCGCAGCTACCCCAAGCTCCCCTCTATCGACCAAGGGTGATGAAAATCGCTTAAGGCACAAAAAACATGTGAGGCATTTTCCTATGAACCTATACACACACATGAATCCCATTCAGTGGGAAGGTTTAAAGGGAAAAGAAATAATTATACCAATCCAATATAAAAATGAAACCAAACATGCATCCACCTATAAACAATACAAGTACAGAAAAGTAAACTAAAATGTTACGGGGAAAAATATCTCCCAATAAGAAAAGTGAGACACCTCAGAAAAAAATAAAATAAAAAATACTGAGATCTCCCCTATCCTAGTACCCAAGATATGACCACTACATGTGGTCTAAGAACCATGTATCCCAAAGATCCTCTGATGGCATGATCAATCTGTCTGTCGTCTACAAGGGCATGTCATGTACGGGAAACCCAAAAAAAGGGTTGGGTATGTAACACCCCACCCCTACCTCATTATCATAAGGAGGAGGTGACAGATTAATGGACTTAAGTGATGATCCCAATATTACTAAGGCTGGAAATGAATGTTGAGGGCTTCAAGATCAAGTTGGGGAACAATTTTCCCTTAAGACAAAAACCAACCAAACAATCCAATAACAGCCACTATATGATGCATATCAATTCAATTAACCAACCATGAATTCCCAAAAAACAAAAAATTTGTTCCACAAACAAAACTCAAATTCCATATGTTACACCTTGAGCTTCCACGATATGCTTCTCTTTCAATAATGCAATAGCTTGCATTGTACGCAAGTTCGAGATTCTAACACACCGCGACCAATCAAAATATCCATTATGAATAGTAATTACCACTTTTTGAAAATATATATATTTTATATTTCAAAATGGACTTAATTTTTTTATTTCGTATATCGAAATTATCCTATTTTGAATTTTTGGTATTTTTGTGAGAACTTCCAATTTTTTATGAATCGTGAAAAATACTTAAAAACAACTTTTTTAATAAAAATAATTTATGGAGATAAATTATACTGTTGAGTGGTTTTAAAGTATAATTATAATATATTTTTACCATTTTATCCAATAGTGGTCATTAGAATTAATTTCACTTTGAAATTGGACATAAACAATTGTCAATCTTTTGATATATATTGTTTCTTAAAAACACGCTATTTGTTGTGACAGCGTGACTTAATTATAAAATTAATTAATGAAACTTATATGTTTGGAATTTTTTAAAATAGACATTTTTTTTGAATTTGGAATATCAATTATAGCTTAGGTTGAAATTTTGGCATTGTTCTGAAAATCATCAATTTTTCATGAATAGTGAAACCAATAAGTGGTAGTTAAAAACTGATTTTATGTTTAAATGAAACATTACCACTTCTATGATTTGATATTAAATAATCCGATATAAATGGTTTTCATTAGTAAGTAAAATGTGATTTAATGGGATTAAAATAATTTTATGGTGAATAGTAACATTTATGTTTAATTATTCACGATTAAAGGTAATTAGTGAAATTTAAGGTAAAAATGATATTATAAAAATAATAAAATACCTTTACACTTGTACTACCCTTATTGGATGAGTCATAGCCGACAAAGAAAATCCATGGGCCAACTTGGGGACCCCATGCAACCACTTGTGTATGAAAATGACATTAATAACTTTTTTTTAAAGTAAAAATACAATTGTCACAAACATGTGTTGTTTTTCTAAAACAATTATTACATGGGGTTATAGAAGTTAACCTTTCAACTATAAATATTAATAGGAAAGATAAAAAGAATTTCTACATCATGATATTGTTTTTATAATTTTTATACATTAAATAAATTAAATTTTTTTATGAAACCATGATGATGCAGTGATTACCTCAATAATTAACGATTTAAATAAAATGAAAAGATAATGAAAAATCTAATAATTACACATGTCAAAAATCTATTGGATGAGTATATTTCGAACCATTATCACCTTATCTTCGAAATATATAATTGTGGTACCTTTTAAATCCGAAAATCATTTCATAATAATGTAACATTTCATGAGTTTCCAAGAGTGCCCTTCCTCTCCTCTTATAAAAGGCCCCCACCACTACCACCTTATTCACACCATCAAGCCATTTGGCTCGGCCAAACTCTGCCCAAATACTCTCTCAACTTCCCTCTCTTACTCCTAGAATCCTCACTTTGGGCATAAGTCTTCCCAAGTAAGCCTTTGTATCAAATCTAAAAGAGTTACCCGCTTTTAAGGTAATGTCTTCTTTTATGTTCTTTTGTTTTATTTTGCTTCTCCAACCCCCTAAACTATTTTTATTCCTTTATTTTGTAAAAACAGCAGTATATTCAATATAATAGGATTTTTTTGTGATAAGTATTCGAGCTACACTTACACACACCTCCGTCTAATGGTTAAAGAACATATTGTTTCCGTGGATGGCGAATTACTGCCTCACGAAATGATGATTGTTCTATCTTCTCCTACCACCTCTCATGGTGGCCATTATGATGGAATTACATTTATTTATGATATATATTATATTTATTTCCTCTCTATGCTTCTGTATTTTACATTTAAAACATATCTTTATGCTTTTCATGTTGTGCAAATGTGGTAATTTCATTTGAAGAAGTGCGGACTACCGCCCCCTCAATGTGATTTGAATCGTTAATGCCATATGTGGGACGTATAAAGGATGAAGTAAGTGATATTATATATGATATTATACTGGAATTATAATATAACTTTATGGTATTAATTTTCATTCAATTAAAATATGAAATAGAAATGAAAGTAGCGTTCATGCGTACGTACGGCTTACCGTATCCATGAACGGTGCATTTCATTTCGTACCACTAAATGTTATTTAATATTATAATGGAAAGTATATAATGGATATATATGATATATATGATATCTACATCATTAATATAATTCTGTATGTAATGGATATTTTACCACATGAACAACTTGTAATTTTAAAAAGATTATTTTTGACTCAAGTACCAAAGATCGACAAAATGACCGTTATTAACTTAAATAATTAAATAATGTTCATAACATGGTAATAAGTGATATAAAAGGAATAATGAACTTTAAAAAGGTTCTTATGCATGTATAAATTAACTCTAGTTTATTATCCAGGAGGTTAAAGAACGATCGAGTCAATCCGGACACTAGGTAAGGGAACTTCTTAACCCAATTTTCGTTCTTTGGGATAATCTCTTAATTTCAAATTATGTCATGATATTATTATGTCCTATTTTGTATTTGTACTTTATTTATGTGTAATTGTAGTGAATACACATGTTTGATCTATTTTATTTACAAGATGATCTTTGGAAGGGACTTCATCTCAATCTTCTTTCATTGAGGAATATTTTGTTTTATACACAACTTTCTTTTATACGATGTATAAACCCCTTTTACATTTATGTTTATTCAAAAGGAATATTTTTTATATGAATAATTTTACTAAATTACAAAATGGAATGTTTTTTTGTCGTACGTATGCGACGACAACTACTTCTCCACTTCCGTGACCATTATTTGAGTTTCAGTTTCCTCTATAAGCCATAACTTTTTTAAAAAAAATGGAAAATAAATACCAAGTTTTAATTTTCATTTATTTTGGTATTGAAAATTGTTTTGATAATGTTTTTATTATATCAACGTGTTGTATTGATATGTTTTGATTGAAATGTGTAAAAGTTATGATTCCTTTATGAATTTTTTATGTGATATGATTATGTTATGGATTATGATATGATTAAACCTGTTAATATGAGGAATGCATTGGACTTAATAAGTGACGGGTGGAGCCTGTTATAGCTCCTCGATGCATCGTTAGGTCTCATGAGACAAACTAGTGTCTTTGCACGGCTCCTTGACAAAATCTTATTTGTAGTCTTGGAATGAGGCCTTGGATTTGTGGTTATGATAGTCTCGCATTATGCATTCCATCATTGTGAAAGTGGTTATTGATATTACATGTGATTATTCGACCAGTAGAATATCTATGTGAATAAGTAAATGGAATTATCTCATTTTAATTTTTCCAAATTATGTTGATGTTCATGTTTAAAAGGCTTTGGTTTTGGTTATACATTGCCCTAAATGTTTATGTTTATTTATGAAAGCTTCTGTTATATTGTTATCCTTACTGAGCATCTGAGCTCACCCCTTTCTATGTTTTATTTTTCCCAGGATGTGGTGATATATTTTATGACTGACCTACAGGGATAGTATAAAGGGGATATGATTGTGGACTATGGAGACTATGTTATTTTCATTTTTCTCTTTGTGATGTAATGTAAGACTTAGTAATGTATCTAGTGTTTCCAAGGCTACTAAACTAATCGGTCTTTCGAGACTTGATCTATTGTGATCATGCCAATGTTACGCAATAATGCACCGACTCTGGGAAACTGGGGTCGGGGCGTTACAGTTGGTATCATAGGTAGTTTATTACTAAACATAAAATATAGATTTAGATAAACTCTGATTAGAGCACATAGCCCTAAGATAGACTTTGAGGATTAGTATAGAAGAACTTCCTAGAATTTTGGTATTATAAATATTTTTGTGAGTTTTCCGAGCAATACATCCCTGTTTGGATATGAGCAGGTAGAGGCGGATCTGGCACAGATGTACCTAGGGGTAAAACCTAAAAACACCGAATTGAGCTAGACTTGAAAGGGAACTGGTGCACAACAACGGGGCTCGATGCACTCTTTGTTACGACACTCCCGAGGGATATTCTTAGGATTATTCTCATTTTCTTTACAAACCATTAACAAGGGTTTATGAGTTTATAATTCCTCAAAGAGAACATTTTTATGATTATGGATTATAACAATAAACTGTTCAATTTATGTTAAGTGTTTTAAAAGTATGGAATTATGTATTTTGATTCATAAATAGATCTAGTTTATGCCACTGTTTAGAAATGGAACCAAGTGGGAGGAATGGAAATTGTATCAATGCACACACTCCATGTAGGGATTTCCCTCATGTTCAAGATAATTATAATGGAGTTGGTGATACAACTATTGGTTATCAGCTTATCACCATACTGGGAAAACTCACTCAGGTTATGAATAATAAACTTACTCATATGGAGCACCCTAATCCGCAACTTGGAGGATCAATGTTAGATCGCTTCATGAGGCAACAACCACCAACATTAAATGGGAGTACAAATCCCTTAGTAGCTGAGCAGTGGATAAATTCCCTGGAGAAAATATTTCAGGCTTTGGGGAGTAGTGAAAGGGAAAAGGTTATCATGGCAGTTTACCGCCTCACTAGAGATGCTGATCAATGGTGGTCATTGATTCAAAACACAAAGGAAGATGATGAAGTATCAAATATGAAATGGAGGGTGTTCAAAGTGCTTTTATTAGAAAAATTCTTTCCTCGTGACCATTGAGCAGATATGGAAAGAAAATTTCGATGTCTGAGACAAAAGGAGGATGAGGATGTCGCAAAGTATGAGGCCAACATTACAAGGTTAGCGAGGTATGTTGCAGATTATATACGTAACCCAAGAAGTAAGATTGATCTTTTCGTTGATGGGTTAAAACCATTTCTCTGTCGAGCATTGGTCTCACAATCCTTCTCATCATACAAAGATATTGTCTCATGTGCTATCAAGGCAGAAATGTAATTCTCTAAATATTATGACAATAAGGTAAAGGAAGAGAAGAAGAGAATGGTGGAACAAGAGACAGATAAAGGGAAAAAGGGAAAGAAGTATTTTCCATTATGTGATAATTGTGGGAAGAATCACCCCGGTACTTGTCTAAAAGGAATGCGATTTTGTTATAAATGTGGAGAAAAAGGTCACCGGGTTCGTGATTAAAAGGGAAAGAAAGAGGCTATCAAAGTTAAATGCTACAATTTTAGAGAAATGGGGCATTATGAAAATGAATTCCTTCAGGGCCAAAGAAACTTACCTCATAAAAGGCCAAGGGATCAAGTCCAAGCTTATGATGATACTACAGATGAAGTTGAATAATTATTGTATTTTTGTTTTTGGAATTATGAACTAGATTTTGGTTATAAGAATAATGTGATATATATAAAGATTGTACTGTAGTACTTTTTTATTTCATTAAGGTTTTAATATGATGAAGTTAATCATATTTTTAGTATGTGAAAATAAGAGATACATTAGTTTATTCGAGTAATTTGATGTCACAAATGATTTTGGAATTTAGAGACATTTTAGAGAAAGTCTGGACAAAGGATTTTTGGATAACTATAAAGGTTGGAATGGATTAAGTTTAACTTTTGATAGTATTGTCTATGGTTAAAACATTTATGAAGTGGATTTTTGGAATATTATAATACTATAGTTTTAGGAAAAGGACAACCTTCGGATTGGGGGATAACCAGTCACGTCAAAAAAAGCTATAGGAATCGAACCCACAACCATAGTGCGACACGCCTTTATTACCTACCACTAGCATACAAGAAGTCCCTGGTTATTATAACATAGTTTTCCTAATCTAAATGGTAGGTGTTAATGTTTGGATCCATATACGATTAGGATAAATATAATATTTGTGAGTTCTATTATCTTTTTGAGTGAAAGATGAGTTTGTGGTAAAAATTTATTAAAGAATGAAAGTCTACATGAAAAGTATGTATATTCCCTTAAGTTATTTATAAGTCTCCTAAATAAATTTCTCAACTTTGGGAAAGTTAACTTAAAACAAAAACGTTGTCTGTTAACTTTTCTTACTGGGGAATCTATGATCATTTCACCAATCACAAGTTTTTGATTTTCTTGTAGTTAAAATTTACCTTAATCATGTTTGCTATAACTCTCCATTAGAACATGATGGTTTGTTTTTCCTCCATATTCATATTTTCCTAGAATCCAAGTATGGGATATCTCGGGTATGACCTTTGTACTTCTCTTTATTTATTTAAATGTTATATTTTTATTAACTTTATTACCGATGTGGGTTTTCCACAAAAGTATTTTCTATTTTAAACCTTTTATTTTCAAAGAAAAATTTCAAATTGCGAGGATGCAATTTATTATAGGGGATAATGTAACACCCCGAGCTTCCATGACATGCTTCTCTTTCAATAATTCAATAGCTTTCATTGTACGCAAGTTCGAGATTCTAACACACTGCGACCAATCAAAATAGTCATTATGAATAGTAATAACCACCTTTTGAAATTATATATATTTTATATTTCAAAATGGGCTTTATTTTTGGATTTGGAATATCTAAAGTAGACTATGTTGAATTTTGGGTATTTTTCTGAGAACTTCCAATTTTTTATGAATAGTGAAAATACTTAAAAACAACATTTTTAATCAAAATAATTTATAGTGATAAATTATACTATTCAGTGGTTTTAAATTTTAATTAGAATAAATTTTTACCATTTTATTCAATGGTGTTCATTAAAATTAATTTCACTTTGAAATTGGACAGAACCAATTGTCAATCTTTTGATATATATTGTTTCTTAAAAACACGCTAATTGTTGTGACAGCAGGAATTAATTATAAAATTAATTAATGCAACTTATATTTTTGAAAATTTTAAAATAGGAATCATTTTTTAATTCAGAATATCAATTATATCTTAGGGTGAAATTTCGGCATTATTCTGAAAAACGTCAATTTTTTATGAATAGTGAAACCACTAAGTGGTAGTTAAAAACTTATTTTTCGTTTAAATGAAACATTACCACTTCTGTGATTTAATTTTCAAAAATCTGACATATATGGTTGTTATTAGGATGTAAAATTTGGTTCAATGGGATTAACATAATTTATTTGTGAATAGTAACTTTTAAGTTTAATTAATCGCGATTAAAGGTAATTAATGAATTTTAAGGTAAAAATGATATTATAAAAATATGAAAATACATTAACACTTGTCCTACACTTATTATATTTGTCATGGACGACAAAGACAATACATGGTTCAACTTGGGGTCCCCATGGATCCACTTGGGTAAGAAAATGACATTAATAACTTTTTATTTAAAGTAAAAATACAATTTTCACAAACACATGTTGTTTTACTAATACAATTATTACATGGGGTTATGTAAGCTAACATTTTGACTATAAATATTAATTATAAATCTAAAAATATTTCCTACTTCATGACTGTTTTTATAATTTTTAGACATTAAATAAATTAAATTTTTTATGACACCATGATGATGTAGTGATTACCTCACTAATTAAAGATTTAAATAAAATGAAAATATAATGTAAAATCTAATACTTACAGATGTAAAAAACCTATTGTATGAGTATATGTAGAACCCTTATCACCTTATCTTCAATATATATATTTTTGGAACCTTTGAAATCCGAAAATCATTTCATAATAATGTAACATTTCATGAGTTTCCAAGATTGCCACACCTCTCCTCTTATAAAAGGCCCCCACCACTACCACCTTATTCACACCTTAAATCTATTTGTCTCGCCCAAACACTGCCCAAATAATCTCTAAAACTCCCTATATTACTCCTAGAATCCTCACTTTCGGCATAAGTCTTCCCAAGGAAGCCTTTGGCACAAATCATAAATAGTTACCCAATTTTAATGTAATGTCTTCTTTTATGTTCTTTTGTTTTATTTTTCTTCTCCAACCCCCTAAACTCTTTTTATTCATTTATCTTGTAACAAAACCAGTATATTAAATATACTAGGATTTTTTTATGATATTTATTCGATCTACACTTACACACACCTCCGTCTAATGGTTAAAGAACATACTGTTTCTGTGGATGGTGAATTACTGCCTCACGAAACGATGATTGTTCTATCTTCTCCTACCACCTCTCATGGTTGCCATTATGATGTAACTATAGTTATTTATGATATATATGATATTTATTTCCTCTATAATCTTCTTTATTTTACATTTAAAACATATGTTTATGCTTTTCATGTTTTGCAAATGCGATAATTTCATTTGAGAAAGTGCGGACTACCGCCCCCTCAAAGTGATTTGAATCGTTAATGCCATATGTGGGAAGTATAAAGGATGGAGTAAGTGATATTATATATGATATTATACTGGAATTATAATATACCTTTATATAATTATGTTTCATTCCATTAAATTATGAAATAGAAATTAAAGTAGCATTCATGCGTACGTACGACTTACCGTCTCCATGAACGGTGCATTTCATTTCATACATGTAAATGTTATGTAATATTATAAAGATGAACGGTGCATTTCATTTCATACATGTAAATGTTATGTAATATTATAAAGTAAAGTATATACTGGATATATATTATATATATGATATCTACATCATTAATATAATTCTGGATGTAATGGATATTTTACCACATGAACAACTTGTAATTATAAGAAGTTTATTTTTGACTCAAGTACCAATGATCGACAAAATGACTGTTATTAACATAAATAATTAAATAATGTTCATAAAATGGTAATAAGTGATATAAAATTAATTATGAACGTGAAAAAGGTTCTCCAAAATGTATAAATTTAGTCTAGTTTATTAACCAGGAGATTAAAGAATGATCAAGTCATGTCGGACACGAGGTAAGGGAACTTTTTAACCTAATTTCCATTCTTTGGGTTAATCTCCTACTTTTAAATTATGTCATGATATTATTAAGTCCTATTTTGTATTTGTAATTTATTTATTTTTACATATAGTAAATACACATGAGAAATATATTTTATTTACAAGATGATCTTTGTAAGGGACTTCATCTCAATCTTCTTTCATTGAGGCATATTTTGTTTTATACACAACTTTTTTTATACGGTGTATAAACCCCTTTGACTTTTACGTTTATTCAAAAGGAATCTTTTTTAGATGAAGAATTTTACTAAACGACAAAGGGGATTGATTTTTTTGTCACACATATGTAGTGACAATGACTTCTCTACCGCTGTGACCATTATTTGGTTTTCATCTTCCTCTACAAGCCATATCTTTTTTTAAAATGGAAAATAAATACCATGTTTTAATCTTCTTTTATTTTGGTATTAAAAATGGTTTTGAAATTGTTTTTATTATATCAACATGTTGTATTGATATCTTGTGATTGAAATATGAAAATGTTATGCTTCCTTTATGCATGTTTTTTGTGATATGATTATGTTATGGTTTATGATATGTTTAAACCTTTTCATATGAGGAATGCATTGGACTTAATAAGTGATGGGTGGAGCCCGCTATAGCTCCTCGATGCATCGGTATGTCTCATGGGACAAACTAGGGTCTTGGCATGAGGCCTTGACAAAATCTTATTTGTAGACATGGCATGAGGCCTTGGCTATGTGTTTATGATAGTCTGGCATTATGCATTCCATCATTGTGAAAGTGGTTAATGATATTACATGTGATTATTTGACCAGTAGAATATCCATCTGAATAAGTAAATGGGATTATCTCATTATACTTTTTCCATATTATGTTGAAGTTCAAGTTTAAAAGGCTTTTTTTTAGTTATAAATTGCCTTAATATTTATTTTTATTTATGAATGCTTCCGCTATATTATTATCCTTACTGAGCATCTGAGCTCACCTCTTTCTATGTTTTATTTTTCCCAGGATGTGAAGAAATATTTTATGACTGACCTAAAGGGATAGTCTGAAGGGGATATGAATGTGGACTATGGAGACTTTGTTATTTTTGTTTTTCACTTTATGATGTAATGTAAGATATATGAATATATCTATTGTTTCCATGGCTACTAAACTAATAGGTCTTTCGAGACTTGATCTTTTGTGATCATGACAATGTTATGCATTAATGCACCGACTCTGGGTAACTGGGGTCAAGGAGATACACAATAAATATGAAAATTTCCACACAACATCAGAGTACAATGTGGAAACTAAACCACCAAACCCCCCCCCCCCAAGACATGACACCACCATAGCTCTACGCCATGCTCCAATATCCAAGCTCCACTAATTGATCACAATTCTCCACTAAAGGATGGTGATGCCTTAGCTTTGCCCACATCACAAAACACGACACCTGCAAATACACCAATGTTCCAGAGTAGGATGTGAGTACTAAAACTCAGTAGGATTTCCCCAAATGACTTCCCTACACACGCCACTAGGATAAAACCGTTATCACATTTATATAAAATAGTTTATATAAATTAAATGACAAGATCAACAAAGGGAAATCCAGCAAAACATTCCACAATTCATCCCATCATTTACATGTTAGCACAAAAATTCTATCTTGCTACGAAATCCACAAAAAAACAACCATAACAACTAAACAACCAAATAGTGGAGATTCTTTCCAACCCGTTCACCCATTTACAACAAATTGTAAAAATGGTGGGACTTCCGCCCAACTCATTCACCCATTCATAACTAGAAGTACTTCCTGACCATTAATCGTATGGTTGTTCTTTCGTCCACTATACATCCACTTTTTATAGTGGTACTTCTCACCACTTCGTCACACCATTCAAAACAAGCCAATTCCAAGAATATAACCCACAAAGGACAAAACCACATGCAATCATCCAATTCCATTTCTTATCAATTCACTTCAATAAATCACCCATTTATTGAAAACCAGTTTCCATGCCAAAAAAAATTTCAATAAAACAACCCTTTTATTGAAAACCATTTCCATAAATCATTTTCACAAATCAACCATAGCATCCCATTTTAAAATATACATTTTAAAATCCATTACAAGAGAATTTCACAATAAACCCCCATTTTCAGAAAAATCCCCAAACATCACCCATGGGACTTCAAAACAATTTCGCACATCAAACACAACTGATTTCAAGAATAAAAAATTAATAGTAACCAGAATCATTAGCTCTAACCAAGTGGAGTCGAGAGTGAAGCCACCTAACTTTAGGGTTCCCAAGGAATCAACCCACGAACAACAACACCTCAAATCCGACGAATGCACCACTGAAACCTCTCTAGATCCCATTTACCTAACATCCACAAGCCATTATATTAACATCCAAGGCAACCAAAAACCTCGATATAGACACAACATGTGAAGATCTAGAAAACCAAGAAAAATAGGGATGTGGATCTAGAGGAAAATAGAAGAGAAACAAGAAGAGAGACTGACCCGGGATAAACCACCTTCAAACCGCCTTGAAACCCCTTTGAAAAGATTTCAAAACGAGTGGGAGAGCACCCTTAACCACTGAGAACCCAAAATCCTGAGTGAGGCTTGAGTGGGAGGATAATTGGAGTGAAGTAGGTTAAGACATAGGTAGCCCAGAACTTATAAATCTATTTTTAAGTAGTATCACGGTTAGCATGCATGATTTGGAAAACCATGCGCTAACCGTGCACATGCTACTACCTCGAGAGGAAGGGTCTTCATGGTTTCCTTGCATGATTTGGCAAACCATTCGCCGACTATGTGAAGCCTATTGTCTCCCTTGCACGGTTTCTTGGAGATCTCACATGGTTTCCACTAACCGTGCTCAAACCATGCACCCCTTTAAAAGCCTCTAAACTCATACAAAACCATCTCAAACTCTCCCAACCTATTCCCAACTCAACCCATGAAATTTAAACACATAAATAAGCAAAAAAAATGCAACATACCTCTAACTAGTGGTACAAAATTCTCCCCACCATTGGACTTTCCGTACTTGGAATGTAGTGAACCCGCCCTTTGCCAAAAGAGATCAGGTCACTACATGACCATCTCTTTCTCCCGCTTCTAAGTCTCCTCTTGAATCTGACCATGTTTCCTCAAAAAATGAAATACACTGATGATTTATCACACAAGACTTTCTCTTTACTATCCACAACCCGCACTGGAACGTGCGTCAACAAAGAATCCAGTTCTTGCTCAACATGATCCCATCGAATCACATGGTCACGATCCGGATGATACTTTTTCAACTGCAACACATGAAACACATTTGTCACCACATGGAACCTAGGTGGCAAAGCCAAATGAAAATCCACCTCACCAATCAACTAAAGAATCTCAAAAGTCCCAATATACATCGAGGATAACATTCCCTGTATCCCAAACTAATGATGTCCCAACCTAGGAGAGATCCTCAAGAACACATGATCACTCCCCTCGAACGACAACGACCATCGATGATTATCTGTGTACGATTTCTGTCTACTTTGAGCCATCTCCATTCTATTTCTAATAAACTTGATCTTCTCCTTAGTATCCGGGAAGAGGCTCAGTCCAACCATGGAAGACTCACCCATTTCGACCCAACATAGTGGAGAATGACATGGCCGCCCACACAATGCTTCAAACGGAGCCATCAGTATGGATTCCTGATAACTGTTATTGTATGAGAACTCAACCAATGACAAGTGCTCCTACCACAAGCCACCAAAATCCATGAAACAAGACCACAACATATACTCAAGAGTTTGTATTGTCCTCTCGGATTGACCATCTGTCTGAGGTTGATACGCCATAATCATCGTCAACTATGTCCCAAGGGCATGTTGCAATTATTTCCAGAAACGAGATGTAAATCTCGGATCTCTATCCGATTCAATCAAAATTGGAACAACCTGCCTCTTTATCACCTTCCAGATATAGATTTTGGATAGATCATCCACCGCATATTATTCATGAATTGGGATGAAATGGGCTGACTTCATTAGATGATCCACTATCTCCCAAATGGAATCATGCTTCCAGACCATTCTTGGGAGACCTATGAAAAAATACATCGCTATCCTCTCCCACATCCAAATAGGGATTGGTATATACTGGAAAATTTCTACTGGCCTCTGATTCTTGGCCTTGACCTGCTGAAAAGTCAATCATCTTAAAACAAACTCAGCCACTCCTCTTTTCATGCCATCCCGCCAGAACTGTGATGTCAATGCATTATACATTTTCTGAATTCCAGGATGAACAACCCAACTAGAATGATGATACGCCCTGAGAATATCCTCTTGAAAAGCAATTGGTAAAACCATACGATTCTTAAAACACAAAACTAAATCTCTATTCAGTTTCTCAACCTCAATGGTCTCCCCAACATTATGTCTCGACCCCATGGTAGCACACTCAGAATCATAAATATGTGCCTCTTTAACCAGGACAACCAAGTCAGGAATCAACAAAACCAGAACGAAGACTGCTCTATCGCCCTAGTATTCACATTCCAACCACATATCGGCAATAACCGACATCAACTGCCACTGATCTGATGCATGTTTACCATCTGAGCATATGATTTTCTACTTAATGCATCTGCCACAAAATTTCCCTTACCTAGTGTGTACATTAAGTCAAAATCAGACATTTGGAGATATTCCATCCATCTCCTTTGCCTCAGGTTCAAATCCCTTTTTGGGAAAATATGCTTCAACCTCTTATGATCTGTGTATACCATGAATTTCTCACTGAAGAGATAATGTTGCCACACTTTCAATGCATGGACCACTACTTCCAACTCCAAGTCACGAGTTGGTTAGTTATTCAGATGCACTCTCAACTCTCGTGAGCCGTACGCAACCACATGATTCTCTTTCATGAGAACGCACCCCAACCCTGATCCCGATGCAACACAATACACCACGTACCATTTTCCTGGTTTCGGAAAACCAATATTTGTGTTGATTCAAGACGATTTTTTCTCTCTTCGAAAAACTGCTAACACTTCTCATTCTATTAGAATGGTGCATTCTTCCTTGTCAAAGCTGTCATCGGTGAAGCCAAACGTGAAAAATGACGATCAAAATGCCCAGAATACCCTACTAAACAAAGGTAACTCTGAATATCAAACATATTCTTTGGAGGTTCCATGAGATAACAACCTCTATCTTTTCTAGATCCACAAAAAGACCTCTTTTAGAAATCACATGGCCACGAAAACAAACTCCATCTATCCAAAAGTCGCACTTCGAAAATTTGGCATGAAACCAATGATCCCTCAAGATCCCTAGCACTATCGCTATGTGCTTCACATGATCCACCCTTGTCTTTCAATACACCATAATATCTTCTACACAGACCACCACAAATGAATCTAGATATCTCTGAAATATCTGATTCACCAATTCCATAAACACTTCTGGTGCATTCGTTAGACCAAAGGGAATAACCAGATATTCCTAATGTCTATATGTAATTCTAAAAGCTGTTTTAGGAATATCTTCCTTCCTCACCTTCAATTGATGATATCCCGACCTATGTTCAATCATGGAGAACCATTGGGCTCCCCTCAACTGGTCTAAAAAATCATCATTTCTTGTAAGTGGATATCTATTATTTATCGTAACTTGGTTAAGTCTATGATAATTAACACATAGCCTGAAGTTTCCATCCATATTTCTCACAAACAACAGCAGCGCTGCCCATGGAGATGTGCTAGGATAGATAAAATATTTGTTTTCTAACTCTTAAAACTGGATTTTTAATTCCCTAAATTCAGCTGGTTCACTCCAATAATACAGAAATGAGATAGGACTGGTCCCCAGAAAGAGATCAATCATAAACTCCACTTCTCTTATGGGAGGCAACCCAAATAATTCTTCAGGAAAAACATCCATGAACTAATCCAACACTGCAGTAGGAACACTCTACTCAACACCCATTACCGATTCTAACAACAACACCGCCAACTGATACAATAATGAACCCACTTATGGTTCCAAAAAACTCGTTGCACCCTTCCATTCATGCTTATCTCCTCAAAAGAAATGTCTAACGCCATTGTGTGTCGTAAAAGGCAATGTTCACGCATCACAATCAATGTGATCCTTAAACGTTACTAGCCAATCCATTCACAGGATTACATCATACCCATCCATGTCAAGCATTGAGAAATTCCACACTAGCTCCACCTCACCCAAAATGATACAAAATTCTCTAAACAAGAAGGCTCGACACTCTATTAGACCCAGAGGAGATTAATGTTATAAAACCGAGGGAATCATTTCTACCCTTAAACGCTGAAAATCAACCACACATGAAACAATAAAAGAGTGTGAATCACCTGTATCAAACAACACTTGCATCACGGTAGAAATTAAAAGAATAGTACCTCGCACTGTTAATGGTCCTGACTGATCATCAACTACAACCTGCTCAGCTCCAAACACATGTTTCTATGTCACACTCTACTCATTATTTTCATACTGAGTTGTTGTGGTATTTTGAAAATCACCATGACCCACTTTACTCTACTGACGACGGGTGTGCTGCTGCCCCCATCCTGTTGAAGCATACGACGTCTGCAATCCCAGAGGAGTGTCAGGCGTAGCCGAACATGGAGAATTCCAAAAATAACATTGCATATTCCCCACCTTATTACAATTATGACTTTCTCAAGGTTGTGTCATACAATACCACTAGATGTGGTTCGTAGAACCACACTGAAAACATCCCGGCGTGCTTTGGGAATTCGGGGGAAGATTTACCGATCCTGCTGTCGGATTATATGCCATATTCCCACCCTAGGAATAAGAGTCGCTCCTTCTCTTTAACCCATCATTAGAGTTCCCACTATTCCCCATGTGTACCACCATGCAACCTCCACACAGAGCACCCAAAAAATCCCACTCAGCCACTGAGGCTCTATTCACCATCTCTGTGTAATCATCTATACACAACACTGCTATCTATGAATGAAATTCTTACCTTAACCCCACTTCAAATATCCATGCCTTCAGGGATGTGCTTCCCACCAACTCGGGTGAAATCCTCACTATGTTCATAAACATAGTTGCATACTCTGTCACAGACATATGATCTTTCTTCAAACTGATGAAATCAGTTGTACACTGAATTCTGAACATATATGTGTAGAATTGTTTATTAAACTATTCCTCAAAGCCATCACACATCATACCCTGGTCCGTCCCCGCTTGGACTACCAACTCCCAACATTGAAGGGAACAATATTCCAACATATACATGGAAAACTTTACTTTTAACTCTACCTATGTTCCTAAGAACTCAAAGATATTGTTCATTCTATTCAACCATGCTTCTGCCATCTCCTACTCTGAATCACCCCTGAAGATTGGTGGATTCTGCTTTTGAAACTAAACCGCACTATCCACATGCCTTGGTTCATCCACTTTGTTTCCACTTTCCACATCTTGGAAGGAATGCATTATGCTCTCCACAAACCGCTGGCTCACCTAAGGCTCTGGTGCTACCATATTCCTAGAAGCTTCCTCCAGTAGGTCTCTACAACGCGTACTAGATTCCATTTATATAAACAGAAAACAAATAACCATGAGTATCACTTCCATAGACATCACAAAATCCCATTTCAAATCGCATTACACCACACTATCACAACAAGGATTCCCACCTCTTCCACATGTTACATGTTTCACAATTTTTAAAACCAAACCAATTTCAAAATACCAATTTATTCAGAATACAATTTCACGCATTCATATCACATCATAAATCATTATACCTCAATGAAATATGAATCCTATTCGGATGTCATTTCTACCATGTATGTCATGCTCATCTCAATGTCTACACCCACAATAATGAGATATCAAATGCTTATAAGTGTCTCTGAAACACATATGTACCCAACTCCCTGGTAACATGAATTTCAGCATAAATGGGTTTTCTATGACCTCTTATGATATACATTCGATGTTCCAACATTCCTACACCTTGATACAATCCCGACTCAAAGAATGCACCACAACAAATCTCAGCACCAAATCTGAGAATCAAGTCCAAAGGACCGAAAAAACTGATAATACTTGTAACATCTCCTCCCCTACCTCATTGGCTTGAGGATGCGGTGAGGACTACATGGCCTCCCAAGATTCCCAAGGCTATAGATGAATACCGAGGGCTTCAAGATCAAGTTGGGGAACAATTTTCCCATAAGAAGAAACCAATTAAACCTTCAACTAATAGCCATTATATGATACATGTCAATTCAGTTACCCAACCATGCATTCCCAAAAGACAACCAAGTTGTTCCACAAAAACAACTAAAATCAAATACATCTGGACATTTCCACACAACATCAGAGTACACCACAGAAACTAAACCTCCAAACATCACAAGCCATGAAGCCACCCAAGCTCCATGCCAAGCTCCAAGATCCATGCTCCACCATGGGATCACAATGATCCACTAAAGGAGGGTGATTCCTTAACTATGCCCATGTCATGAAACATGACATCTGTAAATACACCATCATGCTAGAGTAGAAGGTGAGTAATAAAACTCAGTAGGGTTTCCCCAAGTGACATCCCTACACACACCACTAGGATAAAACTGTTAGCAGATTTATACAAAACAGTTTATATAAATTAAATCCCAAGTGTAACTAATGGATAGACAACCAAACATGCCACATGACATCCCATCATTTACACATTTTCACAATAGTTCCATCGTGCAATAAAATTCACAAAAAAACAACCATAACAACTTAACAACAAAATGGTGGAGCTTTCGTCCAACTTTTTCACCCATTCACACCAAACAATAAACACAGTGGGACTTCCTTCCAACTTGTTCACCCATTAACAACTAGCGGTACTTCCCAACCACTACTCATATGGTGGTTATTTCGACCACTATCCATCCCCTTTTTATAGTGGTACTCTCGCCACATCCACACAACCTTCAAAACAATCCAATTCCAAGCATATAACCCACCATGGTCACAACCACATATAATCAACCAAATTCATTGCTTATCAATTCACTTCAATAAATCACCCATTTATTGAAAACTGTTTTCCATGCAAAACTAAATTTCAATAAAACAACCCATTTATTTAAAACCATTTCCATCAATCATTTTCACATATCAACCATAGCATTCCATTTTAAAATCTTCATTTTAAAATCCACAACAAGTGAAATTCACCCTAAACCCCCATTTTCCCAAAAAAATCCCCAAAACATCAACCAAGGGATTTCAAACCGATTTCGCACATCAAACACAATTGATTTCAAGAAAAAAAATTAATTGTAACCAAAACCATTATCTCTAACCAAGTGAAGTCGAGATAGAAGGTACCTACCTTTAGTGTTCCCAAGGAATCGACCCACAAACAACCATGCCTCAAATCTGGTGAAAGAACCACTGAAACCTCTCTATAGCCCCTTTCCCTAACATCCACATGCCTTAATATTAACATCCAAGGCCACCAAAACCCTATATCTACACAAAACATTTTTAGATATAGAAAACCATGAAATAGAGGGATGTAGATCTAGAGGAAAACCCAAGAGAAACAAGAGGAGAGACTAACCCGGGATAAAACACCTTTAAACTGCCTTGAAACCCCTTTGAAACGCTTCCAAAATGAGTGGGAGAGCACACTGAAACCATGAGAACCCAAAATCCTTAGTGAGGCTTGAGTGGGAGGAAGATTGGAGTGAAATAGGTTGAGCCCGAGGGAGCCTGGAACTTATAACACTATTTTTAAGTAGCCGCACGGTTTTCCCACACAGTGTGGGAAACTGTGCGCTAACCGTGCGCACGCTACTGCCTCGGGAGAAAGGGAATGCACAGTTTCCACACACGGATTGGAAGATCGTGCACCAGCCGTGAAAATCCTACTGTCTCCCATGCACGGTTTCCTTGGGAAGCTGCATGGTTTCCACGGACCTTGCTCAAACTGTGCACCCCTTTAACAGCCTTCAGACTAATCCAAAACCATTCCAAACTCTCCCAACCTCTTCCCAACACATACCATGCACATTAAACACATACAAAATCATAAACAAAGGCCACATACCTCAAACTGTGGGGACTATTGGGTATAAAAATATTTAGTAGGATTCCCCGGATACACAAGGGAGTAACATAAGATTTAATCAAGAGGGGACCAATACGTTGAACAACATATAGTAAAATAATTCATTTCAACCCAATAATATTGTGATGTAAACTCCTCCAAAAAACATGGAGCTAGAAACATTTAGAAGATGAACTTCTTATTGAATATTGGCAACCTGTAATTTTATAGTAGAATTTTCCAATAATGAGAATCTATGAATAGAAATCATTGGGAATACCACTTAAATCTTCACCTCTCAAGGAAGAAGATTAACCAAAACCCATGGAGTGGGAAATGAAATAGGATACCTATATATGATCACTCAATGAAGCCCAACCAACTTAGTAAGGGGATCTACATATTATGGTCATCCATGAAAAAGAATCACCAAAATATCAATAAATAACCATTAATGAAGCATAGTATCCCTCACATATGACCTAAACATGAATGTTATAGAGAATCAATCACTAGTCCTTGAAACTACCCACTTTAGGTGGGTATGACTTGCCTGCACGGTTTAAGTTCGTGTTACAAGGATTCATCTCGTAGGGGAATGTTCCCCTCTTACTTGTGCGTCCATGGTAACAAAAATGTTTGTATTGCAACTAATCCATAGACGGAATGAGTACATCCAAAGTAGAGGCCCCACACCCTAGTGTGTCATGGGAATTCAACTTTAATTGTTAATGTAATAGACCCACCCCATAATGAATTAGGGGGATTAAACACTTTTTTTAGGAACCTTTCCCTAGTGAATCTGTGGGATTCCACTCAGAAGTAGCTGATAAGGGACCCACACCCATGATGATGGAGGGTTCCACTCTTAATGTCCTAGTGGACCCACGCCCTGGTGCATCAGGGGGATTCAAAACTCATAGTATTTTAAGAGGACCCAAACCAATGTTGAAAGGAGATTACATTCATGTTAATTAAGGACACACACATAACCTTCTTGGGGGAATCCACTCAGAAGGTTTTGTGGTAAAAAGCTGGCCATCCCTCTTATATGGTACCTCTTAGAATGAACTAGTGTGTCAGTTCCTGATCAAAAACATCGGCGTACATCACATAAATAAACATCACATCATGAAAATATCACATCATATCTTGAAATCCACTATGGATGGAACAATCATTTTCTACGTGGAGAAAAACTCAAAATAGTCTACTTATTTGAAAAAATATAAGTCTAGAAGAATAAGATATGATAGTTATAAGATTCGTAGTACGGTATACGAAGTGTGTGGGGCCCACTAGATGTGTGTCAATGCCTCATCACCTGGTTGTAAACCCAGCCATCCTCATGTAATAAACCTCCGCACAAGTACCCCTAGCTCTGCCCATGTACTCTTGGAGTACGTGGCATCTCGGGCCCAATAAGGGCATCTGAGTACATGATGGTCACCGCTAGTCTAAATGAAAAAACAACACATCCACCAATTAGTCGTATCTAATGGACCCAAGTAATAGAACGAATGAAGTTATTGAAATCATGGAGAAAATTCACACATTATCGAGTATTCATTTTCCAAAATCATTCATTCAGAGGAAAATCTTTATCTCCCTGTATCACATGTGAACAGTGCTTCCTGGGGCCTACACGTCAATCCTAGAATAAGCTAAAAATATTCCACTATTATGATCCTATCAAAAATCCTCACAAAAATTACTACTCATTTGTCCTATATGGACACCCAGGGAAGAATCATCATTCCACAGCACTACACACATCATGGTACATTTGACCCACACCACGATCACAAAACATATCAAAGGGATCATGCAGTTTAGATCCACTCTGGAAATAATATTATACCAACAATTCACATTTCCTAAACAGACACCTATTGATGAATTTCTAATTCAACGACAATGACCTAAATGTGCCTGATGAGGCCCTCACTACACTTTCTATTTAGGAACCCAAAATTGGTTTTGAGAATTCATTCTCCACGAAAGGGTCACAACACTTGTAGTAGAATTTCAATCAGACATCACATGAATACATACGACTAGAATAAATAAACCTAAAAAATTAATAATTAAATTATTATTATCTGAAATGGTGTTTTGATACATCGATAATCAATCATTATAATTAACCAATCCAAAAATCATCTAAATTGTTCCGTATTGATAGAATTGTTGTGATGTCATAGACGGTGCATAAAAAAGACTCATGGATTAGGAGAAATAGGAATTTGATGTTTCCCGGTCCCAATTAGGCTGGACCACCCTATTCCAGTAGGTCCATCTCACATAGGAAAACCTGTTTGGGTTGGCTGGTAGGCCACCTACCCGATTGAGGCACCTAACCGCACTGTCCCGTGACCCTGGCCTATGTTATGGGTTGAACTATCTCTACTACTTTTGGTCTCCCCAGCTGTCCATGCCACTATGCTACCAGTGATCGCCATCACTGTCGTCTAGTCAACCTCGCACCACAGCCTCACTAAAGTCAAAACGCCATGCACTACCCATTCGCCGTTGCTTCTCCTATGCACCACTGGATCACCGTTGTGCTCATCTGCCATCTTCCACTAGTAATTGCCATAAACTGCCTGTATACATCCATGACAACACATGTGATCCAAAAATAGAAATTAAGACCATATCTAGGATCATGGGGACTTGATCTACACATTTGTAACCTAACCTCAATGAATCGTCAATATTTTTATGCAAAAAAGTTTTGTTGGTACGTCTGCTCACCGCTATGGATCCTCCGGCATGAGAAACTCAAAACCGAACATATATTTGGACTCCTCAGATTGAGTGAATTGAAAAAAGTTGTCCTGATCTTCAATTTCTTGATGATTTTATGGATTAGATATATGGAAGATGAATAATATTCGGATTGAGAAGAATGGGATAACCTAAAATTGAACCCGATGATGTCCATTTTTAGATATTCCAATATTAAAATATTCCAAGGAAGTGAAAATATATAGAAATGGTATTTCATATAAATTTCTATAATCAGGAGCAGAAGAATCTAAAAAGAGGAATCCTACTTCAACTTATGGTTCCATCATTATGTTCTTTTCACTCTGACCTTCTACCATATAAAACATTTTCGGGATCTGACAATGAACAAACATTAAACCGCCATTGGAGTAAAGAGTGATTCTTTGCCCATGCTTGAGATGAAATGATCCAAAACCCATATAATTACCTTTAGTTCATATTTGTAGGTAAATGTATGTGGTCACAATATTTGATCAAATTGAACCCCATCACAAGATGTTTTTCCTATGAAAAGATCATGATACAAACTAAATAGTGATCTCAGATTTCCAATATGAATCTCCATTCAGAGGTTGTTGGATATGATCTCCATAATCACTTAATTGTTTTAATTTATTTATTTACCAAAACACTCTTAATATCAGTTTGAAATGAAAGCTTATGCCTTCAATGCTAATACCATGTTTAGGGTTAATGTCATGCTCTAAACTCCAACATGGCCCTAAATATCCAATCTGTTCTACCATTTTTTATATATCATGTATCCTCAATGAGTATAGTGTGAAACCACATAACAATTTTATAATTTTTTTTCAATCACACCGGGCATCTAAATCACATGCTTTCTATGTTCTTAGCTATGTAAATATTTGTATAAATATTCTAAAGGAATACAAGGAAAAAACATATCTATATATCATTCCATTGTTCATTATTTTTATCACCAAAAAGAAAAAGTATGGAAATAAAAATATGATACTGAGACAGATCTTGGATCGCCTACTTCTAGAAACCCTCATTCACATTATTTTTCTAATACATCTTCCAATAAAGTGGGGTGTTTTTTCTTCATAACGTCATCTCTTGTCAATGTTTTGCATTTATTCAAGCACACTATTCCTTAACTATGACACAATGAACACATAATGCACCATCTCCACCTCGGGGGTTCTAGAAAAGAGGTAGGAAACATGGCCAGCCTCTGTATGATCTCATATGACTAGATGGAACCTAGGGGGAAACTTACCTCCCCAACCAAAAAACCTCTCGCAAACCCTTAACATATCTTTTGACACCTTGATATCATGCTCATCCTACCCAATGTAAGGGTTAAAGCCTATACTCATTTTTAAAGGGTTCTTAGATGCCTCTTTCATGCCTCTCCAAAATCATAAGAGAAATTGTTCCTAATGATTGGAGAATAATTTTGATGGTACCCCGTAAAGGAATATATTCACCCGCACAGACCACTATCTCGGACCCTCTACATATTTCAGTTCCCTAATAAAGGGAGTGCACCAACTCCATGATTCACTCAACTATCATCCATATTATGTAATTGAACATCTATTTTTTATGCAATCCCTTTGATGATTTTCATGGATATATTTTCTGTTTTTCACATTTGTATTTGAAGAGGTTGCAACAACCCTCTAGTACTCAGTGGTCAGCCTTCGCCTACTGACAAGGGTGGCATCGTGATACAAACATATCTTTGAATCATCTCACATTGGTCCACCAGTACTACAACTAATGATCCTTATACATTTTTCCCACACAAGGATGTATAGCTAAGGTAGTGGTGCAACTATAGCATCACATCCTCCCATACCACAACCAGTACCAATGGATTCCCCTGATACGTGATATCATGAATCTCTCCTTCTGAATATCCATCAGGTACATCTCATGTATATATCTGAGTCATGAATGATATCATTGTTGGAGTCACACACCTTGTATTCTCTCCCATACTTGAGATGAAAAGGATTCAAAACAACCAACTGCTGAAATATATACCCTCCATATCAACTGGGTTTTGTTGTAGGGAAGCGAAATACTTCTAAGAAACATGAACTAATAGAGCTTGGGCATTCCTACTAAGGAATCTACTATAACATTTACATATTCATGGAGTATATACTATATTGAAGTCGTAATCGGATTGGAATTTCAACTAGCTTCACTACATTATGTTAAGGTATCTCTAACCGAATACTAACCTGAGACTCTAGTGGTCTGTAAAAAAACCACAAAACATTCTCTTATACAGAAATGTATTCCCACTCTCTGGGTGAAGTCTACCAATTCCAACACCAAGTAGTGAGTCACATAGTTCTATTCACGGGGTCTCCATGACCTCAGCCTCAAATTGATATTATTTATCAAGATAGACATTGATCACTCATAGTACCAACTAAAAAGTAATGTGATTAAACTACTCCAACTATAAGAAGTGATATATGAAAAGCACATAGCATAACCCATGTGTATTTTCTTGTCTTTGAAGTTGAGTGGACCCTACCTAGGCACACTACATCACCAAATGTATAAATACACGGAAATTGTGGTTATATAGAATAACACCACCAGCAAATCCAGGACCTTCTCCAACAATCTACTACACAACACTTACATGAACTCACAAGTCATATGGATTCATCCACGACACCTTAATATAAATCGCATTAGGGGGAACTGACTATTCCTCATAATTTTACTCTTGTAAAAAAATGATTCTGGATGATGTAAGAATCCATCTTATATGTGTATTCAAAGAAATGTCAAACAACACCGGAATAGGGTCACACTGATGCCCCATGACACCCCGGTAAAACGTGATGCATGAAACTAGAAGAAACGAATACCTCACACAATTTCTAAGATGTTCTATTTACCGAAGGAATAGATGAAAGTGACTATACCTTTTATCATCTCACATGCGGCAAGATCATAGACATCTAGAACATTCACCTGACAGTGGTCCCGGTCGGTAGCTCCCCAAGCCCGACATGGGCTCCTCGGTGGTGGTGGAAGGTCCTTGTAACATTTTCCACCATCCAAAATCTCACATACCCTTATTCCTGATCTGGCTCCCTAGGGACAAAACTTTCCCTATATGGCAGATTCATGATCATAACAATGTCTATGATGTAGTGGTGCATCAAACATCTCATTAGGAAGCTCAACACATCTAGTGGGGCAGTCTTGTCCATTGTGACCTCACCCATTACAAGCATTCCTTCAACCCTCCCCAGGCTTGCAAGCGCTTTCTGTTTTCCCCTACCATGTGACATTTCCAATCTTGGAATGACCTATTGTGTCAATACCAAGACAACATACATCTTATATCTATGAAAAATGTCTCAGATCTAACACACACACTTCCAATACAAGCCTAATGGAGCCCCTCTAGTATAAAACTCTCTATCACTAGTGCCTAATCCAACACCTCAGGAAATGTGGCATGGCACAAGGTTATTAAACTGACATTGGTCTCTCAATGAAGACACTACTCAAACATTCAGGCTAAGATGTATCCTATATGTACCATGCTCAAAGAGTACCGAGAATGGTCTGTGAACCCAACTACATACTCTTCCACCATCATCTCTTCCATATGAATATCCACCTTCTTCTAGTAAAAAATGGATCACAGTAAGAAGGCGTAACTCTCTATATGTAACAACTTATTATTGGTTATACAAAGATATTACTGACTCATTGGGCATATTAGGAACTAAAACAATAGCAAAACATAGCATTTCCAAGGAAAAGACTACCAATCAATGCCACTATATGTTCAGTTAGTTTCCAAACATATTTGAAGAGGAATACCACCATCAGTAGCCAATCCTCTAATTCATGGGGTTATCTGTCTCACCAAAGAGCTAGAGTGATCTATAAAACAGGACCTCATGGAGTGTGGACTTTCCAAACACATCACTGGCCATCTGTGCTAGGACTAACTACTACTCAATAGGTGTAGGTACTACTACCTTCCAACCTGGAGGAAGGGGGATCAACTGATGGATCCTAAATTGAGGCATCATCACTCAAAGAATAGATGAAATGAACTATGGATAGTATCCACGATGGATGTTATCATAGAAACAACATGAATCCTATCCTGGAATACCACTGAAAAGAAACATATTTATATATTTAAAAAATGGTTGGGATCTGTCTGAACAGGGATTTTCAAAGACTGAATCCTATATGATAAATGTAATAGGATTTCCTACAAAAAGTTCCTCAACATTTCAATTAGACAAATAGTTTGTTAGTGTCCTAGTCAATAGATATGTCGGCCTCCGTACCCTCACTAGACTCCATAGAGTAAGAGTCGCTCTAGATGCAAGCTGAAACTATTTCCCTAAACCAAATGAAGACCTTTTTAGGGAAACATATGAACAAAATACCAATGGTCAACCCACATTCTGATACCACTTAGTTATGATTGGACCTATGTTGGAGCTCGATCGGCAACAACCCCATGCCTCCCTCCATAGGCTTGGGGTAAATACATGCTCTGAATTCACAACAATAATGGTGAGGCATTTTCTGATGAACCATTACAGATACACATAGCCCACTCAATGCAAAGATATAGAGGGAAATGAAAACCAGATTCAAAAAACCTAAAAAAGTAAAAAAAAATTGCATTAACCTCTACATAGAACATGTACATAAAACTAAACTAAAATTGAAATGGAAAAAATACACACCCAACCAAAAAAATGATACAACCTGAAAAAATGTGGAAAAGTAAAATAATTAAGAGAACCACATTCCTGGATCCTAAGATGTGACCACCACATATGATCCAATCAACTCGTATCTGTATGCTCTTTTGATGTCACAATCCACTAGTTTTTTTTATGCAAGGGAACACCAAGTGCGGGAAAATCCCATGCCATGGTGAGTAAAAAATACTTAGTTGGATTCCTTGAAGGCTCATGGGAGATGAAAAATATGTACTGATGAGTAGATTAGTAGATAAAACAAGATAACATAAAAGAGTACATCTCAACCTAACAAGTCAGTGAAAAAGACTCATCCAAACCACAAGAACTATAAATGGTGATAGAAATAACTTATCGTTGTGTCTCCATTACCTATAGTAAGAAAGTAGACTCATCTAACCATAAGAATCGAGACTCAGATATAACGTGGAATACCCCACACATCATCCTCTTTTATGGTATAAGATTATCCATATCCCAAGGAGTGGGTACTGAAATATAACACATATATATTCTCAATAAAATAATCCCAAACAAGAGAGTATGGGGATCACCATCTCATAGCTCAACATAGAAAAATCATGGCCAAATTTTTCAGAAGAAACCAGCAATGATACCCAACATCCCTCAAATATTTACTGAACACGCATGTCAAAGTGGTTCAATCACCAAACCATGACACTATTCATATTGTGCAGGTCATTCTCGCCAATAAGATTTTTTTTAATGTCACAAGTATGTGTCTCAGTGTGGAAATCACCCTTATTACTCATGAGTCCAAGATAATGTCAATTTGTGTCTCACCACTGATTTGAATCTAGAAAGAGTTATCCCAAAGTAAAGGACACACAGCCTAGTGCATCAGGAGTATTACACTGTAATTGTCATCATAGAGGTCCCATACCCAATTGCGTTAGGTGGATTCCCCTCTTGATCATTTAGGACCCTCGCCCTAGTGTGTTAAGGGGATTCCACTCCTAAGTAGCTAAATGAGTACCCACTCCCATGTGGATGGTTGATTCTACACGTGTTGTATGGGAGGACCCATGCATTGTTGGGTTAGGTGGTTTCCACACTCATTGAATATGTGGAGGACCAAAACCCATGTAGATGGGTTATTAATCTCTAGGTCATCAAGGGGAACACCCTACCTGGTATGGGGATTCCTCAAAAAAGGTAGCGAGGAACTATAATGGCCATCCCTATATGATGGTGCATCTCAGAGAGTTGTGGTATGCTCGCTCCTGATCACTACTATCATTGAACATCTCCTAAATAGGGAACACATACAGAACATCTCGTATCATATCTTAAAATCCACTATGAAGGGAACCATCACATTATTTTTGAAAAAATACATTGGATAAACTACTCGAATGAAAAAATTAGTGTCTAATATAAGGACACATGAAATGTTGAAGATTCATTATGTGGTACATAGAATGTGTTGGGCCCACTCGATTTGTGGCCCTTCCTCCTCGCTTGGTTGTGTACCCTACCTTTCTCGAGTAGTAAACGGGTGCTCAAGTAACTTATGCAATCCCCTATACTCCTAGAGTACATTGAATCTCTGGTCTAGAATGGGAATCTAGGAACTCAATGCCTGTTGATGGTCCGAAGGGAAAAATACTGTTTCTACTTGAAAACCTCCTCAAATTTCCCATGGTAACCAAACGAATCACGACATTGCGATCATAAAGAAAAAATCTCCAATGACTGAAAATTAAATCTCTCGAATTAGTCATTTGGTGGAAAATATACATCACTCTGCATTGCGAGTGAATGGTGCTTTGTGGGACACATGCCTTGATCTCAGAACAAGCCAAACAGATATAAAAATTATGATCAAGATAAAAATAACATTATGGTATTTTTACGTTCAAATTAATATTACTTTTAAATAAAATATAAATTTCAATATTAACTAAGTATTAATTATTTCTATAAAAATCCTTAGAATTAATCATTTTATAATAAAGGCTTGTTATATGAAATGGTAATATTAATTTCCTGAAATAATATTTTAAAATAAAAGGTAAAAATGTAATTTAATCATTGTATGATTAAATTTTATAAAACCCACTTTTTAGAAAATAAAATTTTCAATCAAATGATGAATATACATAAAATTTACAATATATTGAAAATTTAATTTGTTAGTAGATTTTAATTATTTAAAAATAATATAATTTATTTTAAAAAATTTTATTATAATTCACACAATACTATTTAATTATGATCTATTAATGGTTTACTATATCATGATTCATATAGAACCAGCGTTGTGTATAGGAAATGATATGGAATACAGAAATTTTATTTTTAAGGAAATACATAAAAATATTGGTGTGCTACATTCTACCCCCATCGCCACCATAAAATGAAATTTCCATTTAAATTATGTCACCCTAATAAAAATACAATCATCATATCCTTTTCGTCATATTCATTTTCTCACATGTTGCATCCCTAAATTTTTTATTACACTAAATAACTGTGACAATGTGAGTAGTATTGTACTATAGGGTATTATATATATATTCCAAGATTTATGCATGTTGTTATTTTTATGATATATTATGCTTCAATGGTATAACCAGAATATTTTTTACATGTGAAAAATTCCATATGTACTTCCAATTTTGAGATATATTAAACACATCATGATCATTAGATTCTTTTAGTTAGAATTCAAATAATTGAAATAATATCCAAATATGATCACGATTATCAAATGGATAAACATTCCAGGGATCGTCTTATACATATTTTTGAATATCATACCATTATTCCATGATTAAATTTATAGGATACAATATCCATAACATTGAATACCAAATCCCACTGATTATTTTCATCAAAACTCATCTATAAAATCTAGGATACCTCATTGAGTTATTGAAATTTTTAACCAAATATACCATATCCTTGTTTCTAGGGGCTCATAAAGATCAATCAAAATGGATGAATGAAATATTTTTTTATAAAAATATAATTGAGAGATCGTTTTATCACAACAACCATTGAAATTTTTAGAATAAGATATCAATGAATTCTATATGGATTTAATGGATCTCTTTAAGTAATAATTTTTTTATGGTGATATGAAGTACAAAAAAAACATAGTATCAAGATAATCATTATTATATCTCCAGAATAGTGATGTAATCATAGGATCTTGTTCAGATATTATAGAATGAAGTTCCACATGCAACATTATGACTTCATTATTATATATCCTAGTAATCAAATCATGATATAAATATTATTTAATTAGATGTTGTATGCTATATACATATTGAGATCACCTATAACCTAAATATAATTAATGGATTTACATTTTTTGGGAATATGATGATGAGATCTGTAATGAGGCTTTTCATTTTTTATTATAGTATGATTAAGTGTTGTAACATACCCTTAAATATTTACCTCACATCATTTATATTTTTACATACCAATCACTAAGACACATATTCCCTATAATTTATCTTTATGTTTACACAAATGAAATAATCTTTTATATATCTATAAAACATTTTATATATGAAATTTATAGATAGTGATGAGTAATTCCCGTCTACAATTAAATCCTATTTCTTGTATTGTATTTATATAACACGTAATAATTTCCAAAACCATATCATTATATGATAATCAAGGATGATATTGTGTAAATTAATCACCCTCATTTATAAAACCACATCTTCCTTTTTAACTACATTAATCTCGATAAATAAATATATTTTAAAGTCAATTAATTTTATATAATACGTTTTTCATTAATTAATTATTTCAATGACCATGTATTTAAAATTTATTTTTATTCGATAATTTATGATTGTAATCATAAATAATATATAATGATCATTTATACTCAAAGTATCAACCACCTTTTTCTCTTTCAATCGATCGTTTTCTATTGAGAAGTCATAATCATTAATCAACTCAAACCATCATATTTAATGCAAAATGAAAAATATTTTGGGTCAATATATACATTCATCATTTACTAATAGTTTTTATGAAAATACATTATCCATAACATTAATACCCCTCATCTTTAAAGTAAATATTACCAATGCTAACCCCAGATATTGATTTTAGTAAATCTTCTCATTAATTATCAGTTATATTTTTCAAAATTTATACTTATACCGTTTAGAATGAGAACGCATTCCATCTTTTTATACCATAATCATAGTAAAGCGCATACACTTATCCTCAACATGGTTGTGTAATAATGGTTTCACTAACCAAACATCACTATTGTTAGTTGATATTTTCCCAACATAAATCATTCCAAGGAACTACAACTCCCTTCTATGTTAACTGTATGGCTAGATATGATAACCATGATGAATTCCTAATATAACACCAATAATATCTATTCAATAATTGAAAATGTAAAATATCTACCACAGTGGCTGGACTTGTCTAATGTTTTATAACATATTCCTTTTCTAGTTACATAGATATACCCTTTCATGATATCAAAAACCCCAAAAAAGAAATCTTATTGTATCCAAAATTCATAATAAATATTATTTCATAATGATTGTTTTTTCTTATGGTCATTAGTAAAATCCTCATGTTATATTATTTCTCTTACATGATCTTGGAATATATAAAAATATCAAAAATAATTATGAACACACATTAATCAACAAATTATCTGATAACTCTATTCATTATATATATGAAAATAATGCTATAATTAGTTAGACCATATTGAATCACTATATATTCATTGTTTCCATACATTGATAAGATGAATTTCAAATGTATGTATTCAATTTTTAAACTGAGTTTCTATTACCCAAATAAATAATCAAACATTAAAAATTATATCTCTATATAATTGATTCAAAATTTTAGGAATATATGGTAGATTAGAATTATTTATTCCCATTATCATTTTATGTCAATAATAATAAATTATAAGTGGGATTGATATATTTTTATTCTAAATAGAATGATGAGGTGTACCCCATAGTTACAAAAATGGATTAATGGTTCCCATATCAATATTCTTCTAGAGATTTTAATTAAAATCTGGTAACTGAATAGTGCAAATCTTATATGGAATCATTGAAATATGTTTATCCATGTTTATGAGTTCTACTAATAAGTCAACCATATTATTCTATTATTTACTTTGAAACTCCACAAAAAAATTGCAAACACTAAAAAAATATCATTTGTTATGATTTTATTAGTATCATTATTACACACTTATATGTTTCTAATATTAATCACGATCCATGAAATGGATTTAGTTTCCATTAAATGTTCTTATTATTCATCAAATTGATATATATTCAACTGTTTTTTTTTTAAATAAAAAATATGACATCCCTTCATGAGAAATTGATATGATCGTTATATAATGACATACAATCTATGGAAAAAAAACAAAAAATTAGACTAAAGAGTAAAAAATGTATTTTTTGGGGGAAAATTCCTAAAAACATCAGTTGGGAAGGAATAATGGAATTTACAAGTGATATACAACCCATTATGTGTGTTTTATAATACCTCTACATCTATAAGTTGAGGATATGAAATAAAATTACTTGAGGACAATTAAGATATATAGGAACACATAAAACCAATTCAAAATAATGAAAATTGATAATTGATCATTACTTTTACCGCCTAAATTTTTTTTCTCTGCCATAAATCACATACTAAAAATAAATTTCATATTATTCAAACCTAGTACTATTGGTCAATATAAAAAATCATGAATAAATAAATCATAGGATGTCTCAATATTGACAACATCATTTCAATCTATTACACCATATTTCTAACATAGGTAATCATTGGTAAATATCTAATCAAACCCATTATAATTTTTTATAAAAAATTATTAATTATCCTAATCATATCCCCTAGTAGTGTTAAATGAGGTTCATAGTAAGCCCCGCTCACCATGAGCTAGAATTATGGTCTAAATATACTCATCAAATTCTTGTTATTGTTATAGCCCTTATATTCATATAGTTGTAAGCCATATCCACATTCGGAATCGAGTTAGATATATCATCATAGGAAAATACATATAATATCTTCCTTCAATAATATTTATGATGATATCATCTAATTATTTATATCCTAGAAGGTCTCTTTAAAATTTTCTCATCCAAAATTCCATATGTAACTTAATAGTTCTATAATAAAAACATTGTAGACAAGAAAATTACATATAAAAAAATACAGTAATTATAGGAAATATTATTTACATTTAAAAACGTTCTATTATAAATATATAATGATATATCTTCTTTGTAAATGTGGAATCCTAAATATATTTTAGATAAAAAATCAACTTTCTTATCATTAATTTCTTCTCTAGTATCAATCTTCTTAGACAAAACATTATAGAAACCATTCTTTATAAATAGGGTAATAAAGACATAAGAAAAGGTGATATTAAATTCTCATTAAGTGTAAAAATACGATATATCAATCAATGATCATAATTGTGAACATTTTAAGAATATGTGTAGGAGAAAAAGTGATTATGAACATAAATTCATACCCATTTCATTTTTTATTAATCTAATTAATCGTTACATCATGATTTGTCAATTAAATAACATAATAAACAAAAGTGTAGATAAAACAATTATAAATCATTATCCATGGAATCATATCATGATCATAGATTTTTTTGTAAAGGATATTCATAAGAAATCATTTACATTATAAGGGTAACTTCCAATACAATCATAGGGTATTTGGTGTCACTCTCAGTTCCACTATTTCCTATGTTCAGGATCACTTCCAACACTATAATATTGAAAAAAATAATAATTATAAATTTCATTTCATCATAATTATATACCTTTCTATCTCATTTGAAATCATTATTTACAAAATTCATTGGATGGATCTATAATTACATTCCCACCAATCACATTGTGGAGATCACACATAACTGTCGCACAAGATCGAAAAACATTCACATTACCATTAGATTAGAACCAATAGATACAATTTGAATTTAATAATAATTTCATCATAATTATAATAAATCATATTAGTTAAAACTAATTATGACAACATTGGATCATATCTCTAATAAATCATTTTAATACTAACATTGTGATTATATAGTTAATAATGATAATAAATTCACAAAAACATTATATAGTGAAGTAATGCATTCATTTTAAAATTACATATTAAAAACATAAAAAATATAAATTTATTACAGAAATATAATAATTTAATATTAACCATGGAATAATATAATTGAATATTTAATTAAAATAATATATAATAATATTAGTAAATCTCTTCGTGCGGTGTGTGATAATACAAAAAATCCAATATCATTTTGGGTAAAAAAGATAATTTATGAAATTTGAAAAGAGATAAGAAGATTACATTGAGACCCTGGTAAATAATTTAAAATATAGTTAAAAATTAATTTAAATACAATATATTTAATTATAAAACTATATGTGATAAAATTTTAACAGAAATAAAGACATGTTAGAAATAATATCCAACTGACGATAGAAATAATAATGTTTTCACATTAAAACATTATTCCATTATAATATGTTCATAAATGGAGGGAACTAAAATGAAAACAAGTAATCTCAATAAATAAATATATGACAATAAAATAAATAATATTTTTTATTTATAGATATTTTAATTTCTTTATATGAAATTTAATAAATAAAATATCTATAAAAAAGATTAGAATGTGAAAAACATACAACACCACTTACATTAATTTTAATAAATATATCAAAAATATATTCAATTTTAATTTATTTTACGTCAAAAAAAGAAACATAATCATACCTATATACCTAACATTTTTTACCTATAAAATCTTATAATATTTCTATAAACAATCATTAAATATCATCATCATTTTGTTTGTTAACATCATTATTTTTAATATATGTTTCCTTTTGTGTTTATGGTCCTATATCACTTGTAATAGTTTCTTAAAATGAATAATGTTAATAATGAAATAAATTTCACATTAATTCATTATATAAATCATTATAACCTTTGATATAATTTGGTAATGAAAATATAATTACATCACTATGTGGATACTATGGTCAATACATACAAATAATTAATGATTACATTTATTAATGTTTGGAATGTATAAAAGTCAAATAAATATTCATAATTTAGGAAACGTTAAAATATATTAAATTTAATATATATAAATTACCTATAAAATTCTAAAAACCATTAAATATTTGGATGGAAAATGAATCATATCTCTTTTTTTGTGGTAGTAGTCCACACGTATGTACGAGCGATTCATTCATAACTCATTTGATGGAGAAGATGTGGAAAAATATTGTTCAATCCTCACAATAAAACATCATATTATTAATGATACTTGAGATATAAGGTTTTTTTATATAATGTTATTTTATATTCTGTACAAAACACAATAAAATTGGATGATTTTATTAATATATATACAACTTCTTAGAGAGGCCTCCTTATTCATACTACTTGTACCATAAAAAATTGGTCTTTGGAGAAGTTCAGATGTACATGGATGAAGTGAAGAAATATATAATGTTTTATTAGTAGAAATTTTCTTATCTAAATGGATCAGTTTTTAATAATTGAGGGGAAGAGGATAAGTGTTCTTTGTGAAGGGAGGGACACAAATATAATTTCTTAATTTATATCCTCTATATATGGTCACTTTCGGGGAACTATGGCCCCAAATGGGATGATAATAAAAGATGAAATAATATAAGGTTAAAATGTATGAATCCAAATATATTTTTATAGGTTTGTGTGGAAATCCAACTATTACCAATTGGATTAACCCATAGTAATCTCATTTTATCCTTAACTATGGTAATTTTTAATGGTTGTTCCCTCTCAATATGAAAAAAATTAGTTGATTGTATTAAATTATAATAATTTTTATTTTAAATATATAATAAATTAAAAAATTATAAATTTATATATTTAGGATAATTAAATTTTAAATTTTTTTTTGAAAATACAATAAATTCATGTTTATGGGAAATGAAATCATAATAATTAAAAATAATTAAAATTAATTTAATTCATTATATAAACTAGAAAGTGATTATGAAAATAATATATTAAATGTATAATGTGTAAATATAATTAAAAATATGAATTAATAAATAATATAATATTTTTTTATGAGAAAATAATTCAGATAAAAAAATTATATAACAATATATTTTTTAGCCTAGAAAATAACTTATTCCAAAATCAAGTATAATGATGAATCATTTGATATTATTAATATTATATCTATTAATCATATACTTATTTTAAATTATGAAAATTTAAAAACATAATGTTACATTTACTTGAATGGATATGATATTTTTTATGAAAATTTTAATTTCTCAGAATTCAATATAGAATAAATAGATATATAAAAATGCTACAAAATCGAATCAGTTAATATGACTGGGCTGATTTCAAAAATGATATTTATTAACACAAAAAAAATTAAAATTATTATATTGTAATTATAATTTTCCTGTTCTAAATGTGATTAAAATATAAAACATTTTTTTAAAGTATAGAATGACTTTAATAAAAATTGTTTTCTTATTTATTATTAATAAATAAAAAAATTATTAATTTTTAAAAAAGAAATCATTTCTATTATAATGATGTAATAAATATTCATAAAATTATATTTAACTGACAAGTTATAATTTTTTTATTTATATTGGTTTATATAGAGTTGGGGTTTCATGTAAGGAAATATAAAAAATTCTAAATCTATATTTCCCTAAAAATATATGTTGATTATTAGCCTATTAAAATGTGGTTGTTCTACCCTTATGTGGCTACAAATAAAATTCATTCATTTCATAGAAATATAATTGGAAAACCTATTGTTATTGTTTAATTGATTGATTTTGTATAATTAAACAAGTGACTCAATTTCAAGCATAATTAGGCAATCATTACCATGTCTTATCTAATTAAATGATTTTTCATGATGAACTGACAAGGTCAAATGGTTAATATCAACTCATTCTGAGATTTTTTGTCTCCTAGAAACTGATGGCATGTGATTTTTTAGTAATGTAGGATTTATTATATATTTTTTCTTATTTGGAAGTAGTTATGGTGCTAGAGGAATTTGGAATTCATGTGTATCCCAATAAGACTAATGCATGACTACATAACTGTTACATGTGTTTATCATTGACATACCTATGATTGATTTCATTCATGTGGTGTGTATGTTTCCATATGAGGGATATGCATGATGACTTGTATGTGGTTTTTTCTATAGACCCATTTGACCAATTATTTATGGGGAATGAATGTTTTTCTATATATTTACATTATCTTATTATAAATGATTTAGAACATATTTTTTTCACTTTCTATTACATGTAATGTTTCATATCACACTAATTGTGTGTAGTGGGGTTATATTAATATTTGTTCAATGTGGTATTTGTTTATTTACAAGAATGTATTTTTATAACTCTATAGTGATATAAATATAAGATATGTTAGCCAATCGACAAGTGGTGTGGTTTAACATGGATCACTGAGTTGGATTGACATATTCAAAATATTATTAACTGTGGTAATCTCTATTGTTGTATAGGGATGTTCATAGACTATGAATTTACTAATTGATATATGGGCATCAATATTATTTACAGTGGTATGTGTATAGAAAATAAATTTCAAACTACATATTCCAATGCATAATGTTAATTTTGACAGGTATTCAATGCTGGTAGAGTTGGTTTCTAAGGACACAACATTTGTTAGAATGCATTAATTTTGTTGTTTACGGTAATATTAAATATTTTGTGGTTTATTATTTTTTACTAGCTACCATGCTAAGCCTGTAAAATGTGTATACAATATATTAATTTGTCATGATTGTAACAACATTGGTTGTGTCCAACTATGTTGTACTCACACACTACATGATTATACATGGATAATTATTAACTTATAAGCCACAACATTGTTCTAGTATTGGTTTGTATGATGACTTGGTTCATTCTTCTAACAAGATAAGACTATATTATTATTTTGATTGATATGAGATGTGGATTAGTGGTTTTTTATAGCCACTTTTTAATTTCTCCCTTTAATTTATTCTTATAGTTCATAATCCCAGTGGTCTGTTAATGTGAAACATTCAGGTGTGAACATTTATGTATATTGTTTCTAAAAACATTCCATTTTGATTTTATGTTTTTGATTTCTACATTAAATTATTTTATAATGATACGTGATTTCTTGTTATTTTTATTTTCTACTCTGATTGAGTGCATGTAACACCAAAACCCCAAAATCCAGGAGCTAGTGCATTATCTTAATTCATTGGATTGATTACAAGGAATCATGTCCCGAAGGACAGTTCAGTTAAGTAGTCTTGGAAAAAAGGATACAAAGGTTATCTTTAAATTACAATTTCTAACATAAAACATAGCATAAATAATCCTTTGAGAATTCCATTACGCCCCTAGATTAATCCTTCATATCAATCATAATGCACTTCTTGTAATCCTGAGAAAACAAAAAATAAGAATGGGATGAGCTCATATGCTCTGTAAGGATAAATAATTTAGTAGAAGCTATGAACAATCAAGGCAAATGAAGTGTACTAAAAACCAAAATCATCTAATCATAATGTTGAAGATAATTTGGAAAAAAAATAAATAAAAAATTACTATATAAACATGCATATGGATATTCTACATGTCAAATAATCACATCTAATAACTAATTTCAAAATGAGGAAATGAAAAATGGTAGACAAGATAACCACATAGTCAAGGCCTCTTGCCAAGACTACATATAAAAATATTATAAAGGCCACGTTCATAGATACTAGTTTTTCTCATGTGACATACCAATTCATCGAGGAGATATAGTGGGCTCCACCAATCACATACTACGTCCAACACATTCCTTATATGAAATTATTTAAACATAACATAAACATTCATATTAAGACTAACATATACTATGTCTATACTTTCACCATAAACCATTAATGGTATAAGAATATCACATCCAAAGTAAAACATTTCATAACTCATTAAATATAGTATATAATACTTTATTATAATAAATAATCCTCAATAAATGTCATGAACCAGGCCGGGTCTCCATCCGACCTAGCGCCCAACCCGGTCCGTGACATGACCCGAAGGAAGTTCCCGATCCCCACGAGCTGGCACAAGTTATTGGGTATCAAAACTAACATATGGTAATGATTAACCCAAAATAGTAAACAAAAAAATGACATGATTAAGAAAATGAAACAGAAAATAGACCACCAAACAGGGCCTTAAACTAAATACAAATTTAGAGGTTTACAACTTGAACCAAAATCCAGAAATAAATGACAAGGAAAGAAACTAAAATTCTAACTCAAACCCCCAAGAAACTAGAGAGGCACAACATCCACACACCACAACACCATCCTGCACTAGAAGACCATCAATGACCAAAACCATCATCGCTAAGCACAATGTCACAACCTGGAAAGCCCAAAAATCAAAGTCTACAAACACCCAATGGGGTATGCGGGGTGTGATCGAAAATCCCAGAAGGACGTCACCCAATAAAAAGGTTCCACATGTAAACATTAAATGACAAATACATTTACAGCCTAAATAAACTAAATGACACCACAACTTAAACAACTTTAAAGAAACTGTTTTTATGATGAAAGAACTTTTAAAGAAGACAACATAAATAAAAAATTAAATACCCTTTCCGTTAAGAAATCACATTCCTTCATGAGAACCCAAAAGATACACCGCATGAAAATGGTGGGTGTATAGTAATCCGGGACGGCTAAAAGTGGGAAAGGACATATAGGTACTAATGTTGTGCGGGCCCCTAGATCCTCACATCTCGTTGTACCAAAGAATCCATATCATATGTTCCCGTACACGAGGCACTAGTAGGGATACACCTCCATAACCTTGTGATCTCAAGTCATCATCCAATGTTTTGTTAGTATTATAGGTTTCAATCTAGCTAAGTGAAACTAGGACGTGGTCACTCCCAAATCACTAGCACACTAATCTAGCCCACCCACCTAGTACTCATGCTTCCACTTTTGTGCTCAACATTATTGAAATTTCTCATTTCATGTCAAACTCAGACAAATAAAACAACTAGAGTGTTACATAAACCAAACACCTCACTTTCACACACACAGAAAACCATTTGGCAAAGTATGCACGCTAGAAGACTTCACCCAACTCAATTAAAACAATTTCTGCATTGCTAATAATTTTTTTAAAAAAACATATTAAATTTTTATCGTTAATATTTTTATTAATTCATATTATTTTTTTTTAACAAATTCTTTAAAAAGAATCATAACACATCTGTAACACTCATATCAAACTCAAACCTATTTCAAGACCAAACACCCCAAATGCCACATCAAGAACACAAACTGCACACTTTACACCTTTTCACAAAACATACACAAAGCTTATAAAAACACTAGAACACAAACATTGCACTTTGCACTTTTTTACAAAACATACATGAACATTATGAAACACTACAACAAATATCACGTAGGTTTTCATAAAAATACTATAATCAACCCTTATAAAACCTTCACATACAACCAAGAACATGCAACGCTATGTCAAAACACAGTTAACAACACTTTCAAAAATGAAAACCTAACTGCACAAATGATAAAACACTAACCATTGAGTAAAATGACTATTTAGCCAAATGAATGCAACCACCTAGATAAATATACTACCAATAAAATTTAACCAATGAAAAAAACTTCGAGTAAACCAAATCCGCACACAAAATAATTAATCAACGAACCTAATAAATTAACTAAGATAGCAAATCAATTCATTAAATAATTTCTACCCGCGGAACCACCTACCTCGGGTGTCGAAGATCCCAATACTCGGTGTGAAACCCTAATTGGTCATTAGAAACACCACAAAGATTTCAAAATTATCCATAAAAACAATATATCGACAAAATAAGTAAAAATAAAAACAAAATCAACAAAATTTGGACCCCAATCAATATCATACACATACCCGCAACTACCATAAATTAAGAACAACTAATTGAAAAAGAACGCGCCTATAGTAGGGATATTATCGGCTAGCCGAAGCATAAATGATGTCACCCAAGGAGCGACATGTCAAAAAAACCTGCCAAAAGAGGGAGGAAGTGCGGGTCCGATTGTGCGAAGGTAGTGGGGAAATGTCAGAATGATATGAGGTGAAACCGTTAGAAGGAATGTGGTGCGGTCCGCAAGTGGTCGCCAGAGTCAGGGATAGTCTTAGGAGTAACCGCCGGACACAAATGGGTGCGCGGTGGGAGAGGTGCAACATCAAGGGAGTAGGGTTGGCAAAGAGGTCGGCAGCGTGAGCATGGAAGGATGGCCGAGCAAGGAGCGCGTGAAGGTGGGGAGTCTGGCGAGGCAGCACCAGATGGGAGGAGATTAAGGTGAGAGAGCGGGCTGGAAAGAGAGCAAGGGAGGTTCGACATGTGGGTATCAAGGTTTAAGGGAAAGTTTTATGGCACTACTGAAGCTTGGACAAAGAACATGGGTGCTTCAACAGATTTTGGGGGAGCAAGGGTGGCCTTGGCATGAGCAGCTTGCCGAGTGGGAGGTATGTCCACTTTCTGGCTAGAAATCAGGGGCGCACAAGGGGAGGAAGGGGGGGAAACCAACGACATTCTCAAAAGAAGGGGGAAACCATTGGAGGTCACCGGGCATGGAGGAGGTGCAGCGCCTTGTACAAGGAGGGGGCGGTGGTCTTCGCATAGGGCAAGGGAAAGCCACAGGTGCAGTACAAATCCAGGGGGGTTGCTGCGCCGAATAGGGGCGATGGCCAGCCCTAGGGTAGTGAAATAAAAACACACAAATGAAAAAGGAAAATGAACATAATAATAATAATAATAATAATAATAATAATAATAATAATAATAATAATAATAATAATAATAATAATAATATAAAATAATATTAGTAAAATTACCATTAAAACAAATCATTTTGTTGAGTATATTTTTTTATTTAATTTTTATTTTCACTTTATTATTCACTTGATTTTATTCATTTATCATTCTGAATTCAATTTGATTAATTAATTGAACAGTGGTAGGTTACCTGGTTGATGAGGTGAGGCCGCACAGTTTTAAAATCCTGCCCACCCAAGTCGTGCCTCTCCCAATGTCGCGCGGTCTCAAATTTCATTGTGTTCTTGTTTTATTATTCATCGCATATTTTTCATCTCTCTTAAACATCAAGCAGGTCGTGCGGCAAGCTGGGCATGGTCGTACGGTGACCTAGGTGAGGCCGCATGACTTCATCTACGGTGCACTGGATGTAACAAAGAGAGAAACAATCATTTCTAAGTAAGAGCTCATAAATTTTATGTCGGGCCTTGACCCGAACTATCTAATGCCCAATAAAAATAATAAAATAAATTATATTAAAAGGATGGGTGTGAGAATTCACCCCAACAATGCTTTTCGTCCCCGGAAAGCCACAACTAGAAACAAACCCCAATGCAGAAAATCATACACCCTTAAGGTTCAAAGGGGATCCCCACAACATCAAGCTATGAGGGGAAAAATCATCTTGCTCAGAGAAAGTGACTCAAAGGATTCTTTGAGAAACTCATAAAAAGACTTTCTGGTATGTGTTGCCTGCCCAAATGAACTATAACACGTCATGTACCATAGAACGAAAACCCCACCGTTTCTTTGGATGGAACAAACAAGATCAAATAATATCCCAAGAACACTATCATCTACTACTACCTAGTCACATCTAGGAACAAGACCAAATATCCAACATTAGGAAAACCCAAAGGGCTCTGCACCATTAAGAACCTACCAATGCCCAAGACGAGACTAGAAAACCGACACGGGGAGGTCCGAGTGGACTCCCCTCGATTAAGGAAAGTCCAACACCGATTTATTCTAGAGACCTTTGTGCGACATCCAATGTGGGTATCCCCACCATTGGAACTAACAGTGGATATAAAACATTAGAAATTTTCTAACGGGAACCAAGAACCCCACCACAACGGGCAGGGAGGGAGGGACCTGACTATCGGGGTTTCAAAAGAAACACCCAAGAAAAACCATAATTTCCACATTCCCAAATGAGCATTATTCAAATTTGATACAGATTTACCCAACAGAATTCCATAAGGACTACTAAAGAGACTACCTTTGATGCGACACAACGCCTATGACTTTAAGGTGATGAAACGAACATGCCTCCACATAGTCACGGAAAACTTACACAGCCTGATGGTTCATTCAGAATGGAACAATTATAGAAAAAAATTAAACTACCTTCACCTTCAACACCGGTGAAAGAAATAAAGTCAGGGCCCCAAACTCTCCCGGGGTTCCCGAACCATGGGCCATCTTTACTCCGAAGCCTATGGCTGGAGACCTTATGTTTGAAGCATCACCTGCCTCACAGTTAGGTATTGATGACTCCAGAATGGAGCTTCTCCTTTTGGTGTCACATGCAACCACACTACAAACGAGGAAACACCAGAAACCACAACATGTTACGACATCCAACTGATCATACACGGAACATTCTCCAACACAAGAGTTGAAATGGTGGATGCACATCACCCTTTGTCACACTGAGTGAGAACACGACACCACAAATCGTCACATGAACATGACCATTGTTCTAGAGATGAACATTATACGGGGAGAGACTTCAAACTGTGTCTTAAAAAAATGTGATTCCTAAAATCGACCGTAGCATCCCCATGTGACTGGGTCTTCCACTCTATTGGTCAAACATAGACCCTTTATTAAACGAAACCAACGAAGGACCAATGGTCATTTAGAATAGTGGTCAACACTGACCACTCCTGTCTGCTTCCACCTTTCCCCACTAGAATATCTTTCACTATTTCCAAATAGAACGTCCAAATTAATGAAGTCAAACTTCACCCTTGAATATCAAGGAGAACTCACACTCCAAGACATCACCAAACATGACACTTGCAGCTGATAAAAATTCTATAAAGTCATTCATGACATTGGTCAACACTGATAATTCTGAATCGCCTTCACCCTTCCCCGCTGGAATTCCATCCGCCGTTTCCAGGGGTAACCTTTAGACACAATGATTAAAACTTCATACCGAATAACTCACACAACCCCAAGAGACCAAAACTCCCATTAACTCCCCTAACATTTCTCATCCCACAGAGAGTGGACCCGTTTAGTTAAAAATAGAGAGGTGGGTTTAATTCTAGAGTTCAATAAGAGAGTCCTATAATCAAATGGAGGGTCGGCCAACAAAGATTTCCCTATGGCCGCCCTTCAATCAGATATCAACTCTTTAAGGGGGGCATACACTAGTAAAGAATGAAAACCATGGACCCAACCGAACTGATCTAATGATCAATACATACCCTAAGAGAACAACAAATGTACAAGGGGAACCACTGCAAGGTTTCCCTGATGTTATTTTCAAAAGAATTAACTAGCTACACGCATGCATACCAACCTACATATATGAATTCAAACTCAGGAAAAAAATTAGTAAAAAAGGATTATCGGCTCGAAACGCCTCACATCCAACCTTTAAAAAATACAAGGACACACCACAAAATCACCTGTAATATAAAAACACCTAACATTACTTTAACAAAATATTTTGAAAATAAGCAAAGACAGTGGGTTTCACTGTATCGACCCATACCTGGTTCGCCACATGACCTCAAGTGCATTTCCCCAAATTCCATAGGCTGCCGACTAGAAGCAAGGGCCTTGGTGAGTCATTGGGGAAAATATGCCCTCATTTGGTAATGTATACAAAGAAAGGAAATAACAGTCAATAGTGGAAGCAGTAAACGACATACAATAACTGAACCGAACAGTAGAAACAATGTATTATATAATGATAATGAAAATGATCCAGTAGGTACAAGTATCTACGAAAAAAAGAAAACAGAACAACCTGATGAAATACAACTGAGAACAATGTACTAAAAGGAAACAGTAGCTCCAGCAGCATCACAAGGCTATGGTCAGTCAAGTGCTATCCATCTCCAACAAGAAATCTGTCACCTTAAGTAGATGTTTTACAATCCCAATACACACCAGTAACCATATATCCTGTTTGGGCCAAAAATCAGGGCACAAACAAGGTGTGAGACTAATCCCAGTAGGTAATCACCACAAGATTTATGCCCTACTGTCAGTGAGAAATATAGAAAAAATAAAGGAAATAAATGCAACAGAGAATGGAAGTACACTAGAGTAAAAAATCCTAGAAACCTCCATTCACATTTATTTATTAATTTATTTCACTAATTATATTATCAACCAAGGAATCTAGAAAAAAGCTCTATATTCTCGAGGTATAGCAAGTAGCACAAAAGGTATCTCAGGAGACTGCCTAAACAAGAATAGTACAAAACTCAATCTTGTTCATTGGCTTGGTGGACTCATCAAAACCAACCAAACAATATTCAAGGTTACTCTCTCGGTGGATCACACTGGCAGACCCCTCTAGTCAAATAAATATACAAAGGCACAAACACTCTAGGAAGCTCTCACCGTTAATTCCAATGTGATCTTGAAAAAGATAACTATAGACTCTCTAAGGAAGCACTTATATCTAATTCACTCTATAGTCTCGATACGTAACTAAGGAAACTCTAAGGAAGCACATGGTCCCCTTGAAATATTTCCTTTGAATGATACTAATTTATAACAGTCTATCTAGGGAACCTCTAATCGTCAATTCCCCCTTTAGTCTAAAGCACTAGGTTCACACAGTCCTGAGAATTTTAGCCGTGCATAATCAACTATTACCAGACTATGTAAACTCAAAAAACTACATGTATAATAGATCCAATGCATCAAAATGACATAAAAAGTAGTCAATACATGCAATAAATTATATCAAGGCAGGAAAACAATGAAACAAGGTATGATTCACATGCAACCTAAGCCAAACGGTGATAAATAACCAAAATAGGGGAAAACACCCCTGGGGTGATCCTCAATCATGCTAACAAGCAATTATCCATCATCTAATATCATCAAGAGTACAAGTAATCAAAACCAGATAACAAAATAAGATCATAACCCTAACCAGAGATACCCTATACATGGGTATCTGACACTTTTTCACCAAAAACTCAAAGACATCCAATGTAGGGAAACAAACCACCATCCTCAATCCTAGGAGATCGATATACTTGAACCAAGATCCTTTATTCTCCATAGAATGGTGTATATCTATGAAAACTCACAAAATTCCCAATCCCTGATAACATGATAAAGAAGAGGACTTTGGAAACAAATATGTACGGGAAAAGAGAGCATACCATTGTGGTCCCAACACAATCGACGACGGTCGATTCAGATAACAGACGGAGGCTCGGAGGTTCAGAGAAGATCCATTTTCGTACGAAGCACTCTCGGTCAAAGAACCTGGGGAAGAAGACGGTTCTGTCGATGGGGCACGACCTCATCCCGTTTAATGAAAAAAAAAGAAAATACATGGCGTGTACTTATGAAGTACATGGCGTGTACTCAGCTTTTCTGTAGTCCTCTTTATGTGGCCTCCACATCACCCCTACACACCATGTGTGTGGTCCTAACATGTCCAACACACATTCTCGAGTGAAAATGTAATACACGGCGTGTTCTCATAATGTACATGTCGTATACTTCAAAAATTTCCCAAAACTCCTCTTTTTTCCCTCAATGACCAGAATGGGAAAAAACGTACCTGAAAAAAGGTCCAGGTTCTTACAAACATCCCTCGTTAAATAAATTCATCCCCGAATTTCCATAAAAAGTTAGTGATGTTGACACCAAAAACAACTATGGCCACTGTGATCGCATATCGGCCTCCCTCTAACAAGTCGCGTCCTATACATAGCCGTGCTGCCATAGCACAAGTACCAGAGGAACAGACCGGCCATAAAGTACCTTTTCACTTCGATCAACAATCTTGATAGGATGCTCCTTGAATGATGAATCCTGCTCTATCTCAACCTCATCGGGTCAGAAAGCATGAGACTGATATGAGAAATAACGTCGATGCTAAGAAACATGGAAAACGTCATGCATAGCTTTGTATCACTGAGGTAACTACAACCAATAAGAAACCGGCCTGACTCTCTCTAGAACCTCAAACGGACAAAAGTATCTCAGTGAATTAATTCCCTATCTCTTGTTCCTCTTGTGTCATAACATTGGGGTAACACTTAACAAAACCTGATCTCTGACATTGAACTCCAAAGGTCATCTCTGCTGATCGGCATAAGAATTCTGTCGAGACTATGCTGTAGCCATCCTCCTCTGAATCAACTCTATATGTTTGAGGTCTCCTTAACAAGATTAGGTCCCAAAAAAGGTGCCACTCCTACCTCCATCAAGCACAAAGGAGATCATCATGGCCTACCGTACAATGCCTTATAAGGTTCCATCTGATTAGTCACATGAAAATTGGTGTTATAGGCAAACTCTGAAAGAGGAATATGCTTCTCCCAGGAACTACCAATGTCCGGAATGCATGCTCGAAGAATATCCTCAAGAACCGGGATCATGAGATATGACTGGCCATCTGTATGGGGATGGTAAGATGTACTCAGGAGTATATGTGTACCTAAGTCCCTCTGTATCACCTTCCAAAAATGCAACGTAAACTGGGCATCACTATCTGAAATGATAGCACTCGGAACCCCATGCAAGCGTACAATCTGACGTATTAACAACTATCCATGCTCATTGACACAGAATATCTACCTTATCGGCAAGAAGTGTGAAACCTTTGTGATCCTGTCAACGAAAACCCATACCGCGTCTTTCCCTCGAGGCGACCTCGGTAACCCTATCACGAAGTCCATCGCGATATCATTCCACTTCCACATGGGAATGGGTAACTGCTGCAAAAGCCCTAATGGCCGCTGGTGTTCTGCCTTCACCTGCTGATAGGTGGAACACATCATGACAAAACCAGCCACATCTCTCTTCATACCTGGCCACAAGTACTGGCAGTGTAGATCATGATACATCTTCGTGTTTCTATGATGAACTTCCCAAAAAAAAAAGGAATGAAAGTCTCGCATCATCTCGTCGCATATATCTACTGGCACCCATACACATCCCTGGAAACACAAGATTTCATCCTCGCCAATGGTCCATCTAGGAAGAGTGTCCTCTCTTGACACACTTTCTTGTAGGACAAGTACTTCAGATTCTGATAGCTACCTTATTCAAACTCGGTCAAGTAGCGTCGAGGTAACAACTACAGAGGATAAGAAAGTCTACCCCTGTCTGTTGCACAAATCCAAATGAATCTCAGAGAACAGGTCCATAAGCTGCCCTCACTACTATCCTCCTGAACTACCTATATCTGAGTCCTCCTGCTCAGTGCATAAGCCAGCGCATTGAATTTCCCAGGCATATAGGAATGCTCAAAATTGAAGGACTGGAGATACTCAACCCACCATCATTGTCCCAGATTCAGCTCACACTACATGAATATGTTCTTGAGGCTCCTGTGGTCAGAATATACCACAAAATGCTCCCCTAGAAGATAATTCCTCCAACAATGAAAAGAATGAACAAATTTAGAAAACTCCAGGTCGTGCATATGATTATTCCTCTCAAGTGGCCTCAACTACCGAGATCCATATGCAACAAAACGGTCCTCCTACATTAGCACTGATCTAATCCCGATGCAAGATGCATCATAGAAAATTGTGTAACTCTTGCCCGACTCTAGCAAAACTAGCATCGGTGCAGAAGGCAGTCTCTCCTTCTGGTCATGAAAGGCTTAATCATAGTTTTTTTACCAAAAAACATCACCCCTTCTTATTCAATCCCATCAATGGAGCTTCTAAGCTGGATAAATCCTATATAAACTTCTTGTAGTAACCATCCATCCCCATGAAACTCTGTACCTCAAATCCATTCTTCAGATGCTCCTATGTAACTACTGCTCTCACCTTCTCAAGGTCTACTGATACTCCTGTCTCTGAGATGACATTACCCAAGAAGTGAATCTCAATCATCCAAAAGTGGCACTTTGAGAGCTTAGAATAGAACTAATGCTCCCTCAGTGTACTCAAAATTATCTCAAGATGGGAAGCATGGTCGTGTCGAGTGTGACAGTACACCAAGATGTCGTCCACGAAAACCACCAAAAAGGAATCCATGTAAGGAAGGAAATCTCTATTCATCAGTGCCATAAAGATAGATGGCGCGTTCGTGAGACCAAATGGAATGACTGTATACTCGTATAGACCATACCTGCTTATGAAAGCTGTAAGAGGTATATCTGATGGTCTAATGCATAAATGATGGTAACCGGACCTCAAGTCAATCTTCGAGAACTCCCTGGATCCTCAAAGCTGATCAAAGAGGTCATTGATCAATGAAAAGTGATATCTATTCCTGACCGTCAACTGGTTCAGCTTCCGATAATCAAAACAAAGCTGAATGGTGTCATCTTCCTTCTTCGCAAACATGATAGGTGAACCCCAAGAAGAAGTATTGGGTCAGATGAAACCCTTTGTCTGCAACTACTCCAACTGCTTCTAGAGCTCCTGAATCTCAGGTTTAGCCATCTTATATGGAGGAATGGACACCAGTGCTTCTCTGGGCATGAGCTCGATCGAGAAGTCTACCTCACACTCCAGAGGAAAACCTGAAAATTCCTCTAGAAAGACATCCCTGAAACGATCCACAACTGGAGGAATGTCTTATTGTGATGTCTCGTGGTCATCCATATATAGACTAGTAATCTGGGATGTAACTATGCCTATCCCATGAAGCTCGGCTCTAGATCTATATGCCTTGATATCCCACTCACCTCTATTAAGAAAAGATAATCGTTTGGTGATACGAAACTCACCCTAGGGCGATAGCAATCAATGAATGCCTGAAATTGAACCAACCATTCCATCCTGAGAATGACATCATAACCTATAATCTCTTGGACATAGAGGTCCCATATGAAGTGACACCCTTCAACCTCAAGAGGGAATTCTTTGCACTGACGTACGCTAGATGTCCTCGTTCTCAAGGGCATGTCAAGATTCAACATGTCAGCAGATGAAAAGATATAGATCCCAAGGATCTCCATGACATAAACAAAGATAAAGCTATGCGAAGAACCAGTATTGAAAAGATTTGAAGATTAAACTGAGGCTACTAAGATCATACCTCAAACTATTGATGACCCAATATCTTTCTCCCCATCAACCTACTCTACAGAAGAAGTCTAGCTTGTACCGCGGCCCTATGTAGCAGCCTGAGATCCCTGTAAAACTCCTCTCTTAGCTTGACCACTGGGTCCACGACCTCTACCCTGGCTTGAACGTCCTGAAGTACTCCATTCCCCATTTGTCTGCGGAACTGGTAATCTTGCTTCTCTATGAGGAGTCGAAACTGACACTCCTTCACTAGCTTCTGGAAGGGGAACCTTGTAGAAAAACCGCAGATGACCCATCTTGCTGCAAAATAGGCACTCCATTGTGTCTCTCAGAAACTTAGTCTTCTTATGACCACTCCTTCCACATTTATAATAGACCAGATGGGTTCCATAAAAAAGATCTCGTATACCAGAAGAAACACCTCACTTTCTCGGATCCCCTCTTGTAGACTCTCGGTAGCGCTTCCTGTTGTCTGCCTGAAAAGAATCAGCCCTGGATGCTGAACCACCCTAGTCCACAGCTCCATTCTCCCTCATGAGAATTTCTGTAATGAGTTCATGGTTGACTACACGAGTAATATAAGTCAACTGAAAGACATTCACCTATGATCTGATGTCTGGTCTGAGGGCTCCCTCAAACTTCCTTGCTAAAAACAGCTCGTTATTCCAAGGAATATGAGTGAAACGATGTAACTCAGTGAAGCGGAAGGAGTAATCCATAACTGAGGGAGTACCCTGCTGCAGGCTCATGAACTCCCTAGCTCTATCAGCCCTCAGTGTCACCGGGTAGAAGTAATAATATAAGGTATGCTGAAACTTGTCCCAAGCCATAACCTGTTGGATCCCTGTCTACAAAACCACATCCCACAATCTCTTGGTAGAATCTCTCATCATATATGTCAGGAGCATCACACTCCTCTCCGAAGGTGTCTCTAGATGCTTGAAGATGGATTGCATGGCTTCTATCCATGACTCCACAGCCTACGGTTCTCCATCCCCTAAGAACGTGTGAGGATGTTGCTGCTGAAAAACCCGCGTCAGCTCGGCCATAGTCGGGGCAGGATGCTGAGCTCCCTGGAAGATATGCATGAATCTCATTAAACCCACTCTTAACTGAGAATCGACACCAGTGTATGGAATCATTGTAGGATCCATGTCTGTAATGATAGGCATAACTATTGGTCGTCCCTGATCTGCCGTATCAGGATTACGGTCACTGGCCGGTCCCTGACGGGCAATGGGAGGACATCTTGGTGCCATAGGTCTGAAAGATAAAAACAAAGATTTATTAACGATGACCACAATTTCAGAATTATAGAGTATAATGGAACAATAGGAAAAATAACCTTTAAAAAATTTAGAAAAACAGGACTACACGACATGTAGTACTACTACACGACGTGTTTCTTAAATGTTTACCCTAGGCGTGTACCTTCGCCAAACATGGCTGTGTAAAACACCTGGAAACACGGCATGTTATTAACTACACATCATGTACTAACCCATTGTCCCTACTCGTTCACTCCTACACGTATGGGAACATGGACTATCACCGCATGAAACTACACGGTGTGCTTTTCCACTACACGATATGTTTCGTAAGATCTCTCCCCAATCTATGTCGTCAGCCACACATACTAGTACACGAAATAAAACTACATGGCATGTCAATAGAGACACGAAATTTACTTGACAGGCCTTACCTGGCCCGTGTGGTTAGAGAGACGGCCTGATACATGGTCGACACTACAAGGCGTGTTCCATGTGGACACAACGTGTACACGGAGGGATAACACCAACCTGTGTGGTTGGCTACACTGCTGGTTTCATGGTCAACTATGCATGGAATGTTGTCAAGGGACACGATGTGTACTTTAAGGAAAACCCCGACCCATGTTGTTCGTGACACGGTCTAATACTTATTCCAGACTACACAGCGTGATGAACTGGTACAAGGCATGTTCCTACAAGATTTTCCAGGACCCAGTGTCTTTACCCACATGATCAGTGACACGACTAAAAACTACACGGTGTGTATTCCTAAAGTACATGCTGTGTATTCTGGTTTTTTCCCAGCAGTAACCTTAGAACTGCACCGGAGCTAAGAAAATATATAAAAACCATTGTTATGGTTCCAAATTTCGATCCCTGGAGGCCCATAATCCCTCCGAATCAATGCTTGGCATCTTAACCATCAATATAACAAGTAAACCGTATATCAAAATCACAGCCCACCAAATTATGATGGTTGAGGGACTATAACACATATAAGACCAAATTATGGTGTTTATGATAAATAATCTCTAAACAAACAAAACCCTATCAACATAGTAGGTATTCTATCATAGCAGCTATCTCAACAGAATGCATCTTCAATCACAAATTCTATCACAACAGCATGAAAATTCTAATGCAATATAGATTTCCTGGAAAAATGCATGACATGTGATTCTTCTAACAAGTGCATATATAATGCATGAGAAGGTATACCCTCGTCTCATCAGGTTGCAACAAAATAGACCCGCAATCATACAAACAGATACAACACAAATCAAGTGCACCACCCAAAGTCAAATCAATTAAACTGTATCATTTTCAAAAACTTGAAAATTGAAATATTCAAGGTAATATGGTATTTTCACTGTACACGAGTTCCAAAACCCCTGGGCACAACTATTTACCATTTACCTATTCCATCATATCCCAGTCTAATGTGGCCAAAGAGTAAGTCAATAGAAAATGAAAGAAACTCATCTAATACCCCTTTATAATAACCCGAATCCAGATCCACTCAATGGTACCCCTTACCCGATTCCCCACATGACCTCAAGCGTGTTTCCCTGAATTCCATAGGCTTCCGACTAGCAGTGAAGGCCTTGGGGAGTCATTGGGGAAACTATGTGCTCATTTGGTACGGTATACAATGAAAGGAAATAACAGTCAATAGCGGAAGTAGTAAACAACATACAATAACTGAACAAAACAACAGAAGAATTGTATAATATTATAATGATGAAAATGATGCAGCATGTACTTATATCTAAGGAAATCAACAAACACACAAATGTGCTAAAATAAAACTGAGAACAAAGTATTGAAATTAAACAGCAACTCCAGCAGCATCGTAAGCCTAGGCTCGGTCCTATGCTCTCCAGCTCTAACCCGTAATCATGTACCTAAAGTAGAAGGGCCAAATTCCTTATCCACACCTGCAACCATATAACCTATTTGGGCCCAAAATCAGGACCCAAACAGGTTGTGAGACTAATCTTAGTAAGAAATCACCACATGATCTGTACCCTATTGTAAATGAGCAATACAGAAAAAGTAAAGGAATTAAATGCAATAGAAAAATGAAGTACACTAGAGTAAAAAATCCTACAAATATCTATTCACATTTATTTATTAATTTAATTCACTCATTAAATTATCATACAAGGAATCAAGCAAACAACTTTATATTCTCTAGGTATAGCATGTAACATAATAGGTATCTGAGCAGACTACCTAAACAACGAACAATATAAAACTCCAGATTGTTCTTTGGCTTGGTGGAATCATCACAACAAACCAAAAAATATTCATGGTGACTCTCTGGGTGGCTCACACTGGCAGACCCCTCTACTAAAATAAAAGTACAATGGAACATACACTCTGGGAAGCTCTCACCATCAATTCCCATGAAGTCTTGCAATGATAGCAATAAAATCTCTAAGGAAGAACATACATCCAATACCCCCTATAGTCCCAATACGTAACTAAGGAAACTCTAAATGAGATAAAATTCACATTCCCATAGGTCCTGCGAACGATACTAATTTATAACAGTCTCTCTAGGGAAGCCCTAATTGTCAATTCCCCCTTTAGTCTACCGCACCATGTTTACATTGCTCTGAGCACTTTAGACATGTGTAATCCACAGTTAGCAGCCTAAGTATGCTCAACAAACTACTTGGATAATAGCTAAAATGAAAAAATATCACATAAACTACATGAAATAATTGCAATCAATTATATGAAGGTAGGCAAACAATACAACAAGGTATGCTTCACGGGAAACCTAAGACAAACAGTGATAAACAACCAAAATAGGGGAAACACCTAAGGGGTGATTCTGAAACATTCTAAAAAGAAATTATCAATAATCTAATAACCTAAAGACTACATGAAATCTAAGGAAGATAACAAAATAGGATCAAAACCATAACCCAAGATACCCGATTCATGGGTATCCGACACTTTTTCACCAAAAACACAAAGACATCCAATGTAGGGAAACAAACCACCTACCTGGATCCTAGGTGATCGATATACTTGGACCATGAGGCTTGATTATCCTTGGAATGGTGTAGATCAGTGAAAATACACAAAATGATCAACCCCAAATAACATCATAATGATAAGGAATTGGGAAAAAATTCTCTGGGAGAAAACAAAGAATACCACTGTGGTCCCAAAGGAATCGACGAGGGTCGATTCGGCGAAAGGACGGAGGCTCGAAGGCTCTAACAAGATCTGTGGCTGTCCGGAGCGATCTCGGTCGAAGAACCTGGAGAAGAAGATGGTTCTGTCGATGGGGAGCGACCCTATCTATTTAATAAAAAAAAGAAAATACATGGCATGTACTTCTGAAGTACATGGTGTGTACTCATCTTTTCTGTACTTCACTTTAAGCAGCCTCCACATCACCCATACACACCGTGTATGTGGTCCGGACACAGCCAACACACGGTGTCGGGTTAAAAAGGAGTACACGATGTGTACTTATAAAGTGCACAGCGTGTACTTAAAAAATTTCCAGAAACCCTCTTTTTTCAAAAAATGACGCGAAAGTGAAAAAACGTACCTAAAAAGAAGGTTCGGGTTCCTATATGCACAAACACCAATGGTGTCCCATGGGCCTCCCACATGCGTGTTCTTGTGCCACACCAACACCCACCTCATATCCATCCATCCACTCATCCGCTCGTTCCATTAACCCTTTATCTTTCCATATACACTCATGTATGTGGTTGCCCATGAGAACACCAAGGATCCAAACAAAACCATTCCATTTTTCAAAACCAAAACATCCAACCCACACATTTCAAACAACATACCTCATTTTCTTTTTAAGGTTCTCTATTTCAAAAGAATTTGCAAAACATTTTCCAAGACCAAATAATTTTTAGTTAAAAAACAAATTTCCACAATTCCAAAAAAAGAAACGAGGAACGGTGCAAGAGAAAACTAGTTTCAGTGGGTGATTGGAACATATGGTTGGCGGCCATACGCCAATCATGCCACTACCCTGATGGGTACTCTAAGACAGCGTCCCTGACTATACATGGCTTTCCAGACCCTGTGAGTTCACTGAGACCACTGACCCTACTCTCTTTTCATTTCCCCTAAACAAGATTAATCACAAAGACTAAAAACTGAGACAAACCTCCACATACTTTGGAAACTCGAGTCCCGCCACGAGGTGTGCTGGCTAGGCAGCTTACTCGTAGCCAAGACATTGAGTCCCGACAACCATAACTTGAGTCTACCATGACCATATCCTAATAGAACATGACCCATGAGAGAAAAACTACTCTTCTAATACCATTTTGTCATGAACTAGGCTGGGTTGCCTTCCGACCCGGTGCCTGACCCGGTCCGCGACATGGCCCGAAGGGCGTTCCCGATCCCCACGGGCTGGCACAAGTGCCCGGGTATGAAAACTAACACATGGTAATGATTTTCCCGAAATAGTAAACACAAAACAAAGTACAAGATTAAGAAACTGAAACTTAAAATAGACCCCCTAACATGGCCTTAAAATAAAAACAAATTTAGAGGTTTACAACTTGAATCAACATCCGGAAATAAAAAACAACGAAAGAAACTAAAATTCTAACTTGAACCTCCAAGAAACTAGAGAGGCGAAACATCCACACGCCACAACACCAAACAGCATGAGAAGACCATCAACGACTAAAACCACCATTGGTGAGCATAATGTAACAACCTGGAAAGCACAAGAAACAATTTCTACATACACCTAAAGGTGTATGCAGGGTGTGAGCGAAAATCCTAGTAGATCGTCACCCAATAAAAAGGTTCCAGGTGTAAACATTAAATGTCAAATACATTTGAAGGAAAAATAAATGGAATGACACCAATGATTAGACAACTTTGAAGAAATAGTTTCTATAAAGAAATCACTTTTAAAGAAGACACCATAAAAAGAAAAAGAAAACACCCTTGCAGTTAAGAAAAATCAAACCTTCTAGAGAACCCAAATGCTACATTGCATGCTGACATGATGGGTGTATGGTAATCCAAGAGCACTAAATGTGGGAGAGGATCTGTAGGTACTAAAGAAATGTAGGGACCTAGAACCTCAAATCTCAGTTTTCCAAAGAATTCATATCATAAGTTCTTGTGCACGAGCCACTAGTAGAGAAACACCTCAATAACCTTGTGGTCTCCAGTCGACACCCAAGGTTTTGTTAGTGTTTTTTGCATCATTCCAACTATGTTAAATTGGTCTGGGGCCACTACTAAAAAAATTAGCATGCTATTATAGCCCTCCCACCTAGTACCCATGCTTCCCCTTTTGTGCTCAACATTATTCCATTTTCACATTTCATATCAAACATAGACAAATAAAACAACCAGGGTGTTACATAAACCAAACACCACACATTCACACACACAAAAAACCATTTGTCCAAGTACACACGCCATGAGACTTTACCCAACACAATTAAAACAATTTCTGCATTGCTAATAATTTTTTATTAAAAAAACATATTAAATTTTTATCGTTAATAATTTTATTAAATAATGTTAAAATCTTTGTAAAAAATAAATTAAAAAGAAACATAAAACAACTTTAACAAACAAATCCAACTCAACCATCTTTCAAGACCAAACACCCCTAATTCTACATCAATAACACAAACTGCACACTTTTCACATTTTCACAAAACAAACACAAACCATATAAAAACACTAGAACACAAACATTTCACTTTTCAAATTAAAAAAAATAAACAAACTTTATGAAACACCAGAAGACAACTCACATAGATTTTCATACCAACAACCTACTCAACCATTACAACACCTTCAATTACGACCATGAACATGCAATACTATGTCGAAACGAAATTAGAACCAATTTCAAATATGAAAACCTAATTGAACATACGATAAAACACTAAAAAATGAATAAAGATGAGTTTTCAAACAAATCAATGAAAAAACCCATATGAATATATTACCAAAAAAATTTAACCCATGAAGAAAAATCGAGAAAACAAAATCTGCACAGAAAATAATTAATCACAGAACATCATAAATTAACTAAGATAGAAAATCAATCTGTTAATTAATGTTTAAATGTTGAACCACCTACCTCTAGTGTCGAAGATCCCAATACTCACTGTGAATCTTGAATTTCTCATCAGACACACCACAAAGATTTCAAAATGAACCTTAAAACAAAATATAGACAAAATTAGAAAAACTCAAAACAAAATCAACACAATTTGGACCCCAAACAACATGATACACTTACCCGCAAATACCAAGATGCCTCTATGTAGATAGCCGACTAGTATTCCATTGTGTGACCTTGAGGGTGGTCTACATAATGATGAGGGTTCAGTATAGGGATAGTTTCTCGTGATAGTACCTTCAAGAGGTCCCCCAGTGATACCACCTCCCATTGGTCAGTAGTTTCTTCCAGCACTACCTATAGAGGATTCACGTATGCTCTATTCATTAGACAAGTTCCCGAGATAGAGACCTTCTAGGTTTCGGGGGTAGAGAGCTCCTTGAGATGCTGAGTATTGGCTGAAAGAGTTGACCTGAGTCTTCCACTTAGTGAGGATTCCACATGACCAGAAGGTGGTTATAGAATTGAGTATTCTACAGGGCATAGTGAAGAGAAGGGGAAGTTTCGCCATCCAGACTCATAAGGAGGTGACCCTCACCTAGTCTGATTTCAAGAGAATTTTTAGGAATGATTTCTTCACTATGACCTTTTTCTTTGTTTTCATAGAGAGGCTTCTTCACTTTCATTAGGGAAACCTGACTATGGAAGAGTTGTCTACATGTTTTAAAGACCTATCCTGTTACTCTTCAAATATGGTGCAAGGCACTTTTATTAGATCATAGACCTTTGATTAGGGACTCTGATGTGAGATTAGAGTATCAAGGATCTCCATTTGCATCCCTATGTAGGCATGGGGGCTGGAGAAATCTCTTCTATTTGAGGGATTTCTCGCTGAGTAGCCACTGAATGTTGCAGCAACCACTATGTGAAAGATGGTTGAGTCTTCTATTGTAGGTAGTTGATCGATGACATAGAGGCCGAAATTGGTTAGACCATTTGGAAGATGACCCTAGGACTTTGGGTCAGTGGAAAAAGGCTCCCAATAAAGTTGTAGTTATTAGGGGAGAATAGTTTGTTATGTAGGAAGTGGGTAAGGGCCTATGTCTTTGGATTTCCTGAATTTCCGCATAGAGGACAGACATATTTTTGAGGGACCGCCGATACAGGAGTAGAGATATGAACATGGCAGTTCCCTAGGTAGCGGATATAGAAGAGGTGTGGGTCAATCAATAGGAGGTGGGTGTAGGTACGAAATAACACAACCACCACCCATTGGTGGTCCACCATAGGCTCTAGAATTTGGTGAATAGAGGAAATATTAGCTTCCGCAAATTGAGGCACATGGTCCTAACGCTAGAGATATGATACATTGCACGATCTTTATCTTCTCCAATTTAGTTTCAGTTCAAATAAACACAAGTGTCGGTCCCTCTTTCCTTTCCATGGACCTTGTTCATAGATAAGAGATTGTGATCGAGCTGTTAGCTCAATCCTTACAATTAGAGACTCCAATAAGAGGGCATTCAATGATCCCACAAATGTATTGGTAGTGTGATATTGCTCTTGGTGGTGATATAAATAGTTCTGAACTCTAATTAGAAGCATTGAGGCCTTAAAATGTCATTCTGGTTATGGAATGGTTATCTACAGTCCATGTTCTGATTGACTATTTTAGGTGCATAGTGGGGTGTGTCCGTGACGATGGGACCAGGTATTCCTTCAACGATGAGAGGGGATCCCTTGAAGCATGGTATGGACACACATATATGATGGTGCAGTATATCTTTCATCAGATTGATAGTATGACCCTCAGTTCAGTACCTGAGGTTACTCTATAGATTCATGCAGTGGTGGACAATTACGAGGACATATTTCAAGTGGTTTTTCTAGGACTACCTCCTCAGAGAGAGTGAGACTTATTCATTGATTTTTAACCATGAGACGATGCCGATATCTACCCCTCTATATAGTATGGCTCCCATAGGGCTCCCAGAGCTGAGGGTACAGTTTGAGGAATTTTAGTGGAATGGGTTCATAAGGACTGGTGATTCACTATGGGAAGCCCCATTGTTGTTTACCATTAAGGCAGAAAGATTCATGAGGTTATGCATGTAATTATGATTCCTTAACCAAGTAAAAATTAAGAACACATATCCTATTCCAAGTACCAATGACCTCTTCGATCAGCTGAAGGGAGTGAGATAGTTCTCCAAAATACACCTCATTCCAAGCTATAACCATCTTTGTGTGGAAGATGAGGACATCCTAAAGACGACATTTAGATGATGTTATGGCCACTACGAGTGCTTAGTGATGTCGTTTGGCATGATGAACAGCCTAGTATTTATCATTTGAGTCAAGAATAGGATCATCCAACTGCACTTAGACTAGTATTTACTTGTTTTCATTGATGACATATTACTATTTTCCACATTTGAGTAAGATCATATGATACACATGAGGATGGTTCTGGACACACACTAAAAACACGAAATTTACAGAAACCTCTCAAAGTGTATGTTATGGATACAAATGGTTCATTTCATGGTACATGTCATCTTAGAGGATAGTGTTGTGGTGGATTAAGCGAGGATCGATGCAGTTCTTTCATGGGATCCTCCTAGGAGCATTACCAAGGAGTGGAGATTATGTGGGATAGAATAGTAGTCTCAGAGGGTTTCTCTCGACTTATCGAAAGTGTAATCACCCACAGTAATGTTTTAGATGAATGTAAATCCCCTTTTTGGAAGGAATGATTCTTGTACAACATTATGTAGCTGAGGCAGATGTAACACCACAACCCTCATTACCTAGAGTCGGTGCATTTATTACGTATCATTGGAATGATCACAGAAGATCATGTCTCTATAGACCGATTAGTTTAGAAGAATTTAAAGTACTAGATACATTCATAAGGTTTACATTACATCATAAAATGAAAAAACCACAATACCATTGTTTCTATAGACCATACTCATATCCCCACAGACTATCCCTACGGGTCAGTCATAAAATACTTCTTTGCATCCTGGGAACACTAAAATAAAGGGGTGAGATCAGATGATGAGTAAGGATAACAATATAGAAAAAACATCAATAAATAAGCATAAACATTTAAATCAAGGAATAAGATTAAAACAGAAGCTTTTGAAACATGATCTTTAGCATAATATGGAAAAGATAAAATAAAATAATTCCATTTAATTACACAAATTGATATTCTACGAGTAGAATAATCACATGCAATATCAATAGCCACTTTTAAAATGTTGTAATGCATAATTCCAGAAATTCATAACCACATAGTCAAGGCCTTGTTCGATGACTAGAAATAATATTTTGTTAAATACTTTTCCCAAGAAACTAGTTTTTCTCATGAGACCTACTGAGGAATCAAGATGTTATAGCGGGATCCACCCTTCACATACTATGTCAAATGACTTCCTCATATGAAAAGGTATAAACATAACATAAACATTCGTATTCAAACTGGCATACGAAATGTCAATACTATATCAAATAACCATTAATGAAATGAAATAAGACATCCAAAATCAAACATATCACAAACCCTTCATTACTATATGGAAGTTTTGTAGAATAAAAATCCACTTCAAATAATCATAAAATACATCAAAGGATGTTGACATAGATGAAATCAAAACCATTTTAGAGAAATATTTGTTTCTATTTTGAAATAAATTAATAGTTACATAATTATAAATGAATACATTTATATTTTAATATATTATTTTCAGCATTTAAGGGAATCTTTGACGATGTTATAAAAGTGGAAAATAGCCGCACCTGCTGTATAAGTTAAAAAAATACATTCTTACCTTATTTTTGTAAAAAAGGATATAATGAACCTTTTTTGGAAAACGACAGAATGATTACTCTATAAACCCCATATAAATGTTAAACAAGGTTTTAATTAACTTTAAACCATAGTATAGTAAATAGTAAGAATGTTTTGAAATACATTTTTAAGAAACATGGATGTGGATGATTATGAGGTCCTAGTAGATAATTATGTATAAACAATCTTAGATAATGAAGAGATAGTAGAATTAACCCTTACCTTGTACTTTTCCTTAAACATGGGTAAGTTAAACTCTTGATTATTGGTGAAATAATTTTTATTAAATTATAATAGAATCTTATACATTAATATGATATCATATATGATCTTTTAACATTTCTTTGTTAAAAATATATTAGTATTATCTTTGATTCAAGGGTTAACAGATTCTTTTTTCCTTTATATTATTTGTTATTTAGTCATATTTTTTATGTATGAGATGTATATTATTCATATACAGAATGATATAAATTATTTAAATATTATTTTTAATAATCTAATGAAAATTATTCTTGAATGGATATGATGGGGAATGGATCTCATCGCGTTCATGGAGACGATAAGTCGTATGTTCGCACATATGGTGTCATGTCTTTCAATGGATGGATAGAATAATGAATTTGGTTGTACCATATTAATAAGAAGATAAAAATAAATATAACATAGTGGAGTTTTTATTTTAGAATGGAAACAACAAATAAAACAGAAGTGGGAGAGGAAAGGGACTTGAAAGATATGATGAAATATTTACCCCTTCTTCGGGTTTTTCGTTTTGATTTGATCAAAATGGATTTTTAGGTTTGATTTCAAACAAAATTAAGGCCTCTAGGATGAATGGAGTACAATTGAGAGGGTATTTTGGAAGGTTTTGTCCAATACAAATCACTTTGAAGATGTGAATTAGAGATAAGGGGGAGTGTCCTTTTATATGAGGGGAGGGGAACCATAGGAAAAGATAGAAATATTATTTTATAATAAAATAATTTTATGTTTATAATGGCTCCTAAAAGGATTATTTAAATGCTAAGTTGGGGATGGGTCTAAAACCATTCAACCAATAGTTTTTAGATTGAATTGGGTCACGATATTATCTTTATCTTTTAGAATTAACTATTACTTAAATAGTTTGACATTTACCATGTCTCTTTGTATTTTTATATTATATAGTTAATAAACTAACTATATACTTCCTAATTAACCCCAAGTTGTTCATTAATGATACAAATATCATTATATATGTATTTTTTCTGATTAATAGATTTTTAGGAATATAATATCAATTAATAATATAATAATTGTTTTAAAAACTATTTTTCTCAATTTTGATACTATTTGGTATTTTGTTTTTTCTAAATTCATATAAACATTATTAATTAAAAAACAATTCATATAACCAACCCTAATAAGTAATATTAACCTATAAAATTAGTGTAATTCATAAAAAGTCTCAAATTACATTATTTTGGATAATTATAATATCAATTATTTTAATATTTCATTAATTATGTAATTACTGCATCATCATTGTGTCATAAATACATTAAATTATATAATGTCTAAAAAACATTAATAAAATACCATTATAAAGGAAATGTTTTTTAATTTAAAATAAATATTTATAGTTTTAATTTATCTTATGTATAAACCCATATTTAAAATGATCCAGTTATTAAACTTTGATTTTAAATATTTTAACTCTTCTTTAAACATAATAATAATAAGTGTCCTAATATAATCCAAGTGGACCAATGAGGTTCATATTTTATTCCTAAGGTTGTTTCTATTTGATTTATACTTATCCAAAAGAATTAGGACATGTGTTAGTGTAATAATAATACCATTTTACCCTTAAATACCTTATTTACATTTAACCGTGTTAAATAAATATAAAAATATAATATTCACCAAAAATTATTTTCATAAAATTGAATCACATTTTTCTTACTGCTATCAACCGTGTCTCTCAGATATTTGAAATTATACACATAGAAGCCGTAAAATTATGATTGATGTGAATTTGAATATTCTCCTAGGAGGTGGGTAAATAATGGTGAAAAGTTCAATAAAATTTTTATATATCTAAAATTATTATAAAATGAGTCCAAAAAATTACAATGAACTTATATAGGTATTATGTATATATTTTGACCAAAATTAAATTTAAATAAAATAAAAAATTATTAAAATGAATATTCTGTTTATAATTATTACTTAGTGTTTTTCAGTATCAATCAAAAATTGAATGTTTTCAGAAAAATACCAAAAATTCACCCTATGATAATTTCGATATTCAAAATCCAAAAACAAGTTCCATTTTGAATGATAAAATTCATAAAATTAAAAAATGTGTATATTACTATTCATAACAGATTGTTTGATTGGTCGTGGTGTGTTAAAACTCGAATTTGTGTACATCACACGCTACTGTAGTTTTCTATAAGAAGTGTATTGTGGAAGCATGGGGTGTTACATTCTCCCCTCCTTCAAATAATTTCTTCCTTGAAATTTCTAGATTATTACTGCATAAAATGAGTGGGGTGGTTCATCAACATAGTTTTCTCTGGTTCCCACATTGCCTCTTCTATATTATTGTTTCTCTATAGAACTTTTACGAGACAAGATGTCTGGTTTTTCAACACTTGTTCTCTTGTATCAAAAATCTTGACAGGTTCATCCCAATAATACAGATCGGGTACCAGTTCAAATTCCTCATAGGTTATTACCTGTATTAGGTCAGGCATGTATTTTTGCAACAGTGATACGTGGAATTCATAGTGATCTTTGGAGAGACTTGGCGGCTTTGAAAAATGGTATGCTACAGCCCCAATTCATTATATAATTTCAAAAGAACTGATGTACCTTGGACTCAATTTTCCCTTCTTAACAAAATGTATAACAGCCTTCCATGGAGATACCTTCAAGAGGGAATGATCTCCTACATGAAATTCCAATTCCTTTCTTTGGTTATAGGCATAGCTCTTCTGCCAACTTTGAGATGCTTTGATGTGGTTTTGGATTACCTTCACCTTTTCCATCGTTTCCTCCACCAGTTATGGGCCTAAAAGTTTTATTCCACCAATATCATCCAAAAAGGTTGGTGTGCGACATCTATTTCTATATAAAGCTTTATATGGTGCCGTCTGAATACTTTAATGGAAGCTATTATTATAGGAAAATTCTACGAAAGGAAATTATTGATCCCAATTTCCTTGAAAGTTGTGTGAGCATGATCTCAAAATGTCTTATATGGTTTGAATAGTCAATTCTGAATGTCCATTAGTTTGGGAGTGGTAGGCAGTGCTCAAAAGAAGTTCAGTATCCAAGGCATTCTGCCGAATTTTCCAAAATCGTGATGTCAAATGGGGACCATGATCAGAAATAATCGACATGGGTACTCTATAAAGTCTCACAACTTCATTAATATATAGTATTTCTAGAATTTCAAGCAGTAAATCTTCTCTTATTGAAACAAAATGTTCTAACATGGTATGACGATCAACAATGACCCATATGGCACCAATATTTCTAGGATTCATTAGCAGTACCATGAAAAATCTCATCGTAATATTATCCCATTTCCAATCTGGTATGGGAAGAGGTTTTATGACTCTTCCAGGATGTTGCCTTCTAGCTTTCACTTGTTGACAAACCATACATCTTGACACAAAATCAGCAATATCTCACTTAATGTTTTCCCACAAAAAATGTTCCTTCAAATATCTATACATTTGGGTGCTACCAGGTTGTATAGAGAAATTGGAGCTGTGATCATCATCCAACATTTCCCTTTTTAGATTAGGTATATCGGGAATAAAAATTTTATTCCCAAATTTTAAAATTCCATCTTCGTACACAAAGTCACTAAATCTCCCATCATTCACAACATTAATCTTATATTGAAACTATTCATCACCAGTTGGAGAACTCATTATCCTTTCTAGTAAACATGGTCTGGAAACCATTTAAAAAAGTATTGATGTTTCACCATCCATGGTGATTCCCATATCCATCATTAATATAACTACGTATATATGATCCTTTTCAACACTCATCTTGTTCAAAACTCCATGATCCATTCTACTAAAATCATCTCCCAACTTAATTTGCTTCCCCTAGTGGTAGTGTATTGTGAAATCATAATCCTTGAGTAGTTCAATCCATCCCTTTTGGCTCATGTTGAGTTCTTTCTATGAGAAAAAATATACTTCAAACTCGTGTGATCAGTATACATCTCACAGTTTTCACTATAGAGGTAGTGTCTCCATATCTTCAAAGCAAATATTACAGCTTCTTACTCAAGATAATCTGTGGGATTGTTTTTCTCATTAATTTTTAGATGTCAGGATGCATATGTAATAACTCTATCATTCTGCATAAGAAAACAATGAAGTCATTTTTTTTGATGCGTCACTGTAACTAACAATCCCATCATTCCCTGATGGTAGAGTCAAGATAAGAGCATTAGATAATCATATCTTCAATTCATCAACAACATTATTCACAATATTTTGTCAAAAAAAATTTAACCCCTTTACGTGTGACCTTAGTTAATGGGTTAGCCCATCGGGAAAAATTCTGGAAAAAACGCCTATAATAACCTGCTAAACCAATAAAACTATGTACCTCAGTTATACTCATCAGTGCTGGCCATTAATGTATTTCCTTGGTCTTATAAGGATCAACAGAGATTCCATCCATTGAGACAATGTGGCCAAAAAATCTCTGGACACCAGAATTCACATTTTGTAAACATCCCATAAAAATCATGTCCTCATAGAGTCTTCAGGATAATGCACAAGTAATTTTCATGATGTTCTTCGATTTTGGATTATACCAAGATATCATCAATAATTACAACTACAAAATCATCATGATAATAATTGAAAACCCTATTCATTAGATCCAAGAAGACAGAGGGTACATTAGTCAATCGAAAAGGAATTACTGTAAACTCATAATGCCCATACCTGGTTCGAAATGCTATCTTCAAAATGTATTCCTACTTCACAAACAAATGATGATATCCAAATTGAAGGACAATCTTTTAAATGTATTTATATCCATGAAGTTGGTTGAATAAATCATCAATGTGAGGTAGGGGATACTAGTTCTTTATTGTTATAGCATTGATCTCAATGTAGTTAATGCACAACCTCATAGATCCAACTTTCTTCTTAACAAAAAGCACAAGGGATCTCTATGGAGAAACACTAGGGAGAATAAACCCTTTATTACTCAATTCCTCTAGTAGTTTCTTTAGTTCCACTAATTCCACATTGGTCATTCTATAAGGGGTCTTTGATATGGGCCTTGATCTAGGAATTAAATCAATGGAAAACTCAATTTATCATTCTTGATGATGTCCAGGTAAATCTTCTAGAAACACATCAACATATTATTTCACAATAGTTACATCCTCTATTTTAATATTCTTTTCCTCAACCACAATTATTTCATTCTCTTCCTCCCCAATAATTGAATATAGTTGAGCTACTGGGGGTGGATCTATATAAGAATTAGGTAGTGATGATTCGGCACATAAGATAAGGTGTTCTTTATCATCGTCATCACAAGTAGTAACCTACTCCTTCTTATAATAAATTTTTTCTTCATGGTCTGAAATCCAATAAATATCGAGGATTATATCAAATTCAATCATTGGTATGATGATGTGATTAGCAGATAAAGAACATTTATATTCACTAATGGGTGCTGATTCAAAAAATATTGTTACAATGATACTTACCTTAGATGTTTTGACTGACAACTCCCTTGTTAAATCAAATAGGAAATATCTAATTTTCATAGAAAAATAAGAATATATGAAACAATGTGATGATCCATATTCAAATAAAGAATTTTCTAAACTTGAGGAAACCATTAAATTACCTGCCACTATGTCTTTCGGAGCTTCAACCTCAGCAGTTGTGATAACGTAAGCTTGGACATGATCCCTTCGCCTTCTCGAACGTAAGTTCCCCTGACACTTATGACACTCATTTTCATAATGCCCCTTTCTCTATAATTTTAGCATACAACATCGACAAACACTTTCTTCCCCTTGAAATCACAATCTTGGTGGATTTTCTCACCACACTGGTAATAGATAACTATTCTTTTCAGGTAATTATCAAGGTGTTTTTTCACAAATTTGTTGTAGGATGGATATTCAAATTTTTTATTCTTGCCCTTATTTCCAATTCCAGAGTGTTCAACATATCTCCTTTTCTCTTTCTTTTCTTTAAAGTTGTATGAATTGGAGAATTATTTTTCTATCTTTATAGCAAATGAGACAATATCTTCATATGATAGGAAGGATTTGAGACTAATGCTCGACAGAGAATTGATTTTAACCCATCAATGAAACAATCAATCACACTTCATGGGTTTTGTATATAATCTGCATAATTACTTTCTAACCTTGTATACATAGCTTCATACATTGCGACATTTTAACCTTCTTTTTCCCTCAGACTCAGAAATTGGCTTTCCATATCTGCTCGATGGTTACGATGAAAGTATTTTTCTATGAAAATCTATTTAGACTCCCTCCATTCTATATTTGATACTTCATCATCTTCCTTTGTTTTTTGAATCAATGAACACCATTGATCAACATCTCCAGTGAGGTGGTAAACTGCCCTGACAACTTTTTTTTCTTTCACTACTACCCAAGGCATGGAATATTTTCTCTATAGAAATTATCCGTTCCTCATCTAATAATGGATTTTAACTCCATTTGAATTTTGGTGGTTCTTGCCTCATGAATCAATCTAACATTGATCCTTTATGCTGTGGATCAGGGTGCTCCATATGGGTAATGTTATTATTCATAACCTGAGTGAGTGGTCCCAGTATGGTGATATGCTGATCAACACCAGTTGTATCGCCAGCTCAACTATAATTATCATGATTATGAGGGAAATACTTATGTGGATTTCATGCAATGATACGGGTTCAACTTCTTCCCCTAGTGCCATTTCTAAAAAATGGCATAAACTAGATTAGTATATGAATCAAAATACATAATTCAAAAATTGTAAAACACTTAACATCAATTGAACAGTTTATGGATATAATTCATAATCATAAAAATGTTTTCTTTGATGAATTATATACTCATAAACCCTTCATAATGGTTTGTAAAGAAAATGATAATTATCCTAAGAATATCCCATGGGAGTGTCGTTACCATGAGTGAAGCAAGGCCCGTTTTCGTGCACCAGTTCCCATTCGAGTATAGTTTAAAGTGGTGTTTTCGGGGTTTACCCCTAGGTACATCAGTGCCAGATCTACCTCTACCTTGTCATATCCAGACAAGGATGTATTTCATGGAAAACTCACAAAATCTCTAAAATACAAAAATTCTAGGATGTTCTTTTATATTAATCCTCAATGTCTATCTTATGGATATGTTCTCTAATCAGTGTTCATCTAAATCTTGATTCCATGGTTTGTACTGAACTTCTTCTGATACCAACTGTAACACCCTGACCCTAGATATCCAGAGTCAGTGCATTTATTACCTGTCATTGGCATGATCACAAAAGATCAAGTCTCTAAAGGTAGATTAGTTTAGTATCCTTGGAAGTACTAGATTCATTAATATGGTTTTCATTACATCATAAAATTATTCTTCACATTCTGGAAAAAAATAAAACATTAAAAGGGGTGAGCTCAGATGCTCAGTAAGGATAACAATATAGTGAAAACATTCATAAATAAGAATAGAAATATAAGGCAATTCATTAGACTAAAACAAAAGCCTTATAAACATCAACTTCAGCATAATATGTCAAAGATAAAATCACATAATGTAATTTAGTTACTCACATGGATATTCTACTAGTCAAATAATCACACGCAATATCGGCAGCCACATTCATAATGATGGAATGCCTAATTCCAGACATTCATAACCACATAGTGAAGGCCTTATTCCAATACTACAAATATTATTTTTTCAAGGCCTTTTTCCAAGACAATACATTGTTTAAAGATACCTACAGATGCATGGATGAGCTATAGAGGGATCCACCCATCACTTACTAAGCCCAATGCATTCCTCATATGAAAAGTATTAAACATAACATAAACATGCATATTATAAATATCATATGAAATTTTAATACATTATCCATAAACCATGAATGGTATGAAATAACACATCCATAGTCAATCATATCACAAAACCTTCAATTCAATATGGATGTTTTTTATCATAATAAATCAACTTCAAATGAACCTAAAATCCATCAATGGATGTTGACATACATGAAATCAAAATCTTTTTAGAGAAATACCTCTTTCTACTTTGAAATCATTTAAAAGTCACATAATTATAAAGGAAAACATTTATATGTGAATTTGTTTTATAATATTGTATGGGAAGATTCAAAATTTTTATAAAAGTTGAAAATATCCGCACCTGCTGTATAAGTTAAAAAAGACATTTTACCTTAATTTTATCGAAAAGGTTATGAAGGACCTTGTTTTTAAAACAATGGAAATATTCCTCTATAAAAATATTATAAAAGTAAAACAAGGGTATAAATGACTTTAAACCATAGTCTAGAAAATAGTAATAATGTTTTGAAATATATTTTTAAAATATATGGATTTGGATGATAAAGAGGTCCCTGTAGATAATTAGGTATAAATAACCTCGGATAATGAAGAGATTGTAAAATGAAACCTTACCTTGTTCTTTTTCATGGTAGAGGGTAGGTTAACCTCCTGTATAATGGTGAAATAATAGTTATTAAATTATACAAGAATCATATTCATTAATATGATATCATATATGATCTTGTAGCATTTCTTTGTTAATAATATGTTAGTATTATCGTTGTTTCTGGTGTTAACAAATTCATTATCCTATATATTCATTGTTATTTGAGTCATATTAGTAATGTAATGGAAGTTTATTTTTCATATAAATAAAGATACCAAGTCTATAAAAATTATTTGTAATCATCTAATGAATATTAGTCTTGAATGGATACGATGGGGAATGAAACTCATCACATTCGTGGAGACAGTAATCCGTACGTACGTACGAGCGAAAATATCATTATTTTGATATTAAAATAATATACAATTGGATGTACTATCTTATATACAGAATCATTATCAAGTTTTATTTATTATTTACATCAATTACACATCATTATTAAGCCCATCCAAATAATAATGTATTGAATAACAATTACACCACGACGTGGAGATGGTAAGCCGTACGTACAAACGTATGGTGACTTGTCATTCAAAGGATGGATAGAATTATGAATTTGGATGTAACATATTTATAATAACATCAAATTATATATAAGTTATTGGATTTATTAGTTTATAATGGAAACACCGAATAAAAATGACGTGGATGAAGAAAGGACCATGAAAGAGGTGATCAAATATTTACCTCTTCATCGGGTTCTTCATTTTGATTTGATTAAAAGGGATTCATAGGTTGGCTTTATGACTAAAGGAAGACCTCTAGGATGAAGGGAGTATAGTTAAGAGGGTATTTGGGCAGGGGATGTCCCTACCAAATGGCATTGATGATTTTAATTAGAGAGAGGGAGGCGTGCCCTTTTACCAAAGGGGTGAGGGGGACCTTAGGAAAAGCTAGAAATATTATTTTATAATAAAATATTTTTCAGTTTCTAATGGCTCGAAAATGAATTTATTAAATTATAAGGTCGTTATGGGTTTAAAACCACTCATCCAATAGGGTTTAGATAGGTTTTGGTCACTATATTAACTTTGTCTTTTAGATTTAACTCTTAGTTAAATAGTTCTACATTTACCATGTCTCTTTGTATTTTTATATTATATAGTTAATAAACGTACTATATAATTTCAATAAAACCCTAAGTGGATAATTAATGATAATTCTATTATTATATAAGTCTATTTTCCTAACCATATTGTTTTTGGAATATAATATCAATTATTAATATAATATTTTTTTAAAAAACTATTTTATGTCAATTTTGACACTATTTTGTATTTCATTTTTTCTAAATTTATAATATCATTATTACTCCGAAAAAATTCTTATAACCAACCCTAATATGTCATATTAACCTATAAAATTAGTGTAATTAATAAAAATTCTCAAATTACATTTATTTGGATATTTATAATATCAATTATTTTAATATTTCATTAATATTGTTAATTAATCCATCATCATTGTGTCAGAAATAATTAGTGTAATTAATTATTTAATGTTTATTATTAATATTTATAGTCAAATTTATCTTATGTATAACCCTATATTCAAATTTTTTTAGTTATTAAACTTTGATTTTAACTCTAATAACTCTTTTTTAAATAAAATAATAATGAGTGTCTTAATCTAATCCAGGTGGACCAAAGAGGTTCATATTTTCTTCCTAAGGTTATTTTTGGTCGAATTATATTTTTACAATATAATTATGACAATTATTAGGGTAATAATAATATAATTTTTATCCTTAAATACCTAATTTACTTTTAACCGTTGTAAATAAATGTAAAAAATTACTATTCATCAAAAATTATTTTTGCCTTATTGAACAACATTTTTCGTACTGATATCAACCATGTCTCTCATATTTTTGAAATTCCACTCACAAAAGCGATAAAATTATGTTTTATGTGAATTTACAGATTCTACAAGAGGTGGGTAAAAGATGGTGAAAAGTTCAAAAAAATGTTTATATATCTAAAATTATTATAAACTGAATCAAATGAAATACATTGGACATATATATGTATTATATATCTATTTTGACATAAAATAAATTTAAATAATGTAAATATTTATTTAAATAAAAATTCAGTTTTATGTTATAATCAAGGTTTTTCACTATTCTTCAAAAATTGAATGTTTTCAGGAAAATATCAAAAATTAACCAATAGATAATTTTTATATTCCTAATCCAAAAATGAAGTCAATTTTGAATAATAAAATTTACAAAATTTCAAAAAGTTGGTATTACTATTCATAATTGCTTGTTTGATTGGTTTTGGTGTGATAGAACTCGAAATTGTTTACAACACATGCTACTGTATTATTCAAAGAGAAGTGTATCATGGAAGTTTGAGGTGTTATAACATATTTTGATGAGAACTTCAATATTTAGGCTGCCATAGGAGGATACCGACTATGTGATGTATTATGAAACATTAGGAACTGAGCTTCATTGTGTCTTAATGCAAGGGAAAATGTTAATTGCTTATGGCTCACGAAAATTGAGACCGTATGAGCAGAATTATGTGACACATGACCTTGAGTTGGAAGTAGTAAAATTTGCATAGAAATTGTGAAGACACTACATTTATGGGTGAGTGATTCATCATCTACAAAAACCACAAGAGTCACAAGTATATCATTTCGTAGAAGGATCTAAATCTAAGATAGTGACATTGGACACAGTTCCTCTAGGACTATGACTTTTACATAGTCTATATTCCGGGGCTGGTGAACATGGTGGCAGATGATATTATAAGGAGATCATGTTCACAACTGCTGAATGATGCCACATAATATCTGGCCTCACTTCTGAAATCCTTCATGGATATAGGGGTGATTTATTTTCTCCAGTAGATGGTTGTTTCCCCTCCACTCTTACAGCGAGTCAGGGAGGCACAACTGGAAGATTATAGCATTGAGAATACATGTGCCTAGATGTCCATAGAGAATTCCCTGGATGGATATTGTAATGGTGGGGAGTAAATTTTTTTTTTTAGAGGATGAATCATTGTTCTATTAGAGTACCATGATTAAGTGTTGGGGAGTTCCTTACATCCCTTTTGGTGTTACATCCCTGTGTGGTGAATATGTACCAGGACATCCGGAAGTAGTACTGGTGGATGGGTATGAATAAGGAAGTGGAAGATATTGTCTCTAGATGCCTCACATGATAGCATGTGATGGCTGAGAACCATGTTCCAGCAGGATTGATTCAAACCCTAGAGGTACGAGAGTGGAAGTGGGATTGGATATCGATGAATTTTGTGATAGTTATACAATGTACATCCATGGAGCACAATAGTATCTGGGTGATTATAGACCTACCCACCAAGTCTTACCAATTCTTACCCATTCAAGAATAGGGTTCAATAGAGGTCACAAGATGCCTCTATGTGCTGGAGATAAGTATACTCCATTGAGTACCATCTATAATAGTCTCATATCATGATGTATACATTAAATCCTAGATGTGGAAGAGATTAGATGAGGTGTTAGGGACTTAGTTGTGCTTGAGCACAACCTTTCACCCACAGACGAATGGTCAGAAGGAGCGGACCATACAGACCATGGAAGACATGATTCATGCTTTCATTCATTATTTTGGGCACATTTTGGAGGACCAAATACCCATAGTGGGGTATTAATATAACAATAGCTACCACTCCACCATGATATGACACCATTCGAGGCACTATTCAAATGACCATGCAGGTTGCCGATATGTTGGATAGTCCCATGGGAGTTTACACTCATTGTTTTTCTTATCCTATAAGCTACCTCTGAGAAGGTGAAAGTCATCCGACAACAAATGAATACTACACAGAGCTGACAGAAGTCTAATACTGATAGGTGAGGGAGACCATTAGAGTTCTAAGAGGAGGAACATGTATTCATACGGGGATATCCTTGATAGGGGATACAGAGATTTGGTTGGGGTGGAAAGTAATATATGAGGATGAATAGATATATCCAAATGTTTCATATTGTGGGGGAGGTGGAATACCACTTTTCTCTATCACCGTAGTAATAGATTGTGCATGACGCCTTCCAAGTATCCTAGATGAGGAGATTTGTGCACGGCCATTCTCATATCATTGATCATGTCGAGCTAGAGATTTTCGACATAGTGATATTATTAGAGTATCAGATAGAGATAGAGTATCAATAGTTGAGGATCCTTCATGTATAGTCGATTCCTCTAGTTCATGTTTGTTTGATGTAGAAGAATCTCCAGGAGTGTACATAGGTGTGGGAGGCTCATATTGGTGATTAGTACCCCCATTTGTCTGGTTAGACAATGGTTAGGATTACGAAGATTTAAATCCCAATTGGGGGAGTAATTTGTTTTCCAATAATTCTATATAATTTATTTTATAATATAAAATGGGATTATTCCTGAACAAGTCCATAAGAAGGTACATTATTTCTTTGCCCGAAGTGCCCAAAAAGTATTTTTGAACTATTTTTAATGTTCATTAAATAAACATGTGAGCGATTTTTTCTAAATTTTAAACCGATACTCGGATCATCATGAAGGGACTGTTGAACTCAAAGAATCTGGTTTCTCTAGAATGGGACTAACATTGGCCATAATGTTCCAATTGTGGATTTTTGTTTGTGACCATAAATAAAACAATAGAATAACAATTAATTTTTTAAATCTTTATAACTTCTAAACGGTTACAATGATGTGCAATCCGAGAGATCCATTGAGTTTGTGAGGCTTTAGTTCTCATAGGTGAAGCCTATCCTCAATCGGCGTTGGTCGAGGGTGATTTTTTTTGTACTTATTGAATGTAAATTAGAATAAAAAAGTTAATTTATATGACATTATTCTATTTACACAACAACTCTTCTGTGCAATGATGCACCGAATAGGTGATAATGAAACCCAATAATTAACCTCATTAATGGAGAGTTGTAACGATGCTGGAATGCAACGTAATTGAAATGATGATTCATGTATTTTCAATTAATAGCCTAATTATCAAGGCTAGATTTTGGGCCCAATCATAAGAATTATCTATGTCTTGGGAGGTTGGAAACGATGACCGATGAACACACATTCTTCCACCATTTGATGGATTGCTAGCAACGGTGGGCTGTGACCGAAGAATGAAGAACGATGGCATGCGATCCGGTTCTTCATCAACCACCAATCCCATCCTAGGTCAGGGTTTGAGGATTTTCTTGTTGAATTGGTTTTTCCTATTCATTATTTTAAATGATGAATTCAGGTTTTCACACGAACAAGTTAAACCAATGACCGATCATTCATAATAGATGGTTAATGATGTGGGATAATGGATATATCAATCTTAGTGATTATTCCACACTATTTTGGTTTATTTTGATCATACTAATAAGAACGCATCCAATTCCACATGAACAAAGACATTGATAAATCATTGGGTGTACATATGTGGGACACCTTCCCCCATTTCCATTGTGCATTTTCCAATTTTTCCTGGGGCAATGGTCAGTGGCGCATCGGCTGCGGAGGCACCAGGAGGATGGGTTAGGGCCAGGAAGGTCATGACATCGACACTCGATTGCAATAGCATCACCCTGCCATGGATGTGATACCCGGCTGTGGAGGCGGCGCCCAGCTGCGAAACCTAGCCGTTGCGGTAGTACTAGGTTGCGACAACTAGTGGTAGAATGAGGCAGGAGGCGGGGAATTACCATCACATAGCGGTGGTGATAGTTGCCACTATCATGGAGACTGGAAGCTTGTAGAAGGTGGATTCGGCCACCCAGTGGCATCATAGGTTAAATCTGAGGTATGTAGTGGAGAGTTGGACCTGTGGGCCAAATGAAGGACTGGCCCGCATGAGAGGAGAAATTTGACAAAAATGAAACCCCACCCTATTGTTGGGTGGATGCATGAACATGAAGCCTCCTAGCATATATACAGGAAGAAAATTGGCCCACCGATGAGGGATGATTCAGAAAACTAAATTGGACCGATGGGCGGCTCATGCTGGAGGAGAACCGACAACAAAATTTGGGCTGGTCCAGAGTGGCAGTCAGACTGTTGGGAAGCCCGGCTATGTAGTACCAGTAAAACCAAGTTGAACTGGGCCCTAGAACTTGGATTGGGTCAGTGGATGACCCAATAGGTTGGAAACACGACTGAACTTGATCTGGTTAATCAGGGCCAAATGGGCCTAGCCACTTCGTCAGGCCGGGCCAGGTCAGCCTATACCCAATCGGCTTAGATCGAGATGGATGAAATAGGTCGGGTCATATATGACCCCATGATATGGGTGGTATGATCGGTCCAACCAAATTAGACTACGTCTGGACACAACCAGCCCCTATTTACTGAAACCCTTGTATCGTTAAGTCTGGGCCTTCAATTAATGAATCGTCTATGGCGTTGAGAACCTTGTGATAATACAATACATTAAAAATACTATATGTGACATTCCATGAATGTGGAGATATGGCCGATGGATCAAGGAGTAGATTCTATTAGAATCAAGAACACTAGAGAGATGGAATCCTATGGCTGGATGTGACATGAAGGTTATAATGATCCAACCTCAATGGTCTAGCTGATGAGCATACCTTAGTGGTTCCGCTGAAAATCATAACTCATTGTTTTAATTTAGAATCATAACTCAGTGGTTATGTAGATAAGCATACCTCAGTGGTGCGGCATGTGAGCATACCTCAGTTGTTCAGCACTTGATCATACCTCAATGGTTAATTAGACGAGACTAAATCTATGATTTATCATACGAGAATACCTCAGTGGTTTAATAGATGAGTGCAACTCAGTGGTTCAGTAGACGGGTGCACCTCTGTGGTATAGTAGAAGATATCACCTCATTCCTTTAGTAGAGGAGCCTACCTTATTGTTCAAGGAGACGAGTGCACCTCATGGGTCTAATAGATGAGCTTACATGAGTGTTCCAATGGATGAGCGGACCTCAGTGGTCCAATTTCTAAGAAGACCTCAATGTATCATTGGGGAAAAGTTCCTCAATAGTATGAAATGCTTCAACATTAAAATCTATAAATCACACCTTCTATCTATTGGGTTACACAAGGTGCGAGCTATCATTGCTATGTGATTTTTTCAGAGTGACCTTGAAGTATGGTTCAGCTTTGGGGTTTTTCACTTGTGTATAGGGGACCCTAAAATGTATTGTGATCCACAAAACTACAATATCTTCTCCCACACGTGTCATGTCACATGTAAGAGATCAATGATTCGATAGAAAACTCTATGGTTCAGGATCATTTGGAAATCAGTTATACGGGACATACATATATACTTCTATGGCTACAAATATCTACCCTCAACAAACCCTTCAAGTAGGGTTTGAGTAGAATGACCATAGTAGTTTTACATTACATTGTGTTTTTGGTCATGTATTCTAGCCCATTTTTACTTATAGTATTTATTATACTCTATGTAGTTGTCTATGTGACAATTTTGGTTTGCAATGTTTTTTATTTTACGAAGCTTTAGATTTGTGTTTGTATACTGGTTTAAAGGAAATGCCTTCCATTTTGGATACACCTATTCAATGATTGTCGCCAGCCCCTATTAGATGGATGGAGGGCTTGGGGTAGTCATGGCATGGGCTCGGGGGGGGGGGGGTTGTATTACATAGTTTAAGAGTTTTAGTGATATATAACTCTTAGGATCCAAGGTATTCATGACATTGAGGTGGTTGAAGACTCACTTGAGTTTGGTAATGAGTTTTCCATCTAGTTAGGACATCATTAAATTAGATGGTTCTTTTACCAGTGAGCCTTTAACGTGGCTCAGATGGTCGATGGTGGGGTTTAAAATTCTTGATCATATGATGAGGTGAATTTTCTGTAGGTAGAGTGTTACAAACTTTTTTATATAAGGAGTTATCACCTTTAATGTGAAGTCTTATTCATGCTCAAGAGAATATACAACTCCGGTAGGACAACATGTTGGTATAATATTATTCATTGAGGCATAAAAACCTTCCCAGGTAGTCAATGGATATGATACATGACAAATTATTCATGGCTCATACCATTGAAAAGGTGGTCTTAGGGAAATCTGAGCCAACGTTATTCCACTGTGCATTCATATTTATGCTTAGGTGATAGAGAGATCCATTGTGGATGGATGTCCCATGGATAAGAAGATACAACCAATGGATGTTAGTAGTGGAAAATTTGTAGTAGAAAACTTAGGAGTATGAAGATGATATAAATCTATAGCACTTGGACATGTGAGAATTTCTATGAAGAGGTCCCAAGATAGGGTATCTATAGCTCTGGACTGATACGGTGAGTCTGGTAATCCTAGAAAGATTAAATTATTTTCATAATACATTACATGAAATCTTATTAGAGATTTTCCAGCCTGTCATGCTACTGATAGTTAAATGGGTTATGTTCCACCAAGGCAGGGAATGTTATAGGAACATATGGATCTTCAGGGTGATTTACCTAGAAGGGGAGTTAGGGGAGAAACATGAGGTGGTAAACATTTCGACATGATGCCACCACCACCCCCATGTGGTCCCTACAAGGCTTAGGGTGCTGGAGAATAAAGGAAGGGGCAGCTACATACGATCAGGGAATATGACCCAATAGATCCGGGAATGATTCATGGTATTGTTGGTGTCTATTCATAGATGTCGTATTAATTTCCACATGTACTAATTATTCTTCCTTATCACGAATATTGCTCAAGCCTTTTGTTTTAATCTTATACAATTGAAATCAAACTTACGTCTAGAGATACCTATGATTGGAGATTCGATAATCACACTCATGACACCAGTGTTATCTGACCCTTGAGGCATGATTTTTGGATGGATCATTTTGGTGGCAGCTTCAATTATATAAAATGCCACCCTTTATTTGGATTAGTTACCAACTGTACATGCCCCGATATAATATTTTAGGAAAATGGCGTGGTATTTCTGTAGCGATGGAATGGGTTTTTCTTAGATCAGTGAAAAAAGAAACCCAGGTAGAATGAGATTCAATCATTCATAGTAGGGTGCATCCAATCAATCTTGAGTTATTTAGACTTACCCTTGTAGAATTGGATGTTATTAGTATTTAGTTCCCAGTAGTAGTGGTGGATTATGTTGATGAATTCCCTAATGATGTTCAAGGACTAACTCCACATAGAGAGATAGAATTATACATTTTTCAATACCCCCATGGATCTGATATCAGCATCAATATATTTGATGGCTTTCACATTGCTTTGAGGGTTGAGGTTGAAGGTGGAGAACTAGTAGTGAAATGGCTTAGTAAGACCTAGTGTTTGAGGTTATGTGTGGAATGCCTGCGTTTTGATGAAATTTTCAAGGATAATTATTATGAACCACCAATGTTATAATAAAAACATTGATCAATTGAAAGTAGTATCCATTCAGGTGAAATAACGATTCCCACAAATTTTTAGTTTTTAAGGAAGAGTTTGACGATCGCCCCAATCTTGAGTTTTTTAGTGGAGGTGGTCGAGTATATAGAATTCTAAGTTGCATCAAGGATTAGAATTTGTTCTGTACTTATGTAGTGGAAAGAGGTTATTGATTATATTTTTCTTATGTTGAGTCCACATGGGAAAAAATACGTGACCCATAATCATATATTGGAAATTATAGTCATCATATTAATGATGTGCTGAATGAACCAGACGGGAAGGTGGGTTTTCATTTACTCGGACCACATGAGTCTCATATAAATCCTTCTATGAAGTTTCTAAACATAATATGGAATCATTGGGTATAGTTCCTTAATGACTACGAGTTAAAGGTGGTCTACACTCATGGGTTGGGGAATGTGGTGGAAGGTTCTCCCAATCGAAGATCATGTTAATAGTTGCTGAATGAAGAAACATATTAGTTGGCCATGTTGTGTTTTTCATTTCTAGATGGATATGGATCTTCTTACCTCTAGTCATAGTTTTCTAAACCTCAACTTTAAATATTAGTTAGGGAGGAACATCTTGATGATACCAACTGTGAGTCTATACATGCTCAGTTTTCTATAGGGAATACCACTAATGGCTATTTGAATATTGGGGAGCACATTATTCTTTTCAAAAGATGCACAGTTGTAGTAGTGGATGTCTAGAGTGGCGAAACACAGCATGATAATCATGTGGGTGACTATGAGTATTCCTAGGATGAAAAAACAGGTTGATGTTGGGATTACCTACTGATATAAAATTTGTGCACTTGATTGAATCAATTTCATGGTTTTTCAACACACCATGTCTAGACCTTCTACTTGGAGGTTATTTATCATTTCTTCATTGGGTTTCCAGTAAGGGATAGAAAAAGGATATTGATTGACATCATGAAAGGTTTATCACAATCATCAAGGGCACACAATACCAACTGGATGAATTTTGAATGACTCTCCATGTACTCCACTTGTTAGATTTTTGGGAGTAGAGATCATTAGAGAGCGTGGGATTACTCATTCTACTGGAGAAGAAATGACTTCATGGAATACCATATATGATAGTTTAGGATCATTATTTGTGATATTCATCTTCGCCACATAGATTGAGGATCAGCTGGAGATGACCCTCTGTGGTTAGTTCATTCTATTACTTCTTGACCGGAGGGAGTATGAAAATCTAGAGAAGAATACATGGGAGAAGGGGTACAATCATTTTCTAAAACACTAATCTATTTAGGAATCCCATGGTTTGGATTTTTGGGACATAAATCCTTACGGTGGAGAAAATTTTATGACTCATATTTCCACGATTTTAATTTTAAAAATTAATTGGGAAAATTTCAGAACAGGAATTGGGATGGAGTGAGATTACGAGACCCAGTGTGCTAAGAAAGAATCAATAGATGATATTGAGTTTTTAACATCATGGGGCAGTGGTTTTTCTGAAATAGCATGAAAACTCTTAAACATGTGCCTGTATCAAAAATTTGTGGGCACCATTGTATTCAGGATGGCGGGTTTACCGTAGGTGCTACTTAACTTTAGTCAGCATGGGTCTCCAGGTAGAAAATGAAAAAAGGATGTAACTATAAGTTAAATAATTAAATAAACTTATTTTATTTTTAATTTCTAATGACATATAAATATTATATTGAATTGGAAATATGACTCCACCGTTGAGTTCATAATAGAGTGTTTTACTTAGGTGGAGCCGAACATCGATCGGTGTTGGTCGGCTGTGATAGTTAATTTTTAAATGATTTAAGGAAATAATAATTTGAGGGAATTATATTATTTTTATGGATTTATCATAACACAACAATGCTAAGATGCAACAAATCAGTGATGCTACAACTCAGTGATACAACAATGATGAAATGTGTTTTATGTTAAAAAATTTAAATGATGAAATGTGTCTATCATTTTATCATGTTTCCCATCTCTAATTGTTGTAAGTGACATTGGATAGGGTGAATGATCTTGGAGAATTTATATTGGACAGTTGGAGAAGATAAATAGAAAAATCCTCTCATTGGAGAATGGTGGATGGTGACAAGATGATGAATCAATGAATGAGGATCAACGATTGATAACAACATAAAAAGAAATCTCTATTAATCAATGATAAAAATTAATATCGGAAGGTGTTTTATTACATTATGATTCCTTCCCTCATTCTTTAATCCAATGATGAACAAGGAAAAATCCACAAACATGTTAATACACGATTCGATCGTTCTTGTATGGCGGTTAAAATATGTGATTAAATGGGATAAATCTCATTAAATATTTTTTTTATTCTTCATAATAATGCTGACATGAATGAAAAGATTCCCACATGAACATGTCCATGTTCTATTATAATGGTGTTATAAGGCTCTCTTCTATCATTATTATTATTTTCATTATCGACTGACCCTCATGGTCATGATAAGATTTTTTGGGTTGTTCTGGAAGTCACTAGACCCCCTGATTAATGTAAATAATTCTTGGAGCTCGTGGAAATGAAGATAGAAACCCAATAATCACAGAGGTATTCCCGATTTGAAAAACAGGCCACCATGGAAACAGTGTAGACCCGCAAAAAGAGAGACACCAGCAGTGGTGCACGACTGTGCAGTAAACAATCAACAGGAAGCTGTAGGATCGATGGATTATAGAGAAGGGCCATGACATAGATGGGAAACCACAGCCAGAGGGGTCACAATGGTGTAGACTAGTGAAACAACATGACATCGTGGTGGACCATATGGCATATGGTCATGCAGACCACATTCAAGAGAATCATTTAGATTGGTGAATGACTATGTTATGTTGGTGAAAATGCAGCAACTGTCACGTCGGGGTGGACCAAACCATCCCACGTTCGAGCGAGTCAGGAAATAGCTAGCAGGCCAGTGAAGAAGAATGTGTTAGGAAAAACCATGGTAGGCTGGGCCCAGTGTGTCATGTCAAACTCGGCAGGTCTGATCAGACCTGGTGGGTCACATCAGCAGACATCAGATCATGTTGGGTTGGTCTGGACCCAGACCCAACTGGATCTTTTTTACAAAAGGGTTATATCATTCAAATCATAAGTCCATTTGATGAGATGATTTTGGTGTTAATACCCTATCAAAGAGGCTATCCTTTTGGGCTGTATTTGTGGGGTTTTATGTAGTCTTATCATATGTGTGAGGCATACCTAGGTTCATTCATTGATGGTTCAGTACAACATTGCAACCACTTCATTAGGAAGAAATTCCCTTGAGAGGATAGAATCACAGATTTAGATGGGGAATCCTCTATGGTATTGGAGTCATACTATATCACCCCTAATATATTTTCATGTGTATTGACATGACCTATGAGTGTATGGAATTAATCCTCCATCTAGTGGGGCGTATCAGTTGGGTTAGTTGTATTCTCTGAGTATAATCCCCTATGTTATGAGTTGCATCGATCAGGGTCTTGGTATTCTTTGAGAGGAATCCCCTATGCTGTCGGTTAATACAGATTAGGTTCATGGTATTCTCTGTGGGGAAAAACCAATATATATAATTACCTATTGACCAGCTTTTATCTTTAGTTAGGGACCAAATTAGTGTGTCCTCATTGAGAGTGCCTCTAATGACTTCATTGCTCATTGAGCGAGTTCTCCAGGAAGAAGCTTTCCATAAGCATAATCTTATGACCAAGGATTGGATATGACATCAAGACTACTTTTAATGGAGATAAATGATGTCTTAGGGAAAACCATGATGTATTATGACTGGATGTTCTCTCGGATATGCTTTTTTGACTTGTAATACGTGCTTATTGTCAGGTAGCTTGAGGAGTGAGATATCCCAGAATCGAGCATGCTATGAATAGAACCATATGGTTTGAATAGGTTGAGGTGTTTCATCTTGGAATAAATTACAAGTATACCTTAATAATTTCTTATTTGTGTTGTTGACATATAACTATGTTGAGACAACATAATCTTCATAGTGGTGATTCATTTGTGGTCTTTTACTTTGTTTTTCATGGTTCACTACTGACTATTGTTTGACTCACCCTTGCACAGGCATTCCCCGCACATGTCTAGTCATCTATAAATAATATAACCTTTGATAGAGTCCTTTGTGGAGTTGTGCTAGGTGGTTTTTAGAGTCACCTGTTAGAGGAGGTGTGCTCTTGTGGATCCATATAGATGTTTTTGTACCCAGCCTTAGGTATGGTTTTGAGTAGAGGAGTTCTAGAGCCTTGTACATTTTCATTTCGTATATTATGGGATTTTATTCAAGCCCTGCATACATCTAGTATTCTACCATTGTACTATATGTTAGTATATTAGTGATATGCATGTTTTTTTACTAAGTGTTTTCTGTTTCATCGTTTTTCTTGGAGACGTGTTCTTGTGTACATGTACTTAGGAAAATTCCTCTCAATTGTGGGATATGCCAACTCGGTGCTAGTCGCCGGCCCCTAGCTATAGAGAAGTCGGCTTGGGTTAGTCATGGAATGGGTGACACTAAGACAGGACATGAAAAGGTAGCAAAATCCACTTTTCTCATACTCAATTATCATACAAAAAAATGAATCATCCTTAGTTGGATGATTTTTTTTGTACTTACTTGCATCCATGATGTCTGTATGGCTATAAGTAAGAAACCCAAAAGGGATGTGAATAAATCATGTTAAGAAATAAAAAACTATATATAATAATATGTGATCATAGAATATAAGAATAATAGGGTATCAGTATAATATTAATTAATTAAGTAACACAAAAAAGTTTTTTACTTCCTTTGGGGACACCTATCCAAATCTACCTGAGTCAGACTAAGACGGAATGTTATTGAACAATTTTTCTTTTTAGGATTATAATTATCTATTTATATATTCAATATCCAAATACCATAAGAATATAGTTGATTAATGAATTTAAAATAATCATATAAGGACACAATGTGGGTTTATGACGTGTATGAATTTAGTAGTTGAGTATAATTTTTAGGGACAATAGCCTTGGAATAACGCTTTAATGTTTTATACCTAAGCCATAAGAATACATCATAGGTGGTCTAAGAGATAACTATTATGAACATATATTATTTCAGGTTACTCTTTTCTTGGACCATAAAAACCAAACCTGATTACAATGTTTTGATTGCAATGTCCATTGTCTTTTTGATGGATAGATATTATCTTATACAATAATTGAAACTAATGAGCAGAGATAGTATGTCCATCCTCCATATTAATGGTATGTATGTCCATATTCAATAATCAAATCCATGGAAATGAAACTCCATGACCCACATACTTCATCCAGGAATAGGAACATCATGTCCCACCACAAGATGATTTATTAAATTTAATTAATAATAATAAATATTCATGTGATAACTCAATTTTGATTCACTCAAATTAATATGTATATATTATAATGAACAATGATAACTAACATTACAAGATTTTTAAACTCCTAATAAATGTGTAACGGTTTGTGAACATTGTCATTCCATATCATCTAATTTATATTAAACGTCTCATTTATGCAGAATTGGTGTACATCCCTCAAAATAATGTTTTCATTATTTATTAGGGACTATAATTCATAAAAAATATAATTAAAAACTAGAAAAGGATTTTCATGTCTAGGTAAAAAAACAACTGATGATACAATTATGTATCTAGGTCTAATTAACATTAGGAATTAGTAAATTATTTAACTAAATCCACATTTAATGTGTAATGCTTGGAGGGGACTAAAAGTACAAAAATGGTGTAAAATATATTAATCATAAGATTTAAATAAAATCATTAAACTACATACCTTTGTTCTGTAGTAGAATACATATCCATTATTTACTTCTAATCCACTCTAGAATAAGAGGGGTCATATAGATTGATAAAAATCCAGAAATAAGCCATATTATTCCTCTTGTGTTTTGAACTCCATGTAGAAAGATAAAAAATGAAAGGATATAGGTGGATTGAAAAACAATAGAAGAGAAATTTAATGGGACAAATGAAATTTTTTATGGATATTCTTTTTGGGAGGAGGAATAATTCATGGATTGAGGGGATTAGTATCTAAATGAGTGGGAATTCTATATTGTGAATGAAGGGGAAATAAATGTAGAGATTGGTTAAATAAGAGGTCCAAAATCTAGAAAATTCATCCATTTTGTCATAATGTTTTGACACACAATTCGATACAAAGTGATCCCACCATATGTGCCCATTTCTTATGGTATAACCACCAGGCATGGTTGCATACATGATATGACAAAATATGAAAAGACCATGTATTCATAACATCCAACAACTCCACCCTCACACCGTTAGGAACATTATTAAACTAATCATTTACAAATCAAGCTCAACATACCAGTAATTTATTGTAGAGTAATCATGCTCAGAAGACCTTGCACATATTGTAATTAAAATTTTACTCATTCTCTTTGAGAATAACAGTTATTAGTATGGTTAATTTATCCATTAAAAAATTGTAAATCCAAATAATTTCTCCAAAAAACTAGATCTAGGGTTTTAAACATGACATGGAACGTCATAAACCCTTCCTCAAACCTGAGGAAATAATAGTATAAATTAAAAATAATATTTAGACATAGTTTAAAATGACTTTTTTACTTCAATAAAATGATTAAATTAAAAAATAAACCTTCATAATAAATTTTCCTATTCATCCCTAATGTGGTGTTTGAGCATTATTTGTCAGTAATTAATGAAACTGATAACAATCATTAGAATCTCTCTCTCAGGCCACCATCCAAAAACATTCATGATACCCTACTAGGAGTATATAGAGAAATGGTCCATCTCCTATGTGTATTCATGGATTTATTAAAGATATGTATAGTATTATCTAAAACTGAACAATCAATTATATACTAAAACTCATGAGGATATAGGAAATGACACTGGTCTAAATGAAAATGATGTAACCATGAAATTTTATTAATATTTTCCATATCACTATATCAATGAGGGAGTGCTATATGATATGAAACTTGTATTAACCACTACATAACATCAAACCATCCGATTAAATTATCCGATAACATACAATGCTTCTAAATCCATCAATTTCACAATCTATGAGAAATAAAAAAACAATCATTCATATCAATTTCATGATGTCAACAATGATGATCTAGATGATACTTCAATCTTGACTGAGTTATAGCCATCCACATATTAATAATAAGAATTATTCATGATGTATCCATAATTATAAGTTTTTCTAGTAGATCTACCTATCATACCACTTATTAACACATGGGAGAACTATATGACCTACAAAATAAGCCCTCATAATGAGAAAATCATATCATATATTGGAAACTGTTACTATATGAATATTTTTCTAGAGCATAGTGGTTCTCTTAATAACATCCAAAATTAAGGAGGCATTCTTGGTGAATTTATTCTAACACATAAATCATATGCTTTTACTAACATTTGGTTTGATAGTGATAGGTTTTAATCAAAATTTACATTGAACACAAAGACTTGTGTATCCCCTTATATAATAACAATGTAACATAACTATACATGTAAGATACTATGTTATGTAGAACAAAATTAAGGCATTTTGTCTCATTGAAATATTTCCACCCTATCTCATCAATAAATTATATTTCCTATAAGGTAATATGTGATATAATTTTATCAATATATTTATAATTACCCATTCAACATTACTTCCTCATGGTGATTTAAAAATCCCATCACAATATTAATAGTTGAATCATCTAATTTACAATTTGAAATGGGTGACTATTATAAGAAACCAACAGGTTGTTGGTTCACTATCTTGAAATATTGAAATGTAGAACAATGAGTTACAAAACAAGTTGTATCACTTTTTATCATCATCCACAAATAATAATGGCGTAATTTATAGTAAATTTTAGTAATATCAAGATTTAATACCCATGTAGAGGGGTGAGAGACTGACATTAACTCCTCCCATATATATTTTGTCACTGAAAAAAACTGCCTAATGTATAATACATTGTCCAAATCAATGACCCAAATTGGTTGTTTTCCTCACATCAATGACTCACCATTATGAGTAAGACCACATGAACAAAAATTTATCTCATATTCTATTTATACAATATTGAAGTGGTTACTGATATTTATTTGAACACTATTTTTATATTATGGTCCAAAACAACTAAATCCATCATAAAAAATATGTCCCCCGATTCCAATTCACTACATTAATCCTAAACCACTTGTATCTTATTCTATTAGATTATGGAATCACCCAATTCATTGTCATTTCCAATCATATAATCAAGGTACAAATCAAATGAGAATTGGTATTCAACCACCCTCACTATATGAGGATCAATTAATTCTTATTATAGAAATATTTTATCTCTTTGAGACCATTTTATGCAATGAATCATTATCCCAGTAATTAGAATATCAAAACAGTAATGGAATGAATAACATCTACTTGGTCTAGTTTGTGTGTTGGTTAATTATTCTCGTGATGCCTCAATAGCTGATACATGTATTCTCATACTCAATCGACATGCATCAAAACATCTCTAATTACAATTAATTAATAAAGACTAGATAAAATATATCCTCCTGAAAGATCATAATATATTAGGATAGGGTTTTAGAAAAGTATTCCATTAAAAACATTAAAGGGGTTTTCAAAATCTCCAGACCATGGGAATTAAACATCATAATTCATCAATTCCATAATTTTTGTTTCATGGTTATATGAATCTGGAATTAATCTTTTATAATATCTATCTAGACACAATAATGTATGATGTCAAATACATTCATGGTATTATACAAAGAAAATATTGGTTTCACAATCTAGGGGTTTAAAAATACAACATATTCAAAAAAAATTGACAAAATATTTTAATTGTATCATTACAAAATAATATTTCATATGCTTGGAATATAAACCATTATATTTCATTGAATGAGAAAAAATATCAACAAATTAGGTTTTATAGTGTTAGGTATATGTTTACACCATGTATTCATCCAAAAAATGAGTCAAAAGTAATCCAGAATCATATAGAAACCTGATTCATTAGAGACATGATAATAGTTATCCAGTTCATCTTTCCGAAAAGCATAACAAAAAAATCATACAAGAAATATAACGCATAAATGATTATACTTGGTGTTCCAATGGTCCAAAAAGTTATATGATGATAGAGAAAAATCAAAAAAAAGCAAAATCAAGCTTCTTAGATACGATAATGGATGACTTCAATATGATAAAAATGATATTGGTTCATAATGATATTTTAGTTTCATATCTTGTAATTTATGAAATTCCTTATGATGTCATCCAACATATAATCAGAATTGATAAGATTTTACATAGTTGATTTACTAGGTCATATAAGAACTTTATATTATAGGTTGTTATAATACATTTTCAAATCATAAATCTTAGTTGGAACCATATAATAAGGAAGAATAAATAATTATGTATCTACAAGAACTACCTCAATATTATACAATTCCACTCTCATAAATGTTAATTTAGAATATTCATTCAAGAATACATACATGAAATCATCCACTATAGGTTGGAATTACATCTATCAACTTCCATGATCATCTTAAAAAATTCTTACAATCTAATAAGATAATTTTCATAACTAATGACTCTTTTGTCCTTATCAACCCGCATGGAAATCACATTCTCATTTATGAATATTATTACAAACTTCATTTGTTGTGAAAAAAATATATGGCGTCAAAAATAAAAAAGAGTTTAATATGGTATTAATTAGTCAATCCTTATAAAGATTTTAAATCCTATCACCTCAAGGCTGATGAAATTATTTTGCGAATTATAGGTACCTATCTATTGTGGGAATACCGTACATTGGAATACACTATCTAATTTCACTCCTAATGGTGAATTAGGGTTCATCAATAATATAAATTATCTAATAATGGGGCTTTGAAATTGAAAAAATACTGTAGATATGAATGAATCAGATGACCTTATATTGAATAAGGAATTAACTAAAGTAGAAGTTACAACAATTATTACTCAAGTAGTAGAATTACATAAACTCTTCTCCACAGGTGGATACTATATATAATATATATGGGCTAGTAATTGTAAATGTGATAAAATATGACTACCATGTACTAGTCTGCCATGTTGGAACTGTAAGTGTTGTGTCTAAATCCCCCTTCCATGACATCCTCCACTTCATAAACAGCCGATATCACATTAACGTTCTTCATAGTGAAAGGTTAGAATCTCAACTCCTAATTGTGGAGTTGGTACGTATACACTCTACCTATCCACTAATAGAAATCATTCAATAAAGGAACTAATGAAATTCCATTATTTATTAATATATAATCTTATTAGTGTCTCTAAGATACTAGTTCATTGTATGAGAAAGCTACCCACACGGACGGTATGACAAATTTATACTCGTGTGGATACTTTGACTTCTTCATCCCTAAAAAATACCATTAAGGTGGAACTTGAATCCACTATTCAATATACTATCTTGTCTAGGTTCCTCACATCCCTTGACCACACCTACATCTTAAATTAGATTATGATTAATGATAATGTCCTCATTTACTATCCCAAAAAAAAATTCCAACCTAAATACATTCACTTGTGACTAGATTACATACATGAGGAAATCCTATAATATCATTACCATGGATAAATGATAACAATTATTAATTATTGTAATGAAATAATACTCAATAAAGCTAGTGGAATAATTCTTAATTTATTTTGTTCCCAACCGTTGGAGTGTAAATTCCTTATATCGATCATACCACAAAGTCTTAGGATATATGTAATCATATATGGTGTTATTAAAATCCCTTATACCATATAACTATGTTCATTGTATTGATTTAAGACATCCCATCACCTATTGAATGATTCAAGAAGAATATATCTTGGGATATTCACTCTCAATTCAAAATGGGTATCTGTATGCAAAAGGATATATAGTATTGATTCCAACCATGCATCAGTGTCCTAGGTACTACCTTCCGTTGAAACATTTGTGAGGGATCTACTACTGGAACTCCTTAGAGTACTCTTCCAATTATGTGACAGGTTATAGAGATCCATGTATATACTACACTAACCCTATAAAACCCTCTCTTAATTGTTCTATGGATCCAAGATCAAGATTACCTGGTAGTGTAATTAGAGGCACTATATTATGTGGTAATTGTGGACCAGGGACCACAACATATAGGTTATGGTCATTTCAACCTTTTTGGATGTAGGACTAAGGACATTATAGTGGTATATCTCTACAATTAATATGAAATTCCTCAAAATTAGTTTTGGTACCATAATATAAAATAGGTAAATAATTATGACTAGTTTTAGACTCCCTTCTAAAAATTCAACACCACATTTCCTACTCTTAAACCTAGGTCAATATTATATGGCTGGTTACAAAAAAAACGATAAAGGCTCACCCTACTACCCATTATGATATTTGTTTCAGGTTTTATTTTTTTTATTTCATTCCAATGATTCATGTATATAGAGTGTCAATTGAAAGTTATAAATTAAGTTGATCATTTTGTAATAATAATTTTATTAATTTTATTGTAACCATATCATTTAACTTCTTGGAGTCATCGTGTGTATATTTCGGTGTATATCACGATCTACATAGATGAGTAACCAATCCAAAATTTTAAATAACTACATAATAAATGCTGAAATTTGTACCTCACATAATAATAAACCAACATTTATATATAATTTTAGGATATAACTAAGGTTATATAATTTTTTGAATAGTTGAATTTCCATTAGAAATATATATAAAGAAATTATTTATAAATTATAATCAGAATTCATATAATTAAAATAAATTAACATTTCATTCAATTGAACAACCTTTACACATAATAAAAATGTTATGACTGATAAATTAATGTTCCTAGATCATTCAATACAAATAAACACAATCTCTGTTTGTTAATAAATTTAATATAAAATTAAAACCTCATATCTTTAAGAAGGTTTGTTATTTTTAAAATATCTCAATCCTAGAACCAAGAATATGAATTAGTAAATGGTAATAAGAAAATATATATTTTGTGAATTATACATGTGAGACATCATTCAGTGCATATAATGATGCATTAGACAATACTTATCAACTTAACATGCCAAGGGTGATTAGTGAATCCATTATTAAAATGGTATTAATAAAGAAAATAAAATAAAGTACATTATCCAATACTAAAATTATTAAAACTATAATAGGAATAATCTTAAAAAACAAGTCACATCCTATTTAATTTTATTTTATTTCATAAATGTGAGTTAGATACTCCCTTACATTGGAACATCACTATATTCTAACACATTCACAGTCTCTTATTTAATAACCACAAAAAAGAATACAGAAGGAAAAAGTTGATCTGATAAAACATTTAATGTCCCAAACTTGGTTCACTCATATGTAACAAAATCTAGTTGTTCATGTGGAATCAAGAGTAAAACCCTTCAAAAAATAGGTTGCAGACTATTTCGGAGGGTCTACAATGGTTTGATGGGGAGACTCTAACCTCTTTTACTATAGTATCATCGCAACGATATAATATATGAGTAAAAAATGGAGAAATTATAAATAGTGAAGAACATCAGGAAAATATTCCAATGATAAATATTTTGAAATGGACTATATAACTAAAAAACATGATCTATATCTAGTAGAATATAAAAATGATTCATGAAATGATTCTATAAAAAAATACGATTCAAGGAGAAACAGAGTACCAAGCTTATAAAACATGATATTAAAAATGAAAGACAATAAAACCTATCTCTAATAGATTGATGAGAATATGTCTATTCCTATACACCCATTCTCCATCCTATTACAAAAATGTAGGGATTTGTAAGTAAAACATTTTTTTATTCTTACATACATCCATGATGTTTTTCCATGTACCAATAAATAACCCATAAAGTGTGAGAGTAAATATATGAAGGAAACCACTATAAATTTCTAATACTACATATCTAGTTAATAAAATAAGAACATTTTCTTGTATAATAATATTTAATGTTATAACATAAAAAATTCAATTTATGACTTGTTCTTTAGGGGACACATATCCAATTATACTTGTTTTGGCATAAGCTATAATTTATATGATAAAGTGACATTCTGATTTATTTTATTATGTGATTATATAAAAACAATAATGGAACATTTGAAACTTTTTCAAGGAATCCATGTTAAATTAATGAATAATGAAATGGTTGGGTTCTACTACATGGATTACTTTACAAAATGTGTATAAGACATAAGGGGTGTCTCCTTGTATTATCACCCTATGGTGTTATATACGATCTATTGGATGATTTTATTCATGGTAAAGGTGTTAAATATGAACAATCAATATATTGTGATGTTACTCATTGCCCATACCATAAAAAACACATCGAATATATGGTTCTGGATCATAATTTCTAATCTCATTTCCCTAAGGAAATAATATCATGTCGAATAATAAAAACTATGTAATATAAATAGCTTGAACAATATCATTGATAAAGGTATGGATTATTATGACCAATATACGAATCCAAAGGTATGAAACACCATGTCAAACCATCATCATAATGGTTTGATAATGTCATTTCCAACCTCTTCATATTTTACTAACAATTAATTATAATGATAAAAAGTCATGAGATAATTCTAACTATAAATTACTCAATTAAAAAAAGTGTTCCATTGTGTGGAATAAGTGTTTTAATCCAACAACCATGTGTATATGGAAAAAATAGTTTCATAACATTTTAACTCATCAACCTTAAACATCTATCTTAAAATGGACAATTCATCATGACTAAATATAAATTTTTAATTATTTTTTATCAATAAAATTCATAACAATTTTTAATAAAACAAAAATGGGTGGTTTGTGTCGAGGTATATAACCATAAATGATAGATTTTTATCTAAAGTAGTAACTAATATTATGAATTAGAAATTTATTTAATCAACATAACATTTATGTGGTGATTCTTGGATGGTCTGGTGAAAATAATACCCACAGTTAATGTATTCAAAATAATCTTTATTGAATAGAACTAAACATCCTACCATAAACAAGTAACAAAATTATCATTCAATTTTGGATACTAATATTGGGTAAAACATGGTTGATCATAGAAATATAGAAAATCCTAAAAATAGCATATATTTGTTTGCATTCATTTAGAATTGAATTCAGAAATATAATTGTAGAAATTAGGAAATGTTTTTGAAGAGCATACAAAAAACTTTTTTATGGGACTAGAAAAATATTATTCAGACATCGTAGGATTAGAAGGCTCAAATACAAGCATAAGTGATAAGGGTGAATGAATAAGGGTAAGGTGTGGGAAAATAGGTATTATATTTCTATTAGGATCAAAGTGTTTATTCAAGATGAACTAAATATAAGAAGGAGTGAGTTTTATTTTTGAAAACATTATTTTAAGGGTTTAAACTAAATTATCAAACATACCTATTTAAAAAACTTATTAGGATTTGGTCTTGAAAATTAGTCTTATTAAATCATTGTATCATAATGATCTTGGTTATGCTAATATTAGAGTAAAAAAATTTCTATAAAATGAATATATTGTTTTTAGAGTTCATATTTTTATATTAGAGTAAATGAATTATAATTAAAAAATATTCGATAATACTAAATATAACACATTCAAGATAGATATGATTAATTTAGTATTCCTATATGTCACAAAAGACATGATTTGTGAAATAGATTATTTTTCTCACAATGATAACTAATAAAAATCATGCACATTGGAATTTAAAATTCAAGTACGACAGAAGTAAAATAATAAAAAAGATTTAAGAATGACTTATAATTATTTTTAAATGAATAGTTATCCTTTAACCTTAATATTAAGTTATCAAAAAATAGTCCTAAAGGAATCCCTTTTTTAATACATACAATCATGTATGACTTTCCTCAATAAAGAAATTCTTCGATAAATTTTTCGGATTCTCTATATGCCATTCCTCAGCATCCCATGATTAGATGAATCATATTATATCACAGTATCCCCATGTCACAACAATAAAAAATATTGGATCTCTATATTCATGACCATTGAATACATTGATCGTATTAACAAAATCTAACAAATAATGAAATTACAAAAAAATTATTTATTGAGACAATTTGAAAAGGATTCCTTCAGAAGAAAGATTTATAATAAAATACAAGTGAACAAGAAAAAGATGATCATTCTTTTTAGATATTAGGAAAATCATGATCAAAATGAAATCGACCATAATTATAGTATCTTCTTATAACTATTCAAATTATCGTGTATTTATAGGATACCCATCGAATAGTCCGATTTTCTCCAATTTCCATATTTTCTCTGAGTTTGATGTAATGAATTGGAGATCCATCTTTTTAACAACTATATTATCATAAAAAATTTCAACATATTTTTATCACCATTATAGTTTAAAAATTATTCAAGTATAATAGAAATCAGTTTATAATAAAAAAATATATACTTTCATAAAGCTGATGGATTTCCATATATAATGTCATTATGATAATTTTTATTAGTTTGTATCTGATGTTTATTGATTCCTTTATTAGTCCTTTTAAAAAGGCTCTATCATTACAAATACAAGGAAAAAAGATTGAAATATGTTCTGATAAGGAGAATCTGATTTTTAGCAGTCCCATACCTATTATATATATTATAATGAAAATTGTTTATTAAAATTATAGATTAATTAAATACTAATTTTATGTATGTAAATAATTGTTATAGGAATAATTGGTCATAAATGAGTTAGTAATTGAAATCTTAAAGAAATAATTTTTGATATCCAAAACAAAAGGGATCGAATAGTCTTAAAGACATTTTCTACTAAATAATCACCCCTTTTGGAAAGCACAACACACAATGTATAAATAAATAAAAAACAAATTTTAAAAACCAATATCCATTACTATTTTGTGAACATCATATTCAAGAATGAAATTGAAAACATATCTCCCGCTGCATTTTAAAAGTCATCTTAATACATTAATGAATAATATTTACTCCCCCTTTGGATAAAATATCCCCCCAAAGGATTGTAGTTTTTATTAAAAAATCATGGCTTTTAATGAAATATTCCATATTGATGTTTTTATCCCCATTAATTAAAAAATCCCAAAATTTCAATTAAATTTCACCCATTTGTAATTTTCAAAAATGAATGGGGAAAATTTAAATATCTAATAAGGGATAGAGAAAATTATATAAGGAAAAAATAATTATATAATAAATAATCCCCAAAAATTTATGAATGAATTTTAACCCAATTGGATTTAGGAAAATATTTAAAAAATAATATTTTTCTGACAAAAATATGCATTGTTGGATTTCTCCAATAAATTATTACAGTGTAGAGTTTTAAAGAGAAACATTATACATTCTCCTCCATCAATGATCCCACAATTATCATCATCATTTGAAATATATTCTATATTCTAGAAGAAATTATATCAAATCACCTTTATCTTGATTTCATTATTTCTGTATCGAGATGATTTCATATTGAACATGATTCTTTTTATACATTTATTTATTCTGATTCTAGAAACAATTGATTTATTGGCAATAGTTTTTAAGACTAGAATTATCATAAAGGATTTATTTCATTTTCTCATTTATATATTTCACTTCATGTTCCCATATATCTAATGAGTTTTTTAATTTCTCCAAAAACATAATGTCATCTTCCATGATTTTAGATTACTCTTTGATGGATTGTGCTGATTCATTCAAATCATTATTCACATGATCAAAATTCAGATTAAAAATATTTGGATCATTATTTACATGTTGAGACATATTTTTTCTTATATTGATGACTTTCTATGACTCTAATTAGTTTCATGATGAATTTTCAAGTAAATATCAAGTATGATCAAAATTTATATCATAATTATTATTGTGTACATTTTTTCAATGGGAGTATCTTGAAACATCTCCCACTTGGGTCAAGATTTAGACAATTTGGAATATTTCCTTTAATTATTTTACTTGTCTAAATAATATAATCAACTCCCTCTAAAGAATATGACATGAATAAATCATAATGGAATTGTTGAATGGTTTTGTTTTAAATTTGATTCGAAATTCCATTATTATCTTTCTTTGACATTGATTTTACTATGATTTCCCTAATATGTTTTCAATGTAATATTTGATTTATATTATCATAATTATCATAATTATAATATTAGGGATCTCTATTGGCCAGTTTAATGAATTTTGACCACTGTCATCCATAATTTATTGGGATTCAACTCAATGGATTTATGGAGACATTTTATTATAAGCACAAGATAAATATTGATTTTGATTACATAAGGATAGAAATTTTATTGAAGATGCCAGAGATTTTCATAATGAAATCTTATCAGAATGGGATACTTCATCTTTTTCATTATTTAATATGATATCCCCATTATCCTATTAATTTAAATCAATAATATTAATTTAATTTTATTCCACTTCTTCTTCTTATTATTTATCTTCAACATCTTTATCATTATCTTCTTTATCAATTATTTTAGTTTTTTTTAAGCCATCAATTTAGACAGCCTATTCTTACAAAGAATTAAACAATTATTTTGGATGATATTTTGTTATTATTAAATCGGCCTAACTAACTATTATGGATTCAGTAACTATATCTTTTTCATTTATCTTCATCTTTGGAAACTTCATCACCAATTATCTTGGGTTTGGAAATGATAAACTGGATATTTTAATAATATTAGTGAAAGTAAGAACAATATTTTTTAGGAAGCTTACACATTTTTCAACAAAGTGTATACAAATACTACATATTGATATTTATTTTTTAATTTATTATCTTTTTCTTCAATTTCATGAAACTCAACGCCTTGTAATCATATAGGAAACAATTCAGGTACATTGAGTCTGAATTTAAAATAATATTTTTTTCATTGAGAACATTTCATTCTATATTCTCCAACTACTTCATCCGGAGGAATATTTTGTTTCATTAAATTTTGAGATTAGGGTGTTTCATTTTTTTCTATTTCTACTTTGAGTACCATTCTAGGTGTCCTTCATCCTCTTAATTTGATCAATTTTATTCAGATTTATGGAACTTTATACTTCTAGAACTATTCCTACATAACATTCAACAAATTTCAATGTTTATTCAACCAAAAAATATATCATCCTTTTTGAGGTATAATAATTGAGATGAATAATTTTCATCTTATATGGATTAAACATATTTTTAAAATTAAAATAGACCAATTTCAATATAATAACATTGTTAAAAATGATGGAAAACATAAAGTGTATTTAATGTATCCATACTTGAGTTTAATTGTTGGAATAAAAATATATCCCATCAGATCTATCTTTCTCATATTTACCAATAAGTACATTATAATCGAATCATTCAGGTTAAGGGTATCCTTAACCCATTATCATCCATTTAAGAATCCTTGCATCCAAAATTCAACAATCTTATTTTTTTGCAGTTAGGTGTTTTACCATTCCTTATTTATTATTGTTACAAAACAATGAGATATCATCGTTTTTTTATCAAATGATACAATACTATCAGGAAACGTATTATTAGGACATACTAATTCTTCTTCTGATGGTATTTTGAGAAAATTATTGGTTTTTGGAATGGATGTTTTACTTTTTAACATATATTGGATTGACATCGTTTCTTTTCCATTATTCACATGAAGCATCACTGATTTTTAAAATTATAAGTCCAAATCAAGAATGACTAGATCCTAATCCTCATTAGGATTGGTTACATAAAATACCTCTTAAACTCAAAAATCCTTGATTTTCTTTAGAATAGAATCAGAAATATCAAAAAAAATTCTACTCAAATGAACTTTGTCAGAATAAAAACCATTCATATATGTCTTTATTATAGGTTTCATATTATGCGAATATGATTGGGATTCTGACATTCATACCTGAGCATATTTTGGGATTCAAACTACAAGGATTTTAATTTTTTAGCACATTGAGGTGAATAGATAGAATATATTTGAGGAGGGACATAACCCACTTTATATATGTGATTTCGTGCAATATATCAACTTCCAGATTGAATCCCATAGTAATGATTTGATCTAATCTGATCTGTCGATTGTGATTGATCTAAGAAAGTTTTTTTTTTTCAAAGAAAATATTAACCCTTCATGTGTTTTTAAGAAGATTATTATATTGATATAGAATATAATAAAATAATAAAGATATTTTTTTATAATATCTAAAAAAATAAAAAACAAAGATAATTAATGTAATGAAATAGTATAGAAAATATTGAGATATGATGAATTCCATTGAGAGTTAGGGAGTCCCATTATTATTGAAAATATATTCGAGAATTTTTTAAATAATTTATGTTATTATAGACACTAAATACCACCGTATTTATGTTAATACTAAAAAAAATGTTTTAAGATAGAAAAAAATGACAATGGAGAGACAGAAAAAAATTAAACTCATGATGATGATTTTTGGAAATTTGTTATTTTAGAAAATAATATTCTGAAAACACTGTAATTTTTTCCGATTCTGATGGTTATTTTATATATTAAGTCTTTTTATAATAATTTAAATCCAAAAATCGTATTACCATAAATTGGAAAACTAAAATTTTGAAATCTAAAAATATGTTTTCAAAAAAATACATATGTACCCCTCTAAAAAGTAGTAAATTAATGTAAGGATATGGATAAAAAACGGAATATGGGAATGAATAATGTAAATTAATCTTACCTGGATTCTATTTAATGTATTAAAACATATCTGAAAGAAATGACTTTGAAAAAATTCCAACATGTTATTATTACATTTGAGTATATTGTAAAATGATTTTCCTTTATGTGTGGGATTCCAAAGAAAGTGGTGCATAATATCCATGTGTTTTCACTATATTGATGTAAAATAATCATAATTAAGAAAATGAAACTAGTTTTATCACATTGTATTAAATTTTAGTAAAACGAATTCTATAATTATTGAGTATGTGATTCATCAATAACACATGAGGATAATGACATCCAGGATCAATATATTCCGATTTGGATGTGGAATGTGAAGCTGAATATTGTTTCATAGAAGAACAAAAATATATTGTCTCTCAAATAGAATGAATAATTCTAGAAGTTATTTTCTTATACAATTTATAACCACGAAAATCAGCATCCCAAATACAATTTAATTCAAAAATATCAGGGAATAGGAATGTCATAAAACCATAGAACACTTTAAATATTTAAAATTTGTTTCATAGAATTTCAATGAGATTCATTGGGATTTTTCTCATACCATAAAAATAAGCAAAAAAAACATTATGTTGAGTTGACTAGTATTTGAGTATAGTAAATTTAATACCATACCTCTAAAATATGATTGATAAATCAGTTAACCATCATTATCAATTTCAAGTGTATTTGAAGATCCAATGGGTGTAATACTATTTAAAGTATTATAGAATCCAATATTTTTAATAAGATCATCTGTGTACTTATGTTTAGATATATAAACATCCCTTGGTTTTTTAATAAATTTGAAAACTAGTAAACTTTTGGTTTTCGACCCATCCACAACTCATATATAGTTTGATTAAAATAAGGTTGAAATAAAACTTCATTTATAGAATAAAAATTAGTAATAAACACTTCATCTGATTAATTTTAAGAAATGGATTATTCCATCAACATGGTTCGTTTTATTTCATGATGAATACAACTTATTCATTCAATAACACAAGTTTTTTGAGGAATTCTATGAGCTGAAAAGTTATATTTAATTTATTTTAGGTTAAAAAATGTTACAAATTAAGTATTTTCAAATATTCAACCATAATAACAATGAATATATATCAAGAGAAGCTTTTCCAATTTTTAAATTTGGCAGTATATTATTTTAACTAAAAATAGGATTCATATTTATTTTCATGAAAATAAAACCATGTTTATTTATTCAAATCATTAACTATGACATATACATATTATTTTTCCCCCAATACTTCTATTTTACCTAGGAAAAATTAAATACACGTTCATTAATATAAATTATCATTATATGAAAATTATCTAATAGATTAAATTATGGAATATGATTCTTAATGAATTAAAAGGGGTCATGGACATTTGAAGAATCAAATCTATGATAATTTATATTCTTATGATTTATTTTCAAAGTCAACATAAATATTATTCTAAGGTTATTACATCAAAACCTACTATTCCATAACCAATAATGATCTTATATTTTTATATGTAATGATATGTCTTCGCTCTTATGGTCTTCTATGATAAGTGGGTTAACATTATCATGTCTACTGGTAGAAATAATGTACTTGTCCTCATAATTGTGTACTACACATTTATCATTTCAAAAATTAACAGGGAAACCATAACCGCATAATTTATATAGACTTATAATGTTTTTCTTTGTACCATTTACAAATAAATCATTTGAAATTAATTATTTTCAAGGAATAACAATACTACGTATAATGATAATCCATCCTTAAGAATTAACTACTTATGTAACCTTTCAAATATTCATCATGATAATATTGTCAATAAAATATTTGTGACCAATCATATACTGAAAAACTCACTATCCATATAACAAATATTATTTAGGTGGTCTCTTCATCATTTTGTTGAAGAACAATATCATGAGGCTTCTGTATCTCAATCCATCTTTGTTATAGAAATGTCAAATATTACTTTTTTTTGGAACCCACATTTCATTTGAAATATACGATTTTTTGAAACCAAAGGATTAAAATTTTTTATTAAAAAATTCGTTATCGAATTTCCTCCACATTGAAATTTCTTTTCAAAAGTATTCATTCATCAGAACAATGATATTTTTTACTAAAAACTGGATAATATATGTATAACACATTCACGAAATAAATCATTACTAATAGTAAAGTTTTATTTATGTTTTCAAAAATAATAAATATTGGATTTCAGTATAAAAACTAATCCCTTATCTACTTGAGTAATGGTTTCAAGAATTGACTTGTTCAAAAATCGTTTATATATTAATTTTTTTAGATATATATTTTTCTAAATCTTTATAAATGGTCTTTCTTAAGAATAGCCTTATCAATTTCATCTATAACGATCTAATAAATATTTTTCAAAAACAATTATTCTATTATTTTCATTGTATTGTATATTAAAAACATTATAATATTCATTTTCCCGATCTTTTGAAAAATGAGATACCTCATCAAAAGAAGGAAGAGTATTTTTTTGGACGAAAATTATTCATATGGATATTTAGTGTCATTCTATTCAATATTTTTTAAATATAAAATATTATTTCAAGGTACTTAAATTTGTGTACCTGATCCATTAGAAAAATATTTTCATTTTATATTTTGTAAAAATACCTAGGTTTCTATATCTAAAACATTCTTTAATAGAAAATTAATATGAGGACTATATTCCACATTCACTATAGAACACTTTGACATTAATGAATTTATTTACATTTCACTAATAATACTATTTCTTATTCTTAATAATTTTCAGTTATTTTCAATAGTTCATTTTGATCATGGACAATCAGGTCTTTTATGTCTATTTTTATAACACTTATAACATGTAACCTAAAAGGGGTTACTTTCATTCATGTCCTTATTACATTATTTTTAACGATACTGCAAGTCTTTCTTACAAACTATATTGTTCATCTTCTGAAAATGATTATCTTGCTCATTTTTAAAATGCTCCTTAACTGCATAACAATATTGGATAAAAACTATCTTCTTTATGGAATAATTTACCACGCTTCATGGTGTCTAAAAATTAAAAGGGATTGTAGTAGTATTGAAAGAAATACCTCCATTTCAATTTAGAGCATTCTCTACATATCTATTTAATCACTCTCATAACAAATTAGAGTACCAATTAATTCCTCAAGGATAATATTTCTGTCATTATTTGTTTCATCAATATTTTTTATGTTCTATTCATATTGTTTTGGCATAATATCAATAATTTTCACAACAATAATTTCATGATCGAAACCTTTTTTCACCAATAGTTTGATGACATTTAATATGGTTAATGAATCTCTGATGCATCTTAAAATATGATTGGCTTTGTGAAAATCCAAATCCATCATAATTAGCTCTATGATTGGCTCATTTGGGTTCAATAACTTTTGATGTTAGGAAGTGAGTAACTATTAACTTCTTCCAAATACTATCTACTTCGTTAAAAGATGAAAATGGGGGAAATATTTGTTTAATTACATGGAACAAAAAAATGGGTTTCATACCTTGTAATTCACCTGATAATATAACTTCACATTATTAATAAATGTTTTTACTTCATTTTTAGGTATTTTATAATCACTAATCAATATTAAAAAAATTAACTACTCCAATTTTGATCATAATATTATTTAGTATATCCTCCAATATTCATAATCAGAATCATAAATTTACTTGGGGGTTGACGGGTTTGAAATTATAAATGGATATGATATTATCTTCAAAATCCTTCAAAAATGGATACATAAATTCTTTTCCACAACACACATTAGTGTAAAAAAGTATTATAAACAATGTGTTTATAAGAAAATTTAAACAAATTTAAAATAAAAAACTAGATATAATGTTTAGAAAGTATTTGAGAAATGGAATCCAGGTACGATAATAATTTGTGCATAAAAATATAAATTATAGATTTATTAGAATACAAGAACTTATTCATAATAGAATAAATAAATGTGGGGGAGAATTTTAGTTTTAAAAACTATTTTTTAAAATAGTTTTAATCTAAAAAATTCACAATACCTCTTTATGTAAATGGTTCATATTTATATGTGAACATTATTTTTATTAGAACAATGAATCATAATTAGTATGGTTATTATAATATTAGAATAAAAAAATTAATAAAAATAATGTAACTTATTCAAATAGGATATTATTATATAATAATAAATGAATCATAATCAAATAATATTTAATGAAATTAAATAGAGAATATTCAATATATATATGAATATTTATTTATATATGAGATTTATAGTAGATCCGATTAGTAAAACATATTCTATTTATCATATTGAGAACTAATAACAAACATGAACTTAATAATTTAAAATAAATTATTATTTAAATAAAATATTAACAATTTTGTAAGAATGAATTAATTTTATTTAAAAATTAATAATTTTATTTTAACCATAAGAATATGGTATAAAAAAAGGGATAAATTTATCTCGAATTTTATACTTACAAGCAATTTTGTCTTTCCTCTGAAAATAATTCCCTCGATAGGAATATCGTATATAATATCTTCCGATCCTCAGTAGCACTCAATCTAATGGATCATTTTCATCACATTATCCTCATGTTCCCTCAATCATGTATATCTAATCAATGTCTTCCTAAAAACAGAATCCCTTGACCGTATTCCCATGATCAGACAGAAAAATAAATTAATAAATAATTATTTAAAGAGTCAACATGATAATGATTCCGTAAGAAAGACTATCTCTATAGAAATAAAAGAGACTAAGAATCATTTGTTCATTATTTGTAGACTTTATAAATATTGTGTGTTAATTAAAATAACATATAACTATAGATTATTCATCAAACTCATAAAATTACTGAGTATTCATAGGAAAACCTTTCAATGGTCATATTTCATCTATGTTTCTTATGATGTAATAGTGATCTTTTATATCTACAGTTACATTATTACAAAATTTCCAACGACATTTTTTACAACATTATAGTGTAAAATTTATTACATTAAAATAGAAATAATTTTTTGGTATTCAGATTTAAATCATTTTTAATTTTGATGGGCTTTCTTACTCAATGATATTATGAAAATTTCTATGAGGGTGAATTCGATGATAACTGGTTCTGAAATAAATCCAATTAGAATACTTTTCCAATATAAAGAGAAGATATAAAGTCCTAAATCGTATATGATAATGTGATTCCTATTTTTATCAAATCCATACCTGTTACGTTTATTATTCTGAAATAATATAAAATAAATTCCCAAATCCTTCATAACTAATTCTTTGTATGGTAAATTTCTATGATTTCAAGTTAAAAATTCAAAATCCCTCTGAATATAAAACAGTTAGCAATCAAATATGTAAGAATGTTTCTGTGATTTCCAAAACAAAATAAATATAATATTCATAACGAAGATTTTGAATTAATAGGAAGGATCCCCATCCAGTAATAAGATAATAAAAGATGGGATATATTAAATACATGTAGGGTCAAATTGTACAATTACCCATTTCAAGAGGGAATTATTAGATCACATGGTTGGAAAATTATATCACTAATTGTGTGCATGGACTACCAAGGGGGAACCCCACCCCCAGATGACCATGAAAATGGAATTTCCCACCATTCATTACATATGATTGATTAATTTCTGACATCCCCACTTTCTCACATGATTATATAAAAATTTAAATTTACCATGCACTAACCGTTCACAACATACCATTAAATTTTTACAGGATTTTCATAACTAATTGGTCACACTTTCATGGTTAAACTAACTATTCCCATCATCTTTTAGTTATATGGATGAGCCATACTATTATCCTTTACCATTCACCATCCATGGGCCTTAATAATTTTCTCTAAAAACGAGAGCTCGGTGATCTAAACCACAAGATTAAACTCTCAAACACATCTCTAGTCCTTTATGAGGACTCATATAAATGAAAAAAATAAATTTAAAACCAATTAAAATATTTTTGCACATCTATGAAAAGATTTTATATTACATTAACCATGAAATAATTTTTCATAAATTACCATCATCAAAAATGGTAATGATTTTTTTCGATGTTCCATTACATTTGGATATCAATTAAATATATCATTTCATTGAAGAGTGCTCACATAAATTTACATACATTAAATTTCTTGGGTAAATTATTTACTAGTTCTAATATAATTTATTTTATATTATACGAAAACATTAAACATCATCATCTCAATTATGGGGTATTGACATTTATTTTGGCATTAATTATACATATTCTCATTTTTTTCATAGGAAAATGATTCAATTATTTTCAAATATTTAACATTGTATTGAAATTCATATAGAAAACATATGTATATATATATCATTATGTAATGAATTTTCCAGAAAATATATAGCATAAAAATGAATAAGGTAAACCATTACTTATCATTTCATTATTATGTTTTAGAAACTATAGAATAAACTAACTCTACTATTTCTAAGAGACTATAGAGTAACCACACTCCACTACATTTTGATTTTAATTTTAATGACGGTCAACAATTTTTTTTAATTAATATACATGATATGTATTCCTATTATTTGTATCAATGGGTTTAGAGTATTTTAATTTTAATTTATTTGATTACCTTATTATTAATATTACTTATATCAAGAAAAAAAATTTATGATGATATTTTATTTAGTTACCACGTTTCTTTCCATTCATTTAATATTGACATCATATTCATGATTTCATTCCATTTCTATCATTACCATGTATCACTAATATTTTGATCTTTTTATGACCCTTAATTGTTTTAATGAGAGTTTATTATCCTTAAAAATAATTCGAACATTAGTCATTTTATTATTTCACAATTTTTATGGTTATTTAATTGTGCAAAGAGTATATGATCATTTCATTGAAGGATTTGATTATTAATTCCAACATATTTTTCATTTTTTAATTAGTATATATAATGATATCTTCCTAGTTCCCAAAGGGGTATCACTTTTAAAAAAGTGAATCAACTGTAATTATTTTTATTTGTAAATGTATGTATGCTTAGAACAAGATTAAGATGTGTAGGATTAGTGGAATTTTTTTATATAAAAACTGGTTTCTATATCATTAGGATTTGTTTTAAAAGAAAATGTCAATTCACATTTAATAAATAACTAATTTATAATATTATATTATTTATTGTAACTATTGTGAATATATAGTTTTTACATTTTCAATGTAATTAAGTTACAGATTTAACATTGATAATATTTAATGAAATGATTCAGTTTCGTAATTTTTTTTGAAAGGCATAAAAAACTCTTTATAATTCCTATGAATGAGTAAAAGTTGAAATATTAAAATTCCATTAAGGGTGTATAATATAACATCACATACATATAATGAATATTTGTCTAAAATTTCCATCTAATATTTTATTTATTATTTATATAATTGATGGTTCTTGATTTATTTATATAAATCTATAATACATATCAATTAAATTTTTTAACATAAATTTTTATATACTTGATTTACTTATAAATATAAATGTTGATAATATAATAGATTAAAATATATAAATTTTACATATTCATTTATTAAACCTATAAATAATATGATTCATTAGAAGAAAAAATATAATAATAAGTATTAAATTAATCTATACTATTATAAATATTACAATGGGAAAATAAAATTATATATATTTAATACCTAGGATGTAAAATTGAGGTCTACAGAGGTTTAAGAAAATTACCAATTACATGAACCACACAATGAAAATAATTATAACAATTATAACAAATATTTATATTAAAAAATTAAACATCATTTGAGGAAGATATAATGAATGATAAATAAATTTAATATTATGATTTTATAGGATGTATGACTCTTGAAAATGGGATAGGTATCAATTTTAAATTTTCCCAAAAAAATACTAATTGAACCATTTAAATTTTAAAGAGACCAAATGAATAATAAATTGATTGTTAGGGTAAATAATGAATTGGATTTATGAATAATATTTATATTAAATTAAATATGTAAATATAAATACAAAAAAACATATTATAATTACTCAATAAATGATATGATGATTAAAAATTAATTAGAGTATCTGATATAAATTATTTATACTATTAAATTAAATATAATTTATTATACAAGATATATATATAATTAAATAGATTAATATTTAAATAAATATTTATAAAAAATGATGTTTTTGTTAAAATAAAAATTCATGAATTTGTTAATAGTGAATTCTTTGAAAATTATTTAGAAAAATAGTAAAGTGAATAGTGACATATGTACAATATATAATTTTATTTTAAATGATCAATAAATTATTTATTTAGTGATATATGATTTATCCAACATTTATATCAGTATTAGAAGTAAAATTTAAATTTTGTAATGACAATAATATATAGTATATTTTATTAGAAATTATAATAATTTTTACAAATAGTTTATTAAAACCACACCCGCCATTAGATCTAAATATTATCCTCTCATACCCATTTCCCATTAAATTATGAAAAAAATTAACAATTATATTCCCTACCAAAATATTATACCAACACCACTATCATCTCTATATATGTTTGAATCACCACAAATTAACATTTCATAGGCCCAATTTTCAGTTAAATGGATGATTTTGAATGGAATAAGTAAACTATTTAAACTGAACATTGTTTCATTTTACTCTTCTTATTCCTCCATCAAATATATTTTTTTCATAATGATTGAATATCATCTATGTGATTGGTATTCTAACATTTTTTTATAATAATGAAATATCTGTTATCCTAATCCCTCATATTTATTTTAAAATGGATGTATTAGATATATGATGTTATGTTCACTACCTCCATAGATGATGTGTTTAATTTGTCACTATCACCAGCATGGATGAAATTAATATATCCTTCATTCTTGTTATGTTGTATATGAAAAAAGTAAAAAAGATTATAAATATTCTATTAGTAAATCTAACGAATGAAATATAATGTATAATTATACTATATAAACTACAAGGAAATTATATTATTTTTATCAAAGTTCATAAAAATTTCCCTCTATAAAAATGACTAATTCCTAAAATCATTGAAAACCTGATTGAATTAATTTATTGTGATTCTTATACTAGTAGGATAGGGAATAGGGAACATTATATGAAGGATTGACAATTATTAATAACCATTTAAAAAAATGTTTAAAGTGTTGACTTTAGAAAAAATAATATGTTAAGATCAAGTGGAATCCATATTGATGGAAATTATAAATTAAAATAATATTGAAATTAGTTTCTAAAATATTATATTATAGAAATTTCAAATCCATTTATTTAAATTTTTCTTTTTAATTTCTACTCAAATTCTAACTCATTCTATGATAGGTTTTAACTAACTTTTTTAGATATTACATTTTCTAAATATGCCTTTCACTTATGGGTTAATATTGTAGTCAATATATTATAATATTAATAATAATAAAATTATATATTTTATATAATATTTGAACATCATTATTTTATTATTACTATTTATATGAAAAAAATATAAAATTTAGTTTAATCACTCAAAGAAAATATGCCTAGGAAATATTTCCTAACAATGTGGGATATTAGTCATTATTTTAAACAGGAAACATATAATCCACTTGAGTGAAATGAATGATAGTAACATGACACTATTTTAGTTTATTTAACCATGTAATAGATTACATTAAATGATACTATTATACTTTCATGACATTCAATATGTGGACTAAAGACCCCCTAACTTTTTGATACATTAATTAGATTATTTAGAAATAAATTTCCTTTGACAACATGAATCAAATATTTTATAGGGCCCCATAAAATGGATTCTTAATTTCAATTAATCTTTATCTTTATAATTTAATTCTCTAAAATGCATATTTTATTTCATGTTGAATGAATCATATATAATGTTATATATTTTTATCAAGTGATCTAGTAATTATTCCCCTTAAAATCACAACTCAATAAAATAAAATGCATAGTATGTATATATTCATAATATAGAAGATAGTTATGATAAATTATAAATCATTATTTAAATTTCAATATAATATTATGTATTAGAATAATATTTTAATTGATCAATTTATCAGTTCCCCTTATTTTCTTGATAAAAGATTCAAAATAGACAATGTGTAGATTGACAATTTGATACTTTTATGAAGAATTTACAAATCAATTAAGGCAGCTTTATCAAGCCAATTTTATTTTCATCAGGGTACCACACTATGTAATGTTCCAACAAAATCTATGTGAGGAAATGAAATAATAAGTAAAAGATGAAATAATATAATGATTCAATAAAAATAATATTTAATATATATATATTTGAAACTATTTTAGTATTTACGAGATCACCATAGCTATGTTAGGCTTCCCATGTACACTAATAGAATTCCCACAATACCATTTGTTCATTAATGTATCCCCATACTCAAATATTTGTTAATTAAAAATTCGACTATTTCTGTCTCAACTAGCATATATATTGTATTAACCTCAATATACCCATCAATCACTATTACACTCAATATAAACCAAATATTAAATCGTCTAATTCTAGAACCATGATATAAGCTTCCTCTAGAAAAATCAAGGGTAACACCATGACAAAACCACTTTGTCCATGTCATTGGTTCCTTGAAACCTCATGTAAGCATCCAATTATTAATGTGTGTACAAACTAATTGTGAGGGATTGTGGAATTACATGGGGATACATTTCCCATGGTACACTATGAACATCAATGTACAAAAAAGGAATAGAAAAAAAAGTTAAAAAATTGAAAATATATTACCATAATATAAAATGAATATACAAAGAAATCCATTATATGTTTTAATAATATGTCATTTGCAGATATATAACCAAGTATAAGAATGGATTTATTGTAATTAGTAATACATGAATAAATAGTTATAAGTACATATCCATCATAAAATCTAACAAGGAATGATTACATCCTCCTACTCGACTTACTAAATTATCCCCCATAGGGCCCTTATAATTTGATGGATTATGAATCATGAAATATAATAGAAAAAAAAATCTAGAGAAGTTTGTGAGTGGAAAACTCAGTAATGAACCACCAGAGTCCCATTACATGATTATATAAGGTATACATTTTAATTCGGTAAAATTAAAAATAAAATATATAAAAAAATTATATAAAAAAAATTCAATACATATGTTTGTTCCAAAGAGAAATTCTATAATTTTTTGAAACTGTACTGGAATGAAAAACAACCACTATCTTTACCCATCCCAGTCGATAGAGTTGTCTCCCAATTTGGATGACACAATCCCCTGGACATGTTAGTAGAATTCATGTTGAACCCATGTCCAGGACATCTATATTATGGGATACTCTAATTTTCTCTACCAACATAATATAATATAGAATATATAAAAGCTACCCATACGTATAATACCTTATATAAATAAAATATCATGAATCATGCCAAATCAATAAAGTAACATAATCATCATAATCCTCATAGAATAAATTTATGAATAGATTAACAATAATGTAATGATACATCCAAATAGGTCTCAGGGGGATAGAAACACATGTCAATAATCATGATTATACCCCATTGAAAATATTCCATAAAGTCATTGTCTCCCTACATTAGTTGCACAATGATTTTGAAGCACATGTCACTAACCAATTAAAAAAGAACAACATGATCAAATAACCCAACAGAAATAAACAATATTTATAATTCTACAATAAATGATGATAAAAACCCACACCCTAAATGTAGGTCAATATGAAACATATATGAGATTTTCTTCTACCAGCAATAATCTCTATTTTAAAGTCGCAATAATTCAAATTCTATTAATCGAATTATTCATTGAATCAGCGATAAAAAATCCAATTATTAAACCATATCAAAACCCTTATATTTAGTAAAATCATCCATGATCAATGTTTTATTGATAAAGGATAATATAACATGATCTCTATAGACTGAACAATAAATTTTTGGAAGAATAATGCAGTATATAACTATCATTTTAGAATCAAATAATTTTTTTGATGGGATATAATAGTCCATATATCACTAATGGGAATAAATAATTTGTTGGGAGTCTAATCGGTGAATAATAGAATATGAATTTGGGACCTGAGAGTGTATTTGTTTAAATAAAACCTATTAACACAATTTCACCCAATATTATAGTGGATGAAATTAGAAATCCATTGGCCTCCATGTTGTTGGGAATGGATTCTAGCTACAACTAGTTTATCCCAAGATCCCCATTTTCCATCTTGTGGCACCCTACCAGTTTTTTAGTTGTATTTGTATCCATGCTATTTAATCAGACACTCCAGGGGAAGGATAGTGGATCCCACCATCTTGCCAGTGGAGGTGTGGAATCTTCTTCAGTATATAATATACTCATAATTGCAACCCCATTTCTTCCCGAAACTATTTGATTACCCTAAACCTATTTAATATATTAAAATAAATTCCAAATAAATTGGAAATAATGAAAATGTGGTATAACTAAAATAGAAGTGTCACAATATTCTTCCACTAATGCATTCTTATCCTCTAAAAGCATCAACATTTTTATTCTTCAATAACACAGGCCACTGTATTATAATTTCAAAATACTTATATTTTGTTCGTACTAGATAAAATTATGCTACCATAGAACCCAAATAAGTGGAATAATATTTCCTCACATACATTTTTACTTCCTTCACCATTCCAAATTATCAATTCTAAAATTCATTCAATTTTCTCCCGGAAACTATCAAAATATGTTCAATGATCTTGAATTTACTAAAATACCATTGAGTAAAATTAAGATTACTTCTTAATGACATATTCCCCACCAAAGGGGACACCTTCAAGAACACAATTTCACCCTCAATATACTTCAGGAGGTGTCTCATGTAGTTAACATTTCACCTCAACATATTAGGAGTTGACGAAAACAAATATAAATTGACATCTCCTACATCAATTGATTTTGTACAATAATCATCCAAAATAATGAATATCAAATTTTTTTATGCTACCTCATAGGTGAGTGACGTGGTTGTGAAAACAAGGTGTCAAATGAATCTATTTCAATAATGGTCTATAATCTTTTATATTAAGATTTCCTTATAAAATTTATGTCATCACACCATGCTTATTCAAAATACGAAATTCATATTCCATGATTATAATATAATTTATGGATCCTTATATCAATATACATGTTTGTATTGGGAAGGAATTTTGTTTTCAACTTCATGAGAGTCCCAATCACCCCTTATACCTTATTCAAAAAATAGTGTAGTCAAAAGAAAATGTCTATTATATACCATGATAAATCGAACACAATGATAAAACATGGTCCCTCTATCTTGATAATGTCCTTTCTCGACCACTAAATTCATATCTCATTTTGGTAGGATGTGATCTACCTTAGTCAACTAATCCACTACCACTCCAACAATGTATCAGCCTCTTAGGAACCTAGAAAACTCTATAATTATATCAATAATAACCTCATTACTCCTTCATAAAATCATTAGATGTATATAAAGTAACCTGCTGGGTATTTAATATATGTTTTTCATCCTCTAACATGTCATAAAATAGAGGACATATACTAAAATTTAAATCTTCTTGTAATAAAAAAATATCTACCACTTGAAACTATTGTATATCATGGGGGTTGGGGGGTAAAATTATTATTTTAAATAATGAGAGTCTCTCATAGTATCCCCTCTAATGATAGATAGAACCACCTCATTTATTTGATCATGAATCAATAATCACCATTCTAATGACACTAAGGAAAGACATAATTTTTTGAAACTCTGAAGAATTTCCCACATTCCAGATCATACATCTTATTGTATGTCACTCAATCCACCATTGATGATTTGACCATTATGGGTAGAAAAAGTTCGTCATGCCCATAAAAGGTCATTTCCATCATCCAATTTGTTTACATATCCATGATCTTACTCTCGGATTCATTTATATGTTTCCATAATTCCTATCGCTTCTTACTCAATGCATTTGAAACAAAATTTTCATTCCCATGAGGAACATCCATTTTATTTTATAACATAAAATGGGATTCTACCCAACAACACTACTGAATATGTTGTTCATGATGTAAGATATTTTTATAAACATTATTAAGTTCCCTTATAGAATGAAAAATGACTGCCAAAGAGGTAGTGCATCAATAATTTCAATTAACATAGCACATCCAACATCTCCAAGTCAGGAGTAGTGTAGTTAACTTCATGGGATCTCAGATGAATGGAACCATAAGAAAGTACAAAATTATCATATAACAAAGAAATTGTAATATAATGAAAGATATATCTTAAAAAACTAAATAACCAACCTCGTGATCACAAAGAATTAGGATCAGAGAAAACTTAAACTGCTTCATCTTCTCTAAAAGACTTCTTCACCATGATCTTACTATTTAATGAAGAACCCACTCATGGTCTATGCAATATTATAACTAAATGTACAAGAAATTGATAAGTGATCCTCTTAAATCACTCTTCTAAGAAATTGTAAACATAAATCTCTAAAAATTGACACTTTCATGCCCAATACATGAATTATTAATCATTCATTGGATCAACTAATATTTCATCTATGTAAAACAGATTGAAAATAAAGGACAAAAGTTATATCTAGAGTTTAAAATTTGTGTAATCGGTGTTAATATGATTTAATTGAATAATGATAAATATAATTTTGAATATTCTGGCATATGAATATGAAATATTGTAAAATATTTGGATATCCTCAATTAACACATTGATGAAAGATTATATGTTTGTGTAAAAACCTTATATATAAGTTCAATGAACACAATAAAATTTTCCATCATTCCAATGAAAATAAAGAGATACTCAAATAACCAATATCATCTCTAATATGTTTTATTTTTTATATAATCATATATGAAAAAATCTAATGGAAACACAAAAATATATCATTATTTTAAAAATACTATTCTTTAATAAATTTATTAAATATTTTATCGATTTTCAATAATGAGTAAAATTTGTCTAAATAGATATATTACATTATTTTACATCCCCGATTGAGATGAAATTACCATAAAAACATATAGTTATCAACACTAGAGAACCCCTTGATGAAGTTATATGGATGAGGATTCATTTATCCTTTTTATAATATAGAAACAACTTATGTTATTTGAACATGATAGTGACTTGTTGGAATATGTAATCGATATGGTTTCTGTACATTGTAGAAGAAAAATTTCAATATAAATTTAAAATTGTTGAGGTATGCTCAAAAAATAACAATGAAGGAATCCTCTATATATGTACTCTAATAATGAAAATGAGGAGGGGAGTGTGATAGATCCACTACAAGTATCCTACTATCCAATTGTGCGGTAAAGATTCTCTCTGGTGAGGATCTTGTCAAAATATGCCTACCTCGACATCCCATTCAACAAAAAATATGAAAATTTTCTATTTAGGTTTAGTGAACCTTTCCTATAATTATTAAAACATTTTGTGTATGAAAACTATTCTAATAATTCTTTCCAAGGACTATGTCAAAACTTATAATCCTTATAAATCATATATTTCAATGATTCATGAAGACAATATAACACATATAATAATTTAGAAAAATATTATTCCTATCTACATTCAATAAAATGGATTTTCCAATAGATAATTACTTAGATGGTAATCTAACAAGTAAATCCATCTCGACAACTACTCAAATTAAAATAATTAAATATCATTATCATACATCAAATAAAAAAACATCTTATTAAATATAAACTATAGCTTGAATTGGGAATGTCTATATAAACGATCAATTTAATCTAAATAAACTAAAAAATCTCTTTCACACACCACTATATGATTCCCCCGTGACTCATGTGTCACCTGATTTCGAGTCCCATATATGTTCTACCATTATTGTGGATGTAAGTTTCCTACTCCAACAAATTGTTTACATAAAGAACTATTAAAAATTATCTTCATATTCCTATTATATTCTATATGTGGATTTATTTTAGGGATTAGGTTGAATCGAAGAGAAAGAGTCCCCTCTTCAATTAATTATAGAATACAGATGAGTAAATTCCCATAGTGGGATCCAAAGAACAACTTCTCTAATTTAGCTATAATCTTCGAACCTATCCCCCATTCTCCAAATTATTTTTCTTATTAATATTATTTCAAGGTGGAATATAACTAACTAATGTGCATAATGTACCATATATAACTGGAATAATTTTTGTAACTCAGTCGTGCAAAAATCTATTCTCAATCAACACTTATTTTTGAAACACTACATTATAGGTTTTATAATAAATTCTCATGACATATTGTTTCATCTATAAAATATTTCATATCTCAATCATCCAATCTTCATGTGCCTCATTACATAATAGTGGATGATTGGGGAAAATCAACTCAATGAATCATTCTCAGTAGGTGGAATCATTTATCCTCTCATGCTAGTGTGCCCTGAACATATGATAATGGTATAGATTAAATGAATATAAAAATAACTCATAAAAGATTTTATATTTTTTGGTTATTAGAATAATAGATTCACATGTACTAGAATTAAACATTAAATAACATATATAACAGCTTGACCGTGAAGAATAATTGTTAATTTTTTAACAGTACAATAATATAAAGTATCTACCATGTCAAAAACTCTATTTATAATATATATCAATTCCACCATGTGTGAAGGGAATCTAGTAATATAATATTATGTGTGTTGTTGAATATGGATAGAAAAAAAGGTAATTATCTATCATCATCACCACTGGTGGGATCCTCCTCCCTAAATAAGAGGTACTATAAACACTGGAAGGTATACATTTTCTGTTGATTGGTATACTAGTACACAAAATGGAATATGCCTGATTTCTTCCACCAACACAACACGAGTTATGTACTCCAAGATAAAATTTTATGTTGTGAAATTTCCATTCATTACTGATGAAATATTAGATAATACTGATATTTCTATCAAGAAAAATCCGAATAACCACAAGAATTCATAGTGTTTCACAACAATGGAAAACCAAAGAGGATTCAAAAATGAATAAGGCATAACCCCCAAATAAATCCCATAAAAAAATCCAATACTCGAATACCTTCATGTTAGTCACATATGTGGATTTAAAATCCAAAATATAATATGAAATGATCAAATATATGAAAATATGAAGTAATACATGATGTACATATCATAATTTTAACTATTGTATATTTATTTCGGCTCTGAATAACATGTGAAACAATTATATGTAATGTGATCGTATGTTTGTAACAGAATATGTTATCACACACTAAATCCCATAAATTATCACACCACTTCATGTGCATCATCCATAGTGAAATCAATCAATGATAATATCAAAAAATACAGACATATATTCCCATTTTATGGGATCATTGAAGCCCATAATAAATTTTTATTCTTCAATTAACATATTTCCAATCCCATTAGTCTCATAATTCTTAACTATATTCTACAATATTCCAGAATTTTGAATAGAGAAGAAACAAGTCTTCGGACCCTGTTCTCTGATACTATTTTGTAATACATTGATCTAAACTTTTGTGTCCATCCAAATTGTTCCTAATGACCTTATATTTTTTTTCCATATACTCAAGTGTTTTCAAAATAGTATGGATGTTATTTGGATCATCGTGGGTTAAAAATTCCCTAGATACTGGTTGAACATCCGTATATATATAAAAAAAGTGATAATAATAAATAATCAACAATCAAAACCTCAATAACCACCACATTATAATTATATAAAAAATAACTACAAATGTAGTTACAATAACAATTGTTACATATGTAAACAAAAATAGAAATAGGATCCCAAGTATGTGTTAATTATTGAAGATATGTGTTTCAGCACACATACAAGAAGAACACTAACAAGTGATACCCACATCCTCCAGGTCATCATTCTCAACCATACTTCATGTTTCTATTTCCCTTTTCCATATCTATTGTAATGAAATTTAATATTACACCAATGTCCTCTTGTAGGGTGTGAGTGCAAGTCTCAATGGGACACCACAAATTACCATTATCGTGTATTCATATTTTATAGTGGTATTTTCCATGATTGTTAATATAAATTATTAAAATAAAATTTTCCTCAATAATCCTCAATATGTACACCATGTCCTCATATATTGGTTGTACCTATTTTGGGACAATGTTATAGGGAAGTTCAACCACCTACCAGAAAGACCCCCTTAATGAGATAGTCTGAAAGAATGGATGAAAAATCCCACCTAATTGGATATTATAAAGAATATCAATGTCTAATATTACGTATCCCTACTGAGGAATAGTCCTCCTTGATCGAATACCAAACTCAACAGTTTTAGACAGAGAAATAACACATACATACGATATAATATACAATGGATAGAGAAACAGTAATGATCCAATCATTTATAAATAAAATTACCATTATTTTAACATCTTAATGAAAACCCATGGACTATTTATATAATTATTGGGATTAAATGACCATTATGTATCATTATCATTGATAATATGGAAGATGAACATTGATCACACAACTTATAAAATTTATTGGTTTTTTAAAATAAGACTTTCTACACAGACAAAGGAGATGATGCAACTCATCCAGTAGACTTGGGTAATACAATGATCATTTTTGGGAACTCGTAAAGGTAGTAGCATCTATTGGACTCACTCTTTGCCAATCCCATGATGAACTTCAAAAAATTAAGAATCAATGTAACTGCATACGGTAGAAGTTCATGTTAATAGAGATTAGAAACCATGCAATGTAATCTGAGTCGCCCCAAGACACTATCACCATCACACACCTTACCCTTAGGTCTTATGTGGGTTTTATATGGGGTTATTTAATAAGGTATTAGTTACTAATTGTGTAATAAATTTTTATAAAAATATTCTTATTCCATTAATTTTATTATGAAAATTGTCTGTCTTAAAAATTGACTAATTTCATAAATTTTAATTTTGAGTAAAAATAGTACTTTTTAGAAATATATAAATTATATTAAACAATGAGTTATATTAGTTATATTATAAAAAATTTCATATAAATGTTTATTGTATCAGTTCCATATCTATAAATGATCATATAATCAGTTTGATAAGAGTTATATTTTTAATACGATATAATAAAAAATGTATTTTTAATGTATTAAAAGTTACATATGTTATGAGTATTTTATATAATTAATATTTAAATAAAATATTTTTATCAAATTACATTAATTATTAATGAATGAATATATAATTATTTTTGCTATCAAGGGTAATTTTTTAATGTTTATCTTTTGTTTTTTCAAAACCCGTCAATTTTTTATAAATGTCATTTTTTATTTTAAATGTAAAAATTCACATATTTAGAAAATTATCATTATAAAATGAATATTATTTTTGGAATCAGGAAGACAAAATTATAAAATAGTGATTTTCTATAATTTTATGAGACAATAGAATGTTTGGGTAAAAACAATGTACTCTATAAGTATAAAATGTGTTTTATGACATCATAATGACACAAAAATGATATAATAAATACCATAATGTGTATTCTCAAAAAATATATATTTTTGATAATTAAAATAATGTAATTATATTTTTTTAATTATTTAATAAAGCATTAGTGAATTCACCAAAATGTATAATATATTTTTTTATTTTAAATTCATTTCATTAATAATTTGACTCAACAACACATTAGAAAGATAAATATTTAAAATGTTAGGACCATGGACAAAAAATATTGAATACCACTCCAATTTGAATAACCCTTTGAAAATTACCATGGGATGGTTTTTGGTTTTTAATATTTTATTTTTAATATCCATAACCTAAATAATAATGATCTCCATCACATTCTTATATAAACCCACCGACACTCCCATTTCACTTCATAAAAATAATACATGGACGATGTCCCTACTCTTCCCTACCCTTTATAGAATCCTAAAAAGGTACCTAAATCTCTCAATAATCCCATCATTAGACATATGATGTCACACAGTAATTTAAGGGATCATAACAATCATTTATTTTCCATTTTTATCCATGTTTATTTATATTGTAATACATTTTTTCTTTTTAATTAAAAATGTTGGGGTATGAATTCGAACCCCCCATACTTCCCTAATTATATTTTTATGATGATATTCAACTTCCCACTCATTAATTCCTTCCTTCTACACCTATTAATATGCTGAAATTCCATACAGGATTTCTCTCTTCTTATTTATATCCAAGAATTTCTTCTATATTATGATTTTAAATTACATTTAATATGTTGAGATATTGCGTGACATGATACTCTTGATATATATTTCCTCTATAAACGATGATAACCCCATTTATCTCTCATCAACCCAACATATGAATTTATATATGATGACGTTAAGATGCCAGAATTGGAGATTAAATTTTCCAAACCAAAAACTTCATGTAGTGAATTCTATACCTATTTCTCTATCATTGTTATTCACCTTTATGAACATATAAATATTTAATGATACATAAATTAATATATTAAATATTCCTTAATATGGGAATAATATATGATGTTGAATGGTTGCATGTTATATGATCCTTGTAGAACACATAGGCATGAATGGAAATGCTTATGAAGGGTGCACACTAATAGTGCTCAAATGCATTGGGTAATGTTTAATATCATGATATTCTTTGTGAAATGGGGGTTTACTAATTTTAATTTTTGTGAAATGAGGGTTTAAAAATTCTAATTCATGTTCAATGATGGTTTACTCATGATAATCCATGTTCAATAAGCCTTGCCTCATGTTAATATCATGTTGTATGTTGTTGCCATATTTCCATTTTATGATAATCATGATATGTCATTATTTAATGTTAATGTTTCTCTTATTCTTTATTTATATTCCTCTTTCATATCATGTATATTATTATTCATGTTATGAATTGTTTACTCCATTTTTGGGATTTATAGCCCAACCTTTTCTTATTTATTTCCCCATGTTATCCCATGTAATTCTAATAAAGAAGGTATGTTGTGGCCAGGTTAAAATTGTTTTCTATAAAGATGTTGTGTTTTATGTATTAAGTTGTCATGTAATATTCATAATACCCAAATACACTATAACTATCTATCTTCTGGGTTATATGAAGTTCAATTTTATGTAATAAAACTTTTTTATGTGTGAAATAAAGAACATGGTTGTTATAGTTGGTATCAGATGAAAATTTTAGTTATTTTTTGGATTAGGGTTCTAAAACTCTACTGAAGGCCTTAAGGATAAGATGGAGTATAAGAAAATATTCCCCAAATGTTTTATGTATATAGTATGTGGTATATAATCAAATACATCACTATTTTGGTACAAACAAATAGATGTGGCTCTGCCCCAAATGTATCTAGGGGAAAAATCGGAAAACAACAATTTGAGCTAGACTCGAATAGGAACGAGTGCATGAAATTGGGCCTTACGTGACACTTTATATGAAAATAATGGTAGATATGATTTGATAAATTCAGAAAAATACTATTACACATTATTAACGGAATAAAAAAAATTACATGTATGAATATATATTGGAAATATATCATGGAGAACATAGATCGAAACATAAAAATTCATATGATATGTAAATAAATGTAATTTATATGTTATCCATTTTTGTCATTGGATTACCTTTTTGTGTGTAATAGTTTAAAATAATTACCCCAAATTTTATTTTTATTATATCCAATGGCTATTAATAAGAGGACTCTGGATAAAAATTGATGCAATGTACAATGGTGTTACTGTTCTAATGAGATTCACAATCTGATTTAAGCGAGAATCTCTAAATTTATCATGATAATCTCTCAGTCAAATCATATTTTGAATAGAAACGTGGGTTAAGAGGAATAATCCTTCAATTTTATTAATAAGAGAAGGTTATTTTGTATGTTTATCAAATTGAGGGTCAATCTGATCAACGTTGAACATTGATTAAATATATGATGCCTGAGGAAGAGATTGATGTGTTTGAAGGGAAGGATTTTGGAAAATGTTTTTAAAATAATAAATTCCTCACACCCTCCAACTAATGATACAATGAGACTAACATTACCTCACTATAAATCTGATGAATCTATCAAATTGTATGAGGATAACTTCACAAGGCTTCCATGATACACCTCCATCTTTGTCGTTACCCCAAATAAAATGTTGACCGCTTCTTTTTGGGTAAAAACCTAGCTAATGAAAATCCCTAGAATTATGTCACATTGATATATGAGAGGAAATTTTTCGATGTTCCCCCAAATTCAAAATACATATTGGAGAATAAAATGGGTATCATGGGGATAAGTATAAATAATTAGACATAAATTCTGTTGGTCCGATGGATATATCTAATGGAGCTAAAAATTTATAGCACTCCACCTGCCTATGGTGCAGAAATAGTAACTCTTGAAATTGCTTGTAGGGGATGAGGAAATTATATATGTGTGAATGAGAGGGGAACCTAGCCATTAATTACTGAGAAGAAAAACATAGTACTACAACATAGTATAGGAACACTATATGGGACCTTCAACGCATTATTCATTTCGACAACTACAAAGAACCAGTGCACTCTAAAACCAATTCCCTAAGACAATGGTAATTAGAGGGAACTAACAACCTCCAAAGTAGGAAGGAAGAGTGTTTTGCATCACTGACACTAACGAGAACCCTACCAATGAAGTGGTCACATGTACGCTAGTTATTCATTCAAGAATAGCGAACATACTTTTTGATTTTGGTTATACTCATTATATTATATCCTAAATGTATTGTAGAACAATCCTAACCCACAAAAAATCATGGATGTAGAGATGTATGTTGGAACAAGAAATGGGGAAATTAATGCATCCCAGGAATATAAATCTTCCCCTATCAAATTTTTTGGATTGAACACCCCAGAATGACTCTTCATACTCCATCCGGAGGAAATTGATCAAATTCATAGCATGGATTGAATTTCTATATATATAGAAAACATAAATTTCATTGATAAGGAAATAACTCTCCATATAGTTAAATGAATCATGATGCTATACATGTACAAGTAGGAGGATGAATCTTCTTTTGAACTATTACATCAAGAGTTGATATGACTTCCCTATAAGAACATGTATCAAGCTCAGATGATTGAGTCTAAGGAAGGAACAATCTTCAAAGACATGCTTATTTTAATGGAATGTGCTATTGTGTTTCCCGAGGAATTTACTGGTCTTCCTTCTATAAGAGATGTTGAATTATCGATTGTTCTTATACCTAGGGAATTTCCAATGTCCAAGACTATGTATAGAATGGCTGTTGTGGAGATTGATGAGATAATGAAACAAATACAATAGAATCTAGATAATGGTTTTATATTCCCAATTGCTTCACCATGGGGTGCAATAGTCCTCTTCATCAAGAAGAAAGATGGGTTAATGTGCCTATTCATTGATTATTGTGAACTCAACAAAATAAAAATAAAAAATAGGTATCCTTTTCGATGAATTGATGACTTGTTCAATAAGATACATAGAGAAAAATAATTCTCAAAAGAGGATCAACTATAAGCATATTTCCAGATAATGCTGAAGAAGGAGAATATCCCTAATAAATATTTTTGTGCAAGGTACATCATCTATTATTTCATTGTAATGCCTTTCAAACTCACTAATGATTTATATAAATTCATGGACATAATGAATAGATTATTTAGATATTACCTCAATAAATTTAAGGTATTATATATTAATGACATTTTAATATACTCCAAAATGAAGGTGTAGCATGAGAAGTTTCTTAGCACATTAATAGGGACCTAATGAATGGATAAGTGCTATGAAAATTACACCAACTATAAGTTAGATTTGAAGGAAGTATCATTTTGGGGCATATCATCACATGCAATGAAATATCTGTGGATCTGTCCATGAATAATTCAATTTAAAGGTGGTCGAGGAAAACATTGTTGGCGGATATCCGTAGCTTAATGGGGTCAGATGGATATTTTCTATTATTTGTGAGAAATAATTCATGATTATAAACCCATGTTACATAGATATCGTTTATGTGGGTGAATTATTCTAGGTATGATTAATTTGAAAATGATTCTAGGAGTTGAAAAAGAGGCACATCAATGCACCCGTTCTCAGACAACCCAAATGATTACAACTCTTCAAGGTATTATGTGATGCTTCAAAAAATTTAATAGGATATTTGTTGATGGGAAAAGAAAAAGTTATTGCCTATGATCAAGGTAATTGAAATTTCAGGTGAAAAACTATCCAAATCATGATTTGGAGTTGACTACATTGATCGTTTCATTGAATATTCAACGACATTAGCTCTTTGGGTAAACGTGTGCTAAATATACAAGTCACAAAAGCATAATGTATATATTCACATAGAAAGAGTTAAATATTTTCCAACAAAGATGGTTAGATCTGATCAAATACTATGACTGCTCAATTCACTACCATCAACAGAAAAGGGAATTAAGTGGGAGACGATTTATGTAGAAGGGGGTTATAAACTCTTTCATTGTTGATTATTTAAAATTATACAATTGTTTTGGATTAGTTTAAGTTAGACCTAATAATCATAAAGATAAAAACATCATCAATCTATTCAAAATATATTTCTCAATTTTATCTTTTGGAATGATTAAAGGATTCTCAAATGGATGATGTGAGAATTCAGAAGGACGTGGAAAATATCAGAGAAGGGAAATCCTCAGAGATCACAGGAAATAAAGAAGTTATTGTGAGATTTGGGTCAATACTATGTGTTTCATGAATTCAGAGTTAAAGAATGAACTATTGGATTGTTAACATAGTTTGAATATCTGTATTAACCAAAAAATCACAAAGATGTGACGATATCTCTAAGAGAACTATTGGTGGGATAATATTAGAATGAGATCACCAAAAATACATGAATGTTCCTAGTAAGTTATAATGTGAAGAATGATATGTAGATGTATAATGGGATGACGAAACCATTTTCCATACCAACATGGAAATGGGAGAACATCACCATGGACTTTATCTCTACAACTCATATGACATCTGAAGGAAACAATGCTACCTGGTTTCTTTAGGATGATCTTAAAAATAATACACATTTCATTTCAATTCGGGAGGATTTACCATTGGAGAAAATTAAATAGATATACACAAGAGAATAGGTAAGGATGTATGGTGTACCACTGTTGATTGTATCCGATCAAGATCCACGATTCACCTGTATGTTTTGGATGAGTCTCCAACATGCTCGGAATACTGAGATGAACTTCAGCATGTCTAATCATCCTCCAACCGATGGGAAATGTGAGTGGAATAACAAAACTCTTGGGGACAGAGTGAGATCATTCCCAATGGACATTAAATGAGTATGGTATCAACATATTCCTCAGGTTGAGTTCTCTTACAACAACAATTTCCAGTGAAGAATCCAACTAGGTCCTTCTGATTCCTTTTATGGTAAGAGGTGTAGAACACTAGCTTTTTGGGATTATGATGTCGAGCGAAAACATATAGGTCTAGAAATTTTCAACAAAATGGAGGAGAAGGTTAAGACCATATAGCATCAAATTAAAGATACATAGTGGCGACAAAATATCCATGCTGATAATCATTGACAAGACCTATATTTCTATGTTGGAGACATGGTATTCCTCCCCATATCACACTAGGAGAGAGTTATGAGATTTGGGAAGAAGGTAAATCTTATTCCAGGGAACCTCAGCCCTTTTTAGATCACCGATATCATTGGATTAGTGTCTTTTCAACTGTATCTCTGACCGAAACTCTCTCAAGTACACGATGTATTCTATGTATCACTATTGAAGAAGTAAATTCCTTAACCATCACATGAAGTCAACCAAAAGGTGGTACCTATGGAGAATGATCTCTCATATGAACAGAAGCTAGTTAATATCATAAATCATAGGAAAAATGTTCTATGAAATAAGATGATGCCCCTCATCATGGTGTTGTGGTGAAATGAAAAATTCTAAAAAGCAACGTGGGACCCAAAGGATGTGATGAAACAAATTTACCCTCCTCTACTTTAGTGTAGGAAAACAAATTTTTGAGGGATAATTTTCTTAAGGGGGAAAGTGGTAACAACCCAATCATTTTTGAATAATATTACCTTTGGTTTAATTTCATAATGAAATCAAATTAAGAAGTTTTTATGCGGTTTAAATTATCATTAAGTATCATTACCATTGATAATATAGTGGATGAATAGTGATCACTTGACTGCTATAATTTCTATGTTTTGGTTATGAATTAATTTTACACAGAAAAAGGAGAGGATAACCTCATCCAGTAGACTCGGGACATACGAAGCCAATTTGTTGGTTATCAGAATGTTGGAAGCCCCACTGGGATTCACTCTTGACCAAGACCAAGATGATATTCAACACATTAATCTTGAACAAAATTTCCTAGGGTTGACATTCTTGTTAAAAGAAATTACTACTCGAGCGATGGTATCTGAGCCTTCACAATAGAATTTCACAAGCCCATACCATACCCTTAGGTATAACATGGTTGTTATAAAAGATTATTTAATAAGGTATTAGTTACTTATTTTTTAATTCCTTTTTATAAATAAAATTATTATTCTATCATTTATTTTTAGAAAATAGTCTTTCTTAAAAAGTGACGAATTTGATAAATTGTCTTTTCAGGTAAAATTTTTACTATTGAGAAATATATACATTATATTAAACTATGGTTTTTATTAATAATATTATAAAAAAAATAATATATATGATGATAATATAATTTCCCTATCAGTAAATGATTTTTTAGTCAGTTTGATTAGTGTTTTATTTATTATTGGATAAAACAAAAAATGAATTTTTAAAGAATTTATTTTAAGAAATTAATTATTTTTTAAAAAATAATATTTTAATAAAATGTTATTATCAAATTACTTAAATGTATATTGAATGAGTATATAATATTTTATAAATTCCAATATAATTTTTATTATGGTTTAAAAATTGTTTTTGTCAAAACCCATTAAATTTTAATAAATGTTGATTTTTATATTAAAAGAAAAAAATTAACATATTTAGAAAATTATTTCGATAAAATAAAAATTATTTTTGGAATCATGGTTTCATTATTATCCAAAGGTTAATAGTTCATACTTTTCTAAGACAATCTTATTTTGGGGTAAAAATTAAATACAGTATAAATATATAATTTATGACATCATAAAGATCCCAAAATGATGTAATTAATTATAAAATGGGTATTCTTATCCAGATATATATTTTCTCATTGAAATAACTTGATTTTATATTTTTTTAATTAGTTTATAAATCCTTATTGAATCCTCTAAAATATATATTATGTTTTCTATTTTTAATTTAATTACGTTAAAAATGTGACTCACCTCCACATAATTAAGACAAAATTTTTAATATGATCATACCTTGTACTTATAAAATATTTTATACAACTCCTATTTAGAAAAAACCATAGTGTAATACCTTGGGTTTTTTTGTGGATTTTATTATTTTAATTTGTAGTGCCCATAACTTAAATAATAACGAATTCCCTATCAATGTACTGAGACATGATGGTATATAATGGTTCAATAGTAGACATTAAATTATTATTATTCAATGGTACTATTAGGGAGTATTTTGAATTTTGAATTTTACAAAATTAATTTATGATAAATATGAGTCTTTTAACACATATATAAATTTATTTGGGGTAATTTATTAACAATATGGAAAAGCATTGATATGTAATATTGAATTTTAATGCCATAATTTGATATTTAACTGTTATATATAATCGTTGATGTGATATGCATGGAAATCATCATGTGTTACTAAGGAGATAATTAATATTCAACTGACTCTCCTTATTTTATATATGATTTCACATAAAAAAAACATGTTATTAAAATTTATATATGTTTTCAAAAAAACATGTAATCATTCATAAAATTAACTTTTAGATTGAGAATTTAATTTAAATAATGTTGAAATGTTCGTCCGTGATTTTTTATGATATAATAAGGCATTAATTTATTAATATGAATAAAAATATAAAACAATAAGAGGATAATTTACACAAAAGTTGTTTCATTCAGGTTTTCATATACTCATATAATGAATGGTGAAAATTTAATTTAAATTGTTAATTAAAAAAATTGTGGTTATCCTTATCATCCATTGGGAATCATTATTTCCTTCATGGTTGACCAAAATTAAATAAAAACACAAAAACTGTTACTAAAAATATAAATTTTTTTAGGGGCATGTCCATTGTCACTTTAATTAGATGTTTTTGTTAAAAATAATTAATTTAAATATACTGATTAAGAATGAATGATAACAACAGAGAAGGGAGGGCCTTCAAAAAATATGTTAGTGAAGATATACCATGTTTATAAATTTTTGGAATCATATTCTATTAGATTAAATATTAATCCTTATTGGATTGGTTGTTTACTATGATTAATCTAAGAATATCCTTAGTCTGGGTGTTCGCTCTCTAATTCATTAATTTAAAATATTATATGGTCAATTATCGCATGTGAATTAATGAAATATGTTATTTATGATGAAATTAAAGAATAATAATTATGGTCCAAAAATCCTCATGTATAAATTAGAATGATTATTCAAATATGAAATAATACATTAGGATTCAATAAATAATGGAAATGATAAATAATTTATAAGTGATATAATTAAGGAATAAACATGAAATAAAATATTAAATAAAATAGAATATAAATGTAAATTGTTAAGTCAAAAGTCTTCTTTTGACTTCTATATCATGTTTTGGAAATCACAAATGTATTCTATCATATGTTTATAAATTACAATTGTCTTTTATCATGTTTGTCGTATCGTACGATGTTGATCGTACCGACCAAATCGTATTGTACTGACTCTGTCAATCGTATCGTATTGACTCTGTCAATCGTATCGTACTGACTCTGTCAATCGTATCGTACTGACTCTGCTATTCAGATGATCATTATTTGTTTTGGTACTTTGTCAAAAACACTCTCTGCATTTGAATCGTACTCATGTTTTTCATTTCTATATATCTCTTGTCCTAACAAAATGATGTCGTTGAGTTAGTTACAAACTAATCAAAATGATGTCGTGATTTCTGTTTCAATATGACCGTTGGAGGCAATATGACCGTTGGAACCCGAGGCCTATAAATTGGAGGTCATTTGAAGCTGAGAGAACAACGATGAATGAAGAGAACGAATGAAGAGACTCTGTGAACTACCAAGATTCTAGAGAGAGACACTATGACTTCTCTCATCAGCCTTGTGTGTCCGATCATCGTATCGAGGGATTTCAAGTAATTGAAAGACAAAGGTGCTGATTACCTGCAAAATCGAGGCCTGCCGGGGATAGGCAGACAGACGTGCCGATCATCGTATCGAGGGCTGCCAGGGATAGGCAGACAGACGTGCCGATCATCGTATCGAGGGCTACCAGGGATAGGCAGACAGACGTGCCTATCAACGTATCGAGGGCTCACCAAGGTATTGGTGAGACAGACCTTTTATCCTAGGTGAAAGGATAACCCTTCTCTTTGGGTCAAAAGAATTTTAATACTTTTACATTTCCGCTGTTACTTGTATTAGAAAGGGATTTGTATTGTTTCCATTCTTCTTTACATTTTCAACTGTAATTGTTTCAATTACAATCATTCTATTACATTTTGTATTGATTGATTCTATACGCTTTAAGGTAGAATCATTCATCTTTATATTACTCTGATCATTGTGTTCACCTTGAATACAATTGTTTTACATTACATTAGTATTACAATACTTCATACCTTTTATATTCAATACAATTGTGGGTGTTTGTATTTGTATTAGTTTAAGATCATTTAAACTAATCTCTTTGTTGCTAAAACTCAAAGGTTTTTAAATCTACAATTCACCCCCCTCTTGTATTGTTCCATCTAATAGACATATATATCTACTTATTCGATCCAAAAATTGGTATCAAAGGAGGTTTTCCACTGATTTGTATTACTAGCTTTACTTCTTATTACTATCTTGAATACTTACTACACTAACGTGTGCAGTGGAAAAGTTTTTTATGTTATATTAGATGGCAGGAATGAATATCGGATCAATAGATAATCTGAATCCTTCTAGACCACCAATCTTTGATGGGAATGATTATGAGTATTGGATAGATCGTATGAAGTCTTTCGTCATCAATACTGGTGTAGACAATTTTATTATGCTTACTGGGGGTTACAAAATTCCTGACAAATATGTTAGTACTTTCACCAACCAAGAGAAGCAAGAATATCAACTAAATTACTAGGTACGCAATACTTTATTACGCTCTATGACCAGGAATATATATATAGTCAGATATCTTCATGTGAGGCAGCCAACTGTATTTGGAAGAAATTAGAAGTTACTCATTTTGGTACATCCAAATTTATAGAAACAAGGAGAGCAATGCTTCGAGCAGAGTATCATGGATTTGTTTTTCCTTATGGAGAACCTGTATGTAAAGTGCAACAAAGGTTTATGACAATTGTCAACAGCTTACAATCTATGGGAGAAAAAGGACTTGATGATGAAGCTCTTGTTGATAAGATTATAGATATTATGCCAAATGAATGGGAGTCGAAAAGGACAACTATTGATGAAAATAAAAAAGTTTCCCAGATTACTCTTGATGAACTCTTTGGAACTCTTCTACAGCATGAGACAAGAATAAAGAGAGATGCTGATTTTAATAAGAAGAAGAATGGGAATGGAAGTGTAGCTTTTGCATCTAAAGCTAAAACACCTGAAAGGCTTACAAGGTCTAAATCCAAGAAAGTTGTTATATCTGATTCAAGTGATTGTAATCTTTCGGATAATGAGTTAGCCAATCTTGCTCGAAGGATGAACAAGATTGTGGGAAAGAAAGATTTTCAATATAGATTCAAAAAGAAAGACAGGAAAGATAGGAAAGATTCAGAGGTAACTTGTTATGAATGCAAGAAAGCAGGACATATAAGGCCTGATTGTCCTTTACTGAAGAGGAAAGATAGAAAAGAGAAACACTCTGAAAGAAACAAGAAAAGGTTTTATAAGAAAATGAAAGGCTTGAAAGCAAATGATACGTGGAGTGCAAGTGGTAGTGATTCCTCAAATGATTCTTCAGAATATGAGACATCAGGACGAAGAAATATTGGACTTCTAGCCAGACTACCAATCGAAGATCATTGTCTCATGGCTAAGGTACATAATGCTGAAGCTGTTACAAATGTCTCTTTAAATGAAAATTATGTTGATAATAGATATTATGAATCTTCAAATGATGAACCCTCATCATCAGAAGATGATACTTTACCTTCTTTTGAAGAAGTCTCTAGATTTGCTAAGTTACTTGAAAATGAAAATTCTAAACTCAAAAAGAGATTTGAAAAAGAAAATTCTAGAATTTCTATTTTAACTAAAGAAGTATCAGATATTTAGAAAGATCTTGATGAGAAAACTTCTGATTTTGAAAGTATTTTAAAAACCCTTGAGAAAGTCAAATCTGATAAGGATAAACTTTCTAAGGATCTTGAAACTGTAATTTCAAAGAAAAATATTTTAGAGTCTAACTCTAGTTCAAATTCAAATGTTTTAGAAAACAAGAATTTGGATTTAAAACTAAAGTCAGAGATTTTATCCTTGAAAAAGTGTTTGTCAAACTTTACTTATGGAAAAGAAAACATTGATAGGATGTATTCTCAAATTAGACCTTTGAGAAATCGTTCTAGTCTTGGTTATACTTATTCCAAACCTGTTTTTAGCAATAACTATTTTGTTCCTCAAAAAACCATTTTCTGTTCCAAGTGTCAATGTGGTGGACATTGGAGAAGAGATTGTTCTCTTAACAAAACTCAATCCTTAGAATTTCATAAAGCTCATTTTGCAAATCAAATGTGGATTCCTAAAATTCTTTTATCTAACCCTTCTGGATCCAAACAAGTTTGGATTCTGAAAATCTAATTGTTTCTTTTTCAGGAAAACGAGAAGTGTATCAATAAGAACATTTGGTACAGGGATAGTGGTTGTTCTCGACATATGACTGGAAACAAATATTTCTTTGAAAATGTTATCAAAACAAAAGGTGGAAAAGTTACCTTCAGAGATAATGCTCAAGGAAAGATTGTTGGTATAGGTAATATCGTTTTTCTTGGAAAAGTTATTATTTCAAATGTTTTGTTTGTTAAAGGTCTTAGGCACAATCTCATCAGCATAAGTCAATTATGTGATGAAGGTTACCTTGTGAATTTTAGAAATGATAAGTGTCTAGTTCACAATTCCAAGGATGAATTCATTCTATCTGCCCATAGGCAAGAGAATGTTTACACTGTTAACTTAGAAGACCTTAGGAACAAAAACTTACCTTGTTTAAGTGTAATAGAAGACCAATCGTGGCTATGGCATAGGAGACTAGGACACTGTAATTTGAGAAACCTAAGAAAACTCTCAAAGAAAGGACTTGTAAAAGGGCTACCGGACCTTAGATATGATTCTTCAAAAGTCTGTGATCCTTGTCAATTTGGCAAGCAACATAAAACTAGCTTTAAACCAATTAATGAAGTTTCAACTTCTAATGCATTACAGCTTGTGCATATGGATCTGTTTGGTCCTTCACAATCTGGAAGCATTGGAGGCAAATACTATGTATTTGTTTTAGTTGATGACTTTACTAGATTTACATGGGTCTACTTTCTCACAAAGAAATATGAAGCCTTTTCCTATTTCAGAACTTTTAGAGCCCAAGTTAAAAATGAGAAAAACCTACCATTGATAACTATTCATAGTGATCATGGTGGTGAATTTCAAAACATAGAATTTGAAACTTTTTGTAGTAAGAAAGGTATTACTCACAATTTCTCAGCTCCAAGAACTCCTCAGCATAATGGGGTTGTTGAAAGAAGAAATCGTATTCTTCAGGAAATGACTCGAACCATGTTGAGTGAATACTCAATTACTAAGCACTTTTGGGCTGAAGCTGTTAGTACTGCCTGTTATACTATAAATCGTGTTTTAACTAGACCATTTATTAATAAAGCCCCTTACAAATTATGGACTGGCCGAAAACCTAAAGTTTCATACTTCAATGTTTTTGGATGCAAAGTATTCATTCTGAATACAAAAGACAATCTACACAAATTTCCACCAAAATATGATGAAGGAATATTTCTAGGATATTCTACAACCTCTAAGGCTTATAGAGTATTCAATAAAAACACTTGTACTGTTGAAGAAACAGTACATGTAAAATTCGATGAAACTAACCCTGTTGTTTTCAACCAACCCAATCCTACATCCTCGGATGTGTTTTCCAAAAATGTTTATCAACCTTTATTAGAAGAACATTCTGATATGGAAAATGTTCAAGAAAGTATTCATGAAACATTTACCACAGAATATTTTCTACCATATGTTGATGAATAGGTTTTACAAAACCCAAATCAATTGTTTCTTAGGAATCATCCCAGTGATAACATCATTGGTGATATAAATCAACCTGTAAGGACCAGAAATTCCTTAAGAAATGAAATATAACATCTTGCTTTTCTTTCTCAATTTGAACCTAAAAGTCCAAGTGAGGCCTTAGGTGATGATGATTGGATCAAAGAAATGTAGGATGAACTAAATGAATTTGAAAGGAATCAAGTCTGGACTTTAGTTGAAAGACCTAAAGAAACAACTGTGATTGGTGTAAAATGGGTTTTCAGAAACAAGTGTGATGAAAATGGAATCATTATAAGAAATAAAGCAAGACTTGTTGCTAAAGGCTATAATCAACAAGAGGGAATAGACTATGAAGAAACATATTCTCCTGTAGCTAGACTTGAATCTATTCATATTCTATTAGCCTTCGCAGCATATTTCAATTTCAAACTATTTCAAATGGATGTCAAATGTGCTTTTCTAAATGGTTCTGTTCAAGAAGAAGTTTTTGTCGAACAACCTCATGGTTTTCAAGAACCAAAACATCCTGATCATGTTTTTAAACTTACCAAGGCTCTATATGGTCTTAAACAAGCCCCTAGAGCATGGTATGATAGACTCACAGGATTTCTTTTACAAAACAATTATACAAAAGGTACAGCAGATCCAACTCTTTTTATCAAAATGGAAAACAAAAATGTTTTGGTTGTCCAAATCTATGTTGATGACATCATATTTGGATCATCTCAGAAATCTTTAACCGATTCTTTTGCAAACTTAATGAAATCTGAGTTTGAAATGAGTATGATGGGTGAGTTAACATTCTTTCTAGGTTTTCAAATTTCTCAAAAACCAAAAGGAACTTATATATCTCAACATAAGTATATTAAAGACTTACTCAAAAAGTATGGATTTGACAAAACTAAAAGTATTAGCACCCCAATTGGTACCTCAAATAATCTTGATCTTGATGAAACTGGGAAACCAGTAGATCAAACAATTTTTAGAGGTATGATAGGGAGTTTGCTATACTTGACAGCTAGTCGACCCGACTTGATGTTTTCTGTATGCTTATGTGCAAGATATCAATCTAATCCAAAAGATTCTCACTTAAAAGCCGTAAAGAGAATCTTTCGGTATTTAAGAGACACTATGGATTTAGGCCTTTTCTATTCTTCTGGAAATGATTTTGTTTTAAAAAGATTTTCAGATGATGACTTTGGTGGTTGTAGAATGGATAGAAAAAGTACATCTGGAACATGTCATTTCTTAGGAGACTCTTTGGTTTCTTGGTCCTACAAGAAACAACACTCAGTAGCACTCTCCACTGCTGAAGCTGAATATGTAGCAGCTGGAAGTTGCTGTGCTGAACTATTGTGGATGCAGCACACACTCACTGACTATGGTTTGAGTTTCTCCAAAACTCAAATTCTTTGTGATAATACAAGTGCCATAGCTCTTAGTAAAAACCCAGCACATCACTCTCGTGCAAAACACATAGATGTTAGGCATCAATTTCTTAGGGATCACACACAGAAAGGAGATATTATTTTACAATTCATCGGAACGCAAGAACAACTTGCTGACATTTTTACAAAACCTTTACCTTCCGATAGATTTGAATTTATAAAACAGAAGCTAGGAATGATTACATTAAAATAATCATTCATATATACTTCCTGTTTTACATCTCTCCTAATAGTAAGAAACTCCTCGTAGAAAGAGGGAGAACATTTCTTTCTATGTTTCTCACTTTATTTCATTTTATCTTATGATTTTCATTTTTTTTCTTGCTATATCTTTTCTGTTTATCGTATTGACAATTTTACTTTTCTGTTTATCGTATTGAAAATTTTAGTTTTCTGTTTATTGTATTGAAAATTTCAGTTTTTCTGTTTATCGTATTGACAGTTTTATCGTTTCATTCATTTTTTTTTTCTGTTTATCGTATTGACAGTTTTATAGTATCATTTACTATCGACCGATGATGGTATTGAATTTCTTTTCCATCGTACTAATCAATCTTGGTATTGTATCGACCGATGATGGTATTGAGTTTCTTTTCCATCGTACCAATCAATCTTGGTATTGTATCGACCGATGATGGTATTGAATTTCTTTTCCATCGTACCAATCAATCTTGGTATTGTATCGACCGATGATAGTATTGAAATTATTTTCCATCGTATCATTCAATAGTTTTGAATCAACCGATGATAGTATTGAAATTCTTTTCCATCGTATCATTCAATAGTTTTGAATCGACCGATGATAGTATTGAAATTCTTTTCCATCGTATCATTCAATAGTATTGTATCGACCGATGATGGTATTGAGATTGTTTTCCATCGTACTGTCAGTTCATGGTAACAAGATTATTTTCCATCGTACGGTCCGATCATAGTAATAACTTTGTTTTCCATCGGCATCATATTTTTCTCCTTACTATTGTATTTTCTTTTGATTCTTACCAAAACCAACAATCACCTTATGTTCTCCAATAGGTATCTTTTTCATTTTTTTTATTTTTTTTCTTTCTTTGTTTTAATCCTAACCATTGATCTGGTTTTCTCTAATCCTGACCGTAGAATATCAACGGTCACCCTTTTTCGACCATAGAAGATCAACGGTCATCTCTTTATCACCTATAAATACCCCCCTCCCCTCCCCAAACCCACATTGGTTTTTCAGGATTTGAGGCGCAGCTCTGCTCCAATAGCTATATATCATCGTACGATCTTCTCAATCGACATCACCTTTATGTCTCAATCCTCTGCTAACACTCCCGCCGAAATGTCTTCAAAGAATTTTACAGAGAAAGACTTTAACAGAGAAAGGTTAGTATCCCGAGACTTTTTCGATACGTACGATTCTACAATCAGGAGGATCATTTTGATTCAAGAATGGGAACATCTGTGTGTTGAAAAGCCTGATATTCAAGATCCAGTTCTTTTTAATGAAGTTTGTCAGTTTAACAAAACCGTTTCTTTCGACAAAGATATGACTATAAACTTCGCTGTGTACGATAGAAAATTATCTATGTCTGTGAAACAAGCGGCACATTTTCTGAATGTTTCTGTAGAAGGAGATTCTTTTTGTCCATCTCACAAACTACCAGAGGAAGTTGGTTCGTTTAATAGAGAAAATGCTGAAAAGTCTTTGTTTCTTATTATTGAGGAAATGATGAAAGTGTCTCATCTTTCACCGGACAATCGTTTTGTCACTTTATGGGTGCAAGGTGTTCTTATCCCAAGGAAAGGGGATAGAGAAACTCTTAAAGTTTCTGATATATTCATGCTCGACTATCTTGTAAATATGAGAAAAGTAAATCTCACGGGGTATATTTTTGAAACCATCAAGAATGTCAAGACAGGAGGGATTAAGTCCCAGATGATTATGTATCCATCCATCCTTACGAAGTTCATTTTTGAAAGTATGAAGTTTTGTAACATTCCTTTGAAAGGAAAACCCATGGATTTGAGGCCATCTTGGATTAGTAAGAGTACGATGAAAAAGATGAATGTTTTTTTTGATTCAAATTCAAAACTTTTTGTCAGAGATGTAGAAGCTGAATTGGCTCAGAATCAATCGGCACCTATGCCAGCCAAGGACATTCAATCCACCGGTGTTACTCAAATGTCTGATCCGCAAACCAGTTCGAAGCCGAAGAAGAAGCCAAGGTACAGTAAGGAGGTTGTAGCAAAATGGAGAAAAGATAAGGAACAGAGAAAAGAAGGTGATCCGAAGTTTGGTCTTGACCCTGCTGAGGCTTTTACAGAAAGAATAAGGGTAGAAGAAACCCTTCAGGCTGAAAAGAAAAAGAAGGTTCTTTTGAAAAGGAAGGCTCAGGGATTTGATGTCTCTAATGTCTTGAAAGCAGTTGAAGATGCTAGTGCTCAACTAACTGAAGAAGTGCACCAAGAGTCCATCGTACAGAGTCTTCCTCAGAATGAAAAAGGAAAACAAGTGATGGAAGAAATAGAAGAAGAAGAAGAAGGAGACTTTCTTTTAGAATTTCTTCAAAACTCAAATAAGAGTAGAGAGGAATTGGTTCAAAAGACGAGTGAAGGTGTTCAACAAATCCTTCATGCCGATCAAGCACAATCTCTGGAGAGAATGTCTTTTCAAGAAAGGCAAGGTAATCAATGTTCTCATTCTGATAAATTTGTTGTCATTAGTGACAAAGTGGAAGAAGAAAGAAAACAGAAAGAAAAAGAGAAAGGGAAACAACCAATTGTTGACTCAAGCAAATCGTATGAACTACCATCGTATGATGAGGATACTGATTCAGAGCATACAATCTCTCTCAAGAAGGGTGATTACATTGTTCATGTTTTGATAAGGGTGGAGAAAACCATTCCTTATTTCCCGAGGCTGGAAGGGAAGATTGATTTTAGTACTGAAAATCAAAGGACGAAGTTTGGCTCTGTAAAAGAATTGAGGAAGAAAGTTTTGTCAGTAGAAGCTGATTTGAAAGTTCTTTCAGAATTCTCGGTTGCTCATAAGAAGGTTTGCAATAAGATGACCAAGTGGTCGTACAAAACTGAGAGCTCAATCAATTATCATGAAATAGCTATTGAAGATATAAGGAGGTTATCAAATGAGCTTGAAATTGATTTCAACAAACTTGATAGAGAAACGGTTGAAAGGCTGAATCTTTTGTCTTCTCAAAGAGCCGATGTTCCTTCAGTGAAAGACTTGAAAGAAAGAATGAATGTTTTCCAATCTGAATTCTCGAAGGTTTCATCTTTCAAAGATGAAATGGTTTTACTGAAGAATCAAAATTCTGTGTTATCCAAAGACAACAAGAATTTGCAAAACAGGATTGATACCCTTGAAGAAGTAATCAGAGTCCAGGAGGAGACCATCAGAAATCAAGATCAGAATTTTGCGGATCAACAAGAGCTTCTCAAAACTCAGGGTGAATCAATTTCTGAAGACAAGAATGAGATCAAGAAGATGAAATCTATTCTTCATGAGCTTATAAAGAAGGATAAGGAAAGAGAAAACAAGTGATTGTTGTATTTGTTTCTTTTGGAACTTGTCTTGGTTTTGTAATAACTCTTATGATCCTTTTTTCTTTTATCCATTGTCTTGTATTACATAACTAACTCTTTTAGACAATTCAAGATTACTCCTTTCTTTTTTTAAATCACTAAGGGGGAGAATATTTACAAAGCAAAGATTGTTTTACAAAGGGGGAGAATATTTACAAAGCAAAGATTTTTTTACAAAGGGGGAGAATGCTTTACAATGCTCTTAAGGAAAATCTACGAATACAATCCTTAGGAAAGTCCATTCCTAAGGGGGAGTTAGTTGTATTAAATTTCTTATTCAGAAGAGTTTTCAATAACTCAGGGGGAGATAATTATTTCTTGTTACATTTACTTTGTGTGTTGTGCTTTCCAAAAAGGGGGAGATTGTTAAGTCAAAAGTCTTCTTTTGAATTCTATATCATGTTTTGGAAATCACAAATGTATTCTATCATATGTTTATAAATTACAATTGTCTTTTATCATGTTTTTCGTATCGTACGATGTTGATCGTACCGACCAAATAATATTGTACTGACTCTGTCAGTCGTATCGTATTGACTCTGTCAATCGTATCGTACTGACTCTGTCAATCGTATCGTACTAACTCTGCTATTCAGATGATCATTATTTGTTTTGGTACTTTGTCAAAAACACTCTCTGCATTTGAATCGTACTCATGTTTTTCATTTCTATATATCTCTTGTCCTAACAAAACGATGTCGTTGAGTTAGTTACAAACTAATCAAAACGATGTCGTGCTTTCTATTTCAATATGACTTTTGGAGGCAATATGACCATTGGAACCCGAGGCCTATAAATAGGCGGTCATTTGAAGCTGAGAGAACAATGATGAACGAAGAGAACGAATGAAGAGACTCTATGAACTACCAAGATTCTAGAGAGAGACATTGTGACTTCTCTCATCAGCCTTGTGCGTCCGATCATCGTATCGAGGGCTTTCAAGTAATTGAAAGACAGAGGTGTCGATTACCTGCAAAATCGAGGGCTGCCGGGGATAGGCAGACAGACGTGCCGATCATCGTATCGAGGGCTGCTAGGGATAGGCATACAGACGTGCCGATCATCGTATCGAGGGCTACCAGGGATAGGCAGACAGACGTGCCGATCATCGTATCGAGGGCTCACCAAGGTATTGGTGAGACATACCTTTTATCCTAGGTGAAAGGATAACCCTTCTCTTTGGGTCAAAAGAATTGTAATACTTTAACATTTCCGCTGTTACTTGTATTAGAAAGGGATTTGTATTGTTTCCTTTCTTCTTTACATTTTCAATTGTAATTGTTTCAATTGCAATCATTCTATTACATTTTGTATTGATTCATTCTATACGCTTTAAGGTAGAATAATTCATCTTTATATTACTCTGATCATTGTGTTCACCTTGAATACAATTGTTTTACATTACATTAGTATTACAATAATTCATACCTTTTATATTCAATACAATTGTGGGTGTTTGTATTTGTATTATTTTAAGATTATTTAAACTAATCTCTTTGTTGCTAAAACTCAAAGGTTTTTTAATCTACAATTCACCCCCCCTCTTGTATTGTTCCATCTAATAAACATATATATCTACTTATTCGATCCAACATAAATTACTACATTCCTCATTTAATTACATCACTTGGAACAAAGAGAGAGTTTCCCCTTATTCTAATCAAGAGAGGGTGAGAATTATGGGGATAGGTAAGAGATCAAGAAAAATGGTTGGAGTAGTTTCATGGAAGACTATGTAATGACATCCCATTGTAATAAGTTATAAATTTTATTCTCATTTTTTTAGCAACATATTATCTTATTTACAATAAATTATTTTCCACCTTGTTGTCTTTAATTCCATAAAATCATCTATTAATTGTGTTTAGTTCCATCACTATATTTCATAGAATAGTCAACATGATACCCCATTTGAAATCATAAAATAATATCATTAATTTTCATTATTGATCATATTCATGATGTGAATGAATATTTACCTACATGAATTTTTAGTTCCCACTTCCTATTTATTTACTATTTTATTCTTATCATGTTGTGGACACTTCAACAACCACACAAATAATTTTTCAGTCATCATGTTAATGATTTTCCATCCCCTTTAATATTCATTTTTATCACAACATCCACATCATATCATGTAACCTTACCTGCAAATTATAATGTAATTAATATGACTATCCCATCAAGAATTATGATCCTCACCTCGATTTATTATTATTTTTATTTTTTATTTTGAAAATTATTTAAATTCGTTCTACAATAAAAAGGTTAAAAATAAATATCAATGAATAAAGAATCACATTAAACACGAAATCCAGTATAATTTATATTCAATACTAAATTAATAATTCACAAAAAAATAAACATTATATCTGTTTATTGTAAAGAAGTACCAATTTTATTTGTGAAAATACTCATATACCATTGAAATTTGTAGTAATAATTTTTTTTGAACTAGATATGATTCCCATCATAAAAAAATCATAATTTTTTTATTATTGTCCATGGAATCCCAATATATGGTAAATAATCAATTAAAAATATTTTTTTTCCTATAGTATCATGAAATATAGAAATTATATCCCCAAATAATAAAATTAAGTCATGTACACAAGAAGTTTATCTCAACCTATTATAATTGTTTTTCAGTATTCTAAAATTTAATAAATTAATTCTAATAGAAACAAATTATTAATCATTGAACTAAATATAAAATATTAACTATATAAAATTTCCCCAATTCCTAAATTTTTATATTAAATAATAATAACCATTAATTTAATATTCAACATAAAAAGTAGCCTTATATGTTCTCTCTTCTATTATGATTTCTCAATTCAATATCATATTTTTCACCACATGTAATTTTCCTAAAAAGTTTTCTTTTAAATCATCACTCAGGGTACAAATGTGAATATATTGTTATCCACACCTATAAAAATTCTATTTATCATAGGCATGTAAGGCATCTATATTCTAAACCACATATTGAGACAATTCAAAATCATTTATGAGAGATTCACTATGAGGATCAACTGACTTTGAGGATTATATGTTGCTATGATAATATATAGTTACATGTAATTATAACAAAGTATATATTCACAAAACTTAATTTCACAGTAGTCAATAAAGGTTCAATACATAATTAGACTATTAAACTTTTAGCCCACATTTTCACTAAATCCCTAAGAAAGTCCATCTAATAATGAAGTAAATTGAATGATCCTCCGTTTTAATATTTTTTTAATTTTTTGAATGTTATTTTTGGAAATCATATACTATCCAACAACATACAATAAATTAAAACCTCACAACACTATTAATAAAAGTAATAAAAATATCAATTATCAATAAATATTGGTTTTTTATTTCCCAAGGTAGAACCCCATTTTAAATTTATGACTTCTTTTCAATATGTGTAAGAAGTAGAATACAATCACAAATAATATGGTATTTTTCCAAAAATATATTTAATAAACCCTCACACATATATATTTAAATATGAACCAACCATCAACTACGATACTACCTCCCCCATAGTATTCTTTTTCATTATCAATCAAAATACTCATAGTAATGTTCAAGAGGATGATATAGTCTTGTAATGTGGGTCTACCATAAAAAGACTATACATGGAATCTATGAGATTTTGAAGGAACTGTTTCATTTTGGGTATTGATGATAAATATATTAATAATTCAAATTTATATAGTCATATTACATATAATTTTTTCAATCTTATCTTTGATAATATCTGATTAATGTTCTACAATAAAATCATGATATGATTCTCTTGAAATTCACTGAGGAATCTTAAAGGAAAATTATAGCTTAGAAAATATCTCAAAAATGGGGATATGTAATTTTGGAAAACACTAACGGAAATGAACACTGAAAAAATAATTCACCTAAAATTTAAGAATTTGATGAAGGTCGTGTCTCAAAAAAAATTTCATTTACTAAAATTAACCAATTCACTAAAATGTGATGTTTAATATTTGAATCCCCATATTTATCACTATTTAGCCATCACATTATTTAATCGACTCAATTTATTGAAAATAATTCAATAACATGTAATTATTATTAACTTATGTAATTATTTTATCCTAGATCTTTGAATAAAACAAACATTCCATGTGATGGGATGGAATTTTCATATTAAATTTTCTAATAATGAAATATTGGGGGTAACAAAAATTCCTAAAATAAAACCCATGATCCACAACTAAAATAATTTCATTTTCATGGTAACTTCCAATTTTGATGATTTTCTAATAAATTCTATTTATTTTATTATTTATCAATTTTGATATCAGGCAGACAACCTCTTTAGTTTTCTTCGTGTTGTGTTACTCTAGCCTTAATTTTGGAAAAAAAAATTATGAATAAACACATGTTACAGTGTATCCCTGATCGAATTTAATTTTAAAAATATAGGGGAGGTGGTCAAAAACCTTAAAAATAGGAAATTAAAAAAACAAAAAAGTTGAGTTTTCACCAAAAATGGTTTTTCATGAAAATCATTTTATTAACATAACATCATTAGTCCAGGTGCCAGATGATTCAATATACTATACTAGATATTGATCCAAAAATAACCTCAATTGGAAGAATTCATAGATTTTGTATATTTTATATCCCTATACTATTGTTATACCTTTTAATGTATTAAAAATATCTTTATATCCTTTTGTTTCATCCACTAAACATTTTTTATTTCCCAAAATTAAAAGTTATATTCTTGTATCAATCATAGATGTTGGCCATATTAAAAAATGGAAAGATTAGCTACCCCTAAATCCTCTATGATTTGACCCATTTTTTTCCATATTATCACATATTATATATTTTTATTTCTCAAGGTAATCATCTACTTCCGGTACTTATTTATTTTAAAAATATATATAGCCTTGAATAATATTTTCATCCTCTAGATCATCATCTTCCACAACATTATTCTTCATCACACGAGGACTGTTTTAAATAACTTACTCAAAACCATCCCACATGCACAATTTTACATATTTTATTAATATTAATTCTCTTCTTGTAGACATGAATTTTATTCAAAAATTTTGTTGGATCCTCTCTTCTAATGTGTATTGAAATTCCAAATCACTTGTGAAGTATAATTTACACACTTCGACTAAAATATAATTAATCATTCCTAAAGTATATTTTATTAATATGATTTATAAATAGAGTGAATATCTAGTGTTTTTATTAATTTCCATCACTAGACTCATGAATATGTTGTATGAAATGATGTTTACACTTTGGAAAATTTCACACAAGGTTTTCCCAATTATTCGTGACACAAACTTTACTGTAATTTTTTTTAAGGAACAATATTTACTGTAATTGAAAATATATCTGGATCATTACTATTTTTAGGAATATTATTTGATACCACTACAAACAATAATTAATTGATAGTAATTTAATTAGTATCCTTATGTGTCTTACATTTTGGTGAAGAAATATTTAATTAATTTGTTGTATGATGAAATTTTTGTGATGGATTCATTAAAATTGATGTCATTATGAATTTTTCTAAAATGCTATAGAAATTTTCCCTTTTGTCTGCCAAATTTCCCTTGTTTCAACCTCTAAAGAAATTCTAATCATTTCATGTGTTTAGGTGGATCATCTCTAATTTCTTCTCTATCTACACTATCTTATATATTCATTATATCAATAGACTCTTCAAAATTTTAATATTTTGTATTATATTCTATTAATTATTGAATTGGATTCTAATGTTTTTTACACACTATATGGTCATATCATTTAAAAACCAAAAGTGTGTACATTTAAGTTCCATGTTATTACTCCTCTTGGGGTTGTTGGATTTGGTCCCTGATTTAGCCAAATGGAAAGATAATGTTAGGTAGAATTTTATTTTAGTCATCTGAGTTATACATTAGTGATGTAAATGGTACTTCTTAAAACAATTACTATTTAATAATATATTTTATTGACTCCCTAATGATGTTCATGAATGTGGCTACAATCCCCTCCTGTGTGTGGTTTTATAACTGAAGTGACATTCCTTGATAATGTTCAAATTCTGGTCCACATTATTGATAACCACATCATTTATATTATCGATGATGCTAATGATAAATATAATTTATAAAATTATAATAATTGTTTTTCCAAATTAGTGAATTTAAATTGATGTTATTTATGGTCTGTTATTTTCTCCATCTTTTTTGCCAGTGCTTCAAACAGATTTACCAACATGTTTCTATTTTTGAACATGTGAGAACTTGTACTTTATCTTTCCCCACATTTATATTGAATTTTTTTATTTTAATTTCATATAGTGCACTAATAGACACATATTAATGGATTTATGTTGGAATTTTTAAAATAAATATTTGAAATGATCTGATTATTTAAAAATTGATTCATAATAAAATTGATTATAATATAAAATTTATTCACATGTATGCATTGATTTTGATGTAGAAATGAGGATCAAAAAATATCATTTCTATATTATATCATGTGGTAATGGAATAATGTGCAAATACTTAAATATAATAATTTCAATGTTCATTAAATGATATAAAAAATATATGAATTCCAGACACATTATTGGAGGTATTATGGAATTTAATGGACTCATAATGTTAAAAAACTATAAAAAATACATGTTTGCATACTAAGGAAGAATCCTAGATAATATCAAAAATTATGAAGATCATATTGTTGATAGCTTATATGAACTAAATATATTTTGATGTTATTGTTTGTACATGAATGATCAGTAATTGTCTCTTATTTTATTTCCTTCCGTAATATTCAAGGTTTAATAACCTATTATCTATTTTTTATATAGCACTAGTAGATTAGCACCCATTATAAAATTTGTGAAATTGCATCTTGTTGCATTTTCTTCCATTGATTAATTTTATGATTTAGGATGGAATTGAGAATTTATATTCTCCATTCATGGGTGTATTGGTTACGAATTAACCATTTAATATAAAAGTACTATATGGACATGACAAAGATAATAAGGGGAACCAGAAATGCAGAATAATTAAAAATATGAAAAATTTATTTTTAAAACACATCCAATAAATGGGATAAAACAATTCAACCAAAGGGAATAATTTATTCATCAGTGTATAATAAATTTAACAATTTATAAAATACATAAACAATTTCTCCAAAATTTTGGATATAGTTACAATAATGATCAAGCAAACAACCATGGGATGATACAAGAAAATGTTAATAAATAAAAATTTAGTGATTTTGATTGAATGTCACTGGATGTGAAGAAGGTGGATAGAAATAAGTTAGCATATATATTCAATTTTTATTAATTTTTAGGTTCATGTGTTAGGATATTAAGGATTAATCCATGTTAATTATATTTCTATTGGAGTGGAACCTGACAAGATCCTTGGTATTAGATCTCTCTATCTCTCTATCTATATATTGTTAATTTTCCATTTAAAATTGTTAATTACTTTGGGAGAATTAAGGAAATGGGTAATTAAATACTATATTTTAGTATGATCCTACTAATATGCATTATGATCCAACATCAATTAATATTATTATTCATATATTAAATCATACTTATCAATTAAATTAACAGTGTGAATGAAAAAATGTAGTTCTAGAATTATGGAATGAACATACAACCCACAAAAATCTAGAATAAAATATAACTATTCATTTACACAATCCATTTATGAATACATCCCTCACCAAAAATTTTGAGTAACCTACTTTTGTTAGTCTAAAGTCTGTAATAAATGTAGGGAGAGAAAATAGATTATAATGAATGGATATTGTATTCTTGTGGAATACTATATATAAAAATCATATTATTATCAAGGATATATCCTATTATCTATTTGGAGTGGAATATTACTCTCTTATTTATATGCATGCATTCCAAATTAATGGGTTATTGCATAATTTTTTCCCATTAATATCAACAAGGTCAATATAAGGATCTCATGGGAGAGCCAACTAAATGTTCCACTAAGATTCGATTAATTATGATATATAATTATTCTCACTATCTAGGATCATTCTAGGAATGTATCCTTCACACCATAAACTAACATTCCTCACACCCAGTATTTTTTCATGTTTTCATCTCAAATTGGAAAAATATCCACATTAATGGCGTTAATATTAATATATTTAAGTGAATGATAAAATTTATATATTTTCCCTATGTTTTTCCTCCATAATTATAACTCAATTAGTTTAATATTTCATTTATCATCACATTTTGGGAATTAGTCTATCATGTCGCGACTCCTGATATACTTCTTTATTTAATATCTCATTTATTGTTTATATCAAAAAATATCCATAATTATTACTATCATAAAATGAAAAAAATAATAACTATAAAGACAATTAATGTCACTCCCAGACCTTGGAATTTATTTTATTTTATTATTTCTTTCTCCATTAATAATTTTTTAAGGGGTCCTTGGTGAGTCCCATTTGATGATTCTAAGATTATGATAAAAAGCGCGTGTTTAGGGTTTGATGTCGTTAGACACACGAGAAGAGCATGATCCCACATGGATTCACATGGGAAACAACGTGGAATTTTTGTATTTGAATAATAAATGTGAATTAATAAATGTAAATTAGTTTTATCATTTAATATTTTTATTTTTGTTGAAATCTTTGTTACATTTAAAATGATTTGAATACCTTATTTGTTATTATTTCTCCATTATGATGATGATTATTTTTTTAACAAATTTAATTAACATCATCATCATCATCATCATTATTATTATTATTTCTATTATTATTATAAATATCATTTTTTTTGTTTTATTAATAATTTTTAATGTGTTTTAATTAGTTTTTTTAGTTATGTTCATCCCTTTTCGGGTTTCCTACCCCCCCCCCCCAATTTTTTCATGTGTACGACGTGACCCCAGATGCTATCTCGAACCTCTGTTTGGCTCCCCCCTATAGTGAATCTCCCACTAGCATTATCACCTCTTCTGTCCTAGTATCTGGCGCAAATATTTGTGGCCCTCACATCCCCTACTCTTCTCGCGGTGAGTCCTCAACCACCTAGTCATGTTCCCCTAGGACCCAGCCTTCCCCCTACTTCCTCAGACATGCCCTCCCCTCCTTCAGTATGCATCACTAGCTAGATTATTCTCTAGTGGCGTGCACTCCACATATAGATTCCCCACAACCCAGTATCCCGACCTACTATACCTCACTCCGGCCGACAACCCGAAACACCTCCTCAGAACTCGGCCTCCCTTACATTGCACCCAGTGCACCCGAACGCTTCGGCGTCCCCTTAGCCCTCCCGTCACATCATCAGAACACCAAAAACATCCACATATGTCATAATCCTTCAAAGATCACACTAGTAGTGTATCCCCCCCTTCCGTCCAACTTTTTTCCACGGTCCCATCCCCATGCGACCTCCCTGCTCAAACCGACCGATTCCCGTCTCTTCCAACTAGCACGCACCCTCTCTACCTCTGCACCTTCTAGTGAATTTTCTCCCCACCGATATTATTTTCAACCAAATTTATTTTCTTCATGTTTTACCCTTTATTATTTGGTGTTTTGGTAAAATAGTTTTTTATTTGTAAGGTTTGATATTTTTGGACTCGCGTGAATCGTTTCCGAACGTACAATTTTTTTGTCGTGCCACGGTTCTGAGGTAGGTTCCCATTGAATTTTCTTTTACAATTTCTTTTTCACATATTTCATGATTTTTTCACCCTATATATGTGATAATTATTATTGTTTAACTTCTGGTTAATTTAATTATTGTGAAAATTGGTAGTTAAATTCTGCTTTATTGAAAAATAAGGTCGTTTTATTACAACTTCACACACTGTTTGTTAAATTAAATGTCATATTAGTTTTTCAACTAGTTTGTGAATCATCAAAAATAATCTAATGTTTGAAATATAAATTCTAGATGGATATTTTTTTCATTTTTTGAGTGTTAATTAGAAATTGTTCTAATCATCATTGCATGTACGTCTGTTAAATGGAATGGTTAGAATTTCTTATAAAAAAATTTTATTTTTCAAGGGTTTTTGGTGTTATTGTACCCCTTTATAAAAAAATTCATGTGTGGTTGAAAATTTGGGTTTTTTTAAAAATTTTGTAAATGATTTTAAATTAAAAAGAATAGTTCTGACTTTTTATTCTGTTTTATGTGAAGTGTTGAATTATGTCCAGGTTGGCATGTGTGTGTTAAATAGTTTTTTTTTACATGTGAAAGGAATGTTTTGAAGAATCATTATAAATATTTAGACTGGAAACAGTGTTATTGACACCACTTTTGAAAAAGAGTTTTCATTTTGAGATAAGGCATTCATTTTGAATGATTATGGGCTCATTTGGCCATTTTCTAAAGTTTGTGAAAAAAACTTTTCATTGTAAAAACCCTTGTTGGGTAATTCTCATGCCTAGATTGCATGAAATGGATGGGAGGTTCTTATTGGGGATTATTAGGATCCATTGTTATGGTTAATTAGTTGGAACTTTTTAAATTGTTCTAAGTCATGAGAAGAGTTCCATGGGAGACTCAGGGTGAGAACTATTGTGCATTATTACTACTATACAAACTGTGATTGGATGCTCGATTGGCATCAGTCAGAACACCCCCATTTTAAATACATGAGATGTTGGATCCTTTCATATTGGGAGAATTTTATGAGAATTATTTCCACATTGGTGGGTAATGGGACTGAAAAGTGTCCCGTAGTAGGCATATATGTTTGCGTTCATTGCTATGGGATTTTCCCTCGGCCTTCCTAAGAAATGATGGCTGAGCATTTGAGAATTTTAATTTCATCGTGTGTGACATGTCAAAGAGGATGATCTCTCATGCATATGTGTCTTCTGGATTAGTCTTGATCTCTTGGGTTCACCTATGTCTACTCATTCATAGTGCTTGCAGTGTTAAATGTGTTACTTGTATGTATGTTTTATTTTCATTTCCCTTGATGTGTAACTATTGTAGTGCATTATTGTCTAGTGTTTTGCTGGAAATTGATGGGTGGTTTTAATGTGTCTTATGAAAAAAGTTTTCAAATAAAGGTGATTTATTCATATCTTGAAAATTGAAAATCTAAATATCACATTCCCCTTTTAAAATTCTAATGTCTCACCAAAAGAATGTCTTGGGTTTTTGAGAAATTAATGGGGGATGTGACTTGTACATTGTTTTTTGAGTAACATGTAGAAAAATTTAATTTTATACATTGTATTTCTAACTTGAAAATGAATGTTTCTTTTATTTTATAGGATTTTAATTTGGAATAGATACCAGGATTTCCTACTGAATATTAATACTCATACATACATTTCTTTTCTGTTTTTAGTCCATGTTCTGGTTACAGCATGGATGTGTTCGCATTGGGAGATGTTTGATCGTTGAATTGGACAGTGACCTATGGAGTCACATTGAGTTTTTTGGGACAACAAGTTGGGTTAGATTTATATTCATTAGTTTTTTTTTCAATTTTTTGTTTGGTTTATTTATTCCACACTGGTCTTCATTATTTTCAATGATTTTTTTTAGTTGTATGGGGTGAAATCATTCCCATCACCTCTGTCAATTCCCTCTTGCTTGTTGGTAGACCAGGATGATCGGGAATGCCACTCAGGCCTTGCCATATATCATCTTGGGTGACTATTTCAGAGTTGACCTGGGTTGGTTTGCGAAAAAATGGTATTATAGGAGGTTTTCTATTAGAAGACATCACTTTTCAGTGATCTGTTTATTATTAGGGATGTCAAGGTAGATGTAGTAGTATTGTTAGGACATGAGTGGTAGGTGTGTGAAGAACATCTTTATCTCATGCTCATTCTGGTCCTTGTGTTTTCTTGGGAATTCTATTTTAATTAGATTATGTGGGTTTTATGGAATATTTTGGGATTTGGATATGACTAAGGGTGTTGGGAGAAGAGTCCTCTTGAGCCGTATGGCCTGGAATGACACATGGAGGTGGGGGCTTTGTCCAAAAATGCTCCCCGTGTTGGTGACGTGTTTGGCATATGGCCTCTAACCATATGGACAAGTCACCCACCGACACTAGTTCTCATTTTAATTTTGTTAGGTCTCCTCTAACTTCTGAATGTTATTTTAATCAAAAAAATTGTTTTAAAACTAACGTGTTTGATTGATACGACATGTTTAATTTGGGTATTTGTTTAAAGGAAATTGGGTGAATTATTTTTTTTAGAAAAATGTTATTTTTTTGTTAGTCTTGGTATACATAGGAGTGTTCACATGAATTGTGGTATATTGGAATATGAACGGTTTTCTGTTATGGTAGATGGTTTCTCGAGGTGGAACAGATACAATCATATGAGTGAGACTCTAAATAATACCAGTGGTGATGGTTTAACACACCGTGCTCATTTGAAATTAATGATGTATTCCAAAAAATAATGTTTTGAGGTTATGATAGTTTGCTTTCTTATGTTTGGACTTCTCACATATGTGATGTTTGAATTTTATGATTTAATTTATTGAGATGGCCGTGATTAGATTCATGAATTTTCATGTCTTGTGGTTGTTCCCTTGAATCTTCATAGGGTTATCATAGTGGGATTTATCAACATAAGTACATTATGCATGAGTTTCAGAAGCAAGATCCACATCTATTTTATTGTCATGAAGACCCTTCCATAGAAGATAAGTGGATTCCAAAGATTAACGGTTGTTCCTAAAACATGAGTTTGGGACCATGGGGGGTTAATGTCTCCTTAATGTGACTCATTTGGAAGGATTTTATGTTAAGATAAGTGTGATGTTAGGTGGGTTTATATAATAAATAGTGGGTAATTCTTTAATATATCACAAACATATGTTTTGGAATCTATATTAAGAAATATACAAACCAAAAGACATCCCTTGGTTTTTGGACAATGTATATTCCAAATTTGAGTTTGAAATGTTGATTTAGATTTCCATGTGATGAAGACATTAAAGTATTATACTTGAATATGTAGAGGTGAGTCACATTATTAATGAAATGTACATTAAATAATAAAATATATTATAAATTTTAGAGGATTCACTAAGTCCTTATAAAATAACTCAAAAAATATAAAATAACATTATTTTAAAATTAAAACTTATATTTTTTTAATACCTCTTTTATTATGTTTATTACCTCACTATTCGGCCATTATGATGTCATAGAAAACACTATATTCATATGGTATTTAAAGTTTACCCTAAAAATTGACTTTCTTAAGAAATTATGAAATTTAACAATTGGATAATTTTGATGATATAATTCCAAAATAATACTAATTTTATCTAATTGATTTTATAAATATTTTATTTTCCCCTTATAAAATGAAGAACAACATTTTTCTGGAAAATTGACTTGTTTTTAAAATAATATGTTTCAAAACACAATAATGATTACATTTTAATTCATAAAAATTAAATGATCATTTTTAATTAATAAAATTAATTTAATGAAAAAATTTTATTAAGATAATATTTATTTAAAAAATTCATTAATTCACCAAAATAGATTTCTTAATAGAATTTTCATATTAACGATGTATACTATTTATGATTTAAAATAATATACAATGTATCAATAATATAATGAAAGTATATTCATTATTTAATAGAAAATTAATGTAAATAATAATTATGAAAATGTCTGAAAAAATATACCTTTATTACGCAAGCATACACCTTACGAGTAAGGTGTGAGATGGTGGGGATTTCTTGGGGTCGTTTGGTAAACATGGTTTGGGTTGTGATATTGATGATCATGAGCTTCCCCCGTAAAAAAATTCTATCATGCATAGGATGTTGAATCTTAGAGTAAAATTGGTCTATGGAAACCCCATAAAATAAATCTCCCTATAAATTTATAATAAATGGTATTCATAGGGAACACTACTAAACATTGAGGCAATTACCTTCATTGTCTTTTTTGAAAGGATTCATTAAAACCATATTTTATTATAGTCAAGTGATCTCTATTCAATGACTATATTTTCAATGGTAATGATACTTAATGGTAATTTAAATCCAATTTTTTATAATAAAACATAAATTTTTCATGTATTTTCTATATCCACTTTACAATATAAGACATTTAGTTTAATCAAATGTGAAATTATATATATAATAGTTCGGGTCATTACACAATATTCTTACAAATGTATTCAAGTAAAAATTTCAACAAATAACGAAAAGGTGATATTATATGAACTATGTATACCCTCCTTTTACATTGCATAAATGATTTATATCATGAAAGAAAATCATTGATATTTTAAGGTTTTTTTTTGTGGAACATAGGCTCATGAAACAGGAAAAAATATCACATTCTTCTAAATTCACGTGTAATACATATTCATGGGTCACACAAGGATACATTTATAGAATCTAATATCCCAATGACATATATTAATGGAAATTATTGATAATGAATCTCATCATGGGAATAAAAAAGGAGGATATATTTCATGTGATCATGAGGCATACAAATAATAACATGTGAAAAAACAAGAAGGAATTAAAAAAGATAACATAAAGAATTTCATAATAAAAAAAACATGAATAATTACATGGGAAGTTGTCTATGAAAAAAAATTTGAATCTATTAAGGAAATACTCTTTTTTATCACTAAGGTATAATAAATAAATATATCCATGCTTACTCAATGAGGTATCATAAACATGTCATCTATAGAGTGTAAATTTATTATCAAATGAATTAGAGAACTATTGTTACACCCCAAGAATCCACGTTAATCTTCTCTTTGAATAACATAATAGCCTGTGATGTATGCAACATCGAGTTCTAACACACCAAAATCAATAAAACTAGACATTATGAATAGTAATACCCACTTTTGAAATTTTATAAATTTTATCTTTAAAAATGGGCTTCGTTTTTTGGATTAGGAATATCGAAATTAGCTTAGGGTGAATTTTTTGTATTTTTCGGAAAAGTTTCAATTTTTGATAAATAATGAAAAACACTAAATTATAGTCTAAAAGATAATTTTTATTTAAATAATTATTTATATTATTTAAATTTATTTTAGGTCAAAATAGATACATAATACCTATTTATGTTCAATTTAATTCATTGGTGTCAGTTTATAATAATTTTATATGTATAAAAATTTATTGAACTTTTTATCGTCTTTTACCCACCTCCTAAGAGCATTTTCAAAGCTACAGAAATTTTTTTTACCGCTTGAATGAGTTGAATTTCAAAAATACTAGAGAAATGGTTGATATTAGTAAGTAAAATGTGGTTCAATATGTTATAATTTGTTTTTTGTGAATTGTTACTTTTTATTTTTATTTACCACGGGTAAAAGTAAATAGGGTAATTAAGGGGACAAATATTATTATTATTACACTCAAAAATGTCTTAATTCTATTAGATAAACATAATTCGAATATAAACAACCATAGGAAAAAAATATTATCTTTTAGGTCCACTTGGATTAGATTAGGTCATTAATTATTTTTTAATTCAAAAAAGAGTTGAAAGTGTTAAATTTAATATTTAATAACTAAAACATTTTTAATATTGGGTTATACAAAAGATAAATTTGACTATAAATATTCATTATAATTATAAAAATATTTCCTACAAATTGATATTTTATTTATAATTTTTAGAAATTAAATAATTAAATTTATGATAGACACAATGATGATGCAATAATTATTGTATTAATGAATGATTAACATAATTGATATTAAAAATATGAAAATAAATTAAATTTTATACTTTTTATGAATTCTGCTAATTTTCAAGATTAATATGATATGTTAGAGGTTTTATATGATTTTTTATCGAAGGAATAATGATATTATTAATTTAGAAAAATCAAATTAAAAAATAGTCTCAAAATTGACATAAAAGAGTTTTTAAAACAAATATTATATTATTAATTGATATTCTATTCCTAAAAATATAAGGTTCGGAAAAAAGACATATATAATTTATTTGTATCATTAAGGAACCACTTGTGGTTCACTTTGATGTTTTAGAATTTTTATTAACCCAAAAATAAAAAAATACAAAGAGATATGATAGATGCCAATCTATTTAACTAAAAGTTATATCTAAAAGATAAAGTAAATATAGTGACCCAAACATTCCTAAAACCTATTGTTTTAGTGGTTTTCCACTGATCCCCACCATAGGCTTTAAATAATTCATTTTTTTCCATTAGAAACAGAAAATTATTTTATTATAAAATAATATTTCTATCTTTTCACAAGGTGCCCTTCACCCCTATTATAAAAGGGAACTTACCCTTCTCTAAAATTCAAACCTATAAAGCTATTTATCTCGGCCAAACCTGGCCCAAATATTTGTCCAAATATCCTCCCTTCATCTTAGAGGCCTTCCTTTAGTCAGAAATCCAACCTATGGATCCCTTTTGATCAAATGAAAAGGAAGAACCCGAAGAATATTTAAATATTTCATCACGTCATTAAAGTTCTTTCCTTCTTCCACTTCCTCATTCATTGTGGTTTCCATTATAAAATAACCAATCCAATATCTTATATATATATTGATGTTATTATTAATATGGTATGAGCATATATTCATTATTATATCGATCCTTTGAATGACATGTCACCATACGTGCGTACGTACGACTTACTGTCTCCACGTCATGGTGTAATTGTTATTCAATACATTATTATTTGGATGTGTAAAATACTGATGTGTAATGGAAATAAATAAAAATTATAACATGATAATTATTCTGTATATTGGATATTCCATCCAATATATATTTTTTAAATATAAAAAGAATGGTATTGTCGCTCATGCATACGTACGGATTATCGTGTCCATGATTCGATGAGATTCATTTCCACTTTCACCATTCATCGATGATTTTAAAAAGGCATATTACTAATAAGTATGTAGTATACACAATTATAATGATACTGGGGAAATATATGTGTGTGTATTTATGTATTTTTGTACTTGCATATATCTTATTCACCAAGATCTATTCAATATGATATGAAATCAGAAACAACATTTAAGCGTACGTATGGACTACCGTCTCCATAAACAGTGTTTTCCATTTCATATATATTTCTATTATACAAATTTATATTCCAAATATATATGATATATAAATCATTTTTTATATTCTGGATGTATTTAAACCACGATCTAAGTGATATAATCAAGAGTATATGATAAAACACGTATGATAAATTAAGTGATTATTAACTGAAATGTTAATTTAACGTGGAAATTATTATTTAATGGGTAGTATGAAGTCATAAAAGAATCATTTATCACACCATAAATATTAATATGGTTCTGGTATAATTTAATAACATACTACGGTCTTTATACAGAAAGCTAAACGTACCCTTGACTAAAGGAATGTGCACGGTAAGGGTCAATTCCTCAATCTAATTATTATCCTAGATTGTTTGTGAGTAAGTTTTTACTGGGACATATTTTTTAACACTACACATGTTTCATAAAAGATTTTTCCAATGGATTATTTTAAGGTAATCATTAACTAAATAATCATTTTGAATGTTTTAAAGATTTAATTTTAAAAACCTTTATCATTAATGTGCATTTTTTGAAAATGATTTTATAGATTTCTTTATATTGACATGGATGTTTTAAAATGTTAATTCCCCTCAAAATATTCAATGTGGTATGAGACACTTTGATTCAAAAATATATTTTAAACTAATTCCTTGATAAATTATGTGACTTATCAAATTACTTCATGAAAAAAGGGATATTTCACTCAAAGAGTTTTACTGATAATTTTCAACTATATCAGCATACTTTATTGGATATTATTCTTGATTGAGGTTGATTTATTATAATATAAATATTCCATAATGTATAGAAGGTTTTCTTCTATGTTTTACTATTGATGTGTTATTTGTATACCATTCATGGTTTATAGATAAATTATTGACAATTCGTATGCTAGTTTTAATACGAATGTTTATGTTGTGTTTAACCCTTTTCATATAAGGAATGCATTGGACTTAGTAAGTGATGGGTGGAGCCCACTATAACTCCTCGATGCATCGTTAGGTCTCATGAGAAAACTAAAAGGGCCATTGGGTGAGGCCATTCCTAATTTGATATATGGTTTTGGAGGAGGCCTAAATCATTTTTTAGATGTCTTGGCTGAGGCCATGACAAAATGTTTCAGAATGTCAGGAATTATGCATTCCCTCATTATGAAATTAGTTATTACATGTGATTATTTGACTAGTATAATATCCATGTTCATGTTCATACGGTATCATTTGATTTATTTTTTCCATATTATCATAAAATTTATGTTTAAAAGGATGTTGTTTTTATTAAACATCATGCCTTAAATGTTTATAGATTTCACTAAATTATTTACCCTAAGAGAGCATTTGAGCTCACCCATATATTATGTTTTATTTTCCCAGGATCCCAAGAAGTGTTTTATTTTTGAGATGCATGGTTATGCTATGGGAACAATGGAGTTCTCAAAGGATTATTTTTTGTCGAATGTTAGAAAGTGTAATGTAACATTCATGTATGTAATCTATTTTCAAAGACACATAAACTGATCGATCTTTAGGGACTTGATTCTTTTGAATCATGCCAATGTATTAAAATAATGCACCTTCTTTTCACTTCTAGGGTCGGGGAGTTACAATTGGTATTAGTGGATGTTTAGTACAAAACATGGATACTAGATTTAGATAATCTCTTATTAGAGTATATATCCCAAAGATAGACATTGAGGATTAGAATAGAAGAACTTCCTAGAATTTTGTTATTCTAGAGATTTTGTGAGTTTTCAATAAAATACATCCCTGTATAGATACGGGCAAGTAGAGGTGGCTCTGGAACAGACGTACATAGGGGTAAAACCCAAAAACAGTACTTTGAGCTAGACTCGAATGGGAACTGGGGCACAATAACAGGCCTTGTAGCACACATGGTTACGACACTCCTAGGGGATATGCTAAGGATAATTCTCATTTTTTTACAAATAATGATGAATGTTTAATGAGTATATACTTCCTCAAATAATATTTTTATGATTATAAATTATATCCATAAACTGTTCAATTTATGTTAACTGTTTTCCAAATTTAGAATTATGTATTTCGATTCATTAATACATCTATTTTATTCCATTGCTTATAAATGGTCCCTAGTGAAAGGATTGGAAACCGTATCAATTGATGCACTCCACGTATGGATTTACCTCCTTCTCATGATAATTATAGTGGAGCTGGTGATAAAAATGAGCAGATCAGCTTATCACTATATTGGGACAACTCACTCAGGTTATGAATAATAACCTTAACTATATGGAGCACCCTGATTCGCATCATGGAGGATCATTGTTAGATTGATTTATGAGGAAAAATCCACCAAAATTAAATGTTGGTAAAAATCATCCAGTTGCTGAGCAATGGAAAAATTCCTTATAAAAAATATTCCATTCCATGGGGAGTATCGAAAGGGAAAACGTTGTCATGGTAGTTTACCACCTCACTGGAGATGCTTATCAATGGTGTTCATTGATTCAAATCACAAAGGAAGATGATGATGTATCAAATATGGAATGGAGGGTGTTTAATGAAATTTTCTTCGAAAAATACATTCTTCATTGCCATTGAGAGGATATGGAAAGGAAATTTATGAGTCTATGGACAAAGGAGGACGAGAATGTCGAAAAGTATGAAGCTAACATTACAATGTTAGTGGGGAATAGTACATATTATATATGTAACATGAGATGTAATATTGATCATTTCTTTTTTGGGTTAAAACCATTTCTCTATAGATCATTTGTCTCACAATTCTTCTCATCGTATGAAGATATTTTCTCATGTGCAATCAAGACAGAAATATAATTCTCTATGTCTCACAACATTAAAGCAATGAAAGAGATGAAGGGATCTGCTGAACCATATGTAAATGGACATAAAGGGAGGAAGAGAAAAGTTGAATATCCATCCTATAGTAAATGTTGGAAGAAACACCATGGTACATGCCTGAAAGGAATGAGTGTTTGTTACAATTGTAATGAAAAAGGACGCAAAGCTTGTGATTGCAAGGTGAGGAAGGAGGATGTCAATGTTGAATTCTACAATTGTAGAGAAATGGGGTATTATGCGAATGAATGACCTATGTGTCAAGCGAACATACCTCCAAAAAGGCCAAAGGATCAAGGCCATTCTTATGTTATCACTACTGCCGAGGTTGAAGCTCCGAAAGACGTGGTGTCATGTAATTTAATGGTATCCTCATGTTTAGAAAATGCATTATTTGATTATGTATCATCGTATTGTTTATTTTCTTCCCGTTTTTCTATGAGATGTAGATATATCTAATTTGATTTAACAATGGAGTTTTCAGTCCAATATTCTAAGAGATGTATCATTGCAGCAATGGTTTTTGAATCAGTTCCCATTAAGGCATATATATGTTATTTATCTTCTAATATAATATTCAAACCCATGATTGAATTTGATATAACCCTTCATATGGATAGGATTTTGGACCATGATGTTAAAATTTATTGTATGAAGAAGGAGGTTACAATTTCTGATGATTATAAGGAGTACAGTATCTTTACAGAAGAAGAGTCACCACGTAATTCTTATCTAGATCCACCCCAAGTAGCTCAAGTAAATTCAATTATTAGGGAGGAAAATAATTAAAAAACATTGGCTGAGGAATAGAATGTTAAAATAGAGGATGTACCTAAGGTGAATGAATATGTAGATGTCTTTCAAGAAGATTTACCTGGATATCCCCCAGAATGACAAATTGAGTTTTCCATTGATTTAATTCCATGATTAGGGCCCATATCGAAGACCCCTCATATAATGGCCCTTGTTGAATTAGTGTATCTATAGAAACAACTAGAGGAATTGACTAATAAGGGATTTATTCTCCCTAGTGTTTCTCCATGGGGATCCCCTGTCATTTTAGTTAGGATGAATGATGGATCTATGAGGTTGTGCATTGACTATAGGGAGATCAATGTTATAATAATAAAATAATATATATCCTACCACATATTAATGATTTATTTGACCAACTGTGTTGATCTCAATACTTTTCAAATATTGACCTCTGATCTGGATATGATCAGTTGTGTGTTTAGAAGGAAGCCATTCTGAACACAACATTTTGAACCAGGTACTTGCATTACGAGTTAAATTTAATGCCTTTTGGATTGACTATTTCAGCCTCTATCTTCATGAATCTAAGGAATTGAGCTTTCAAGGAATATCTTGGTCACTTTTAAGTGGTATATATTAATGATATCTTGGTATACTCTGAATTATATGAATATCATGAAAATAACATGCGTATTATTCTATATACTCTTAGTATACATGAATTATATGGGATGATTAGCATGTGTGAATTATGGCTTCAGAAGAATACTTTTCATTTCCATATTGACACTATAGATGGAATCTATGTTGATATTTCTATGACCAAGGAAGTCCAATAATGGCTTCCACCGATGAGTATAACTGAGGTATGCTGTTTTATTGGTTTAGAACGTTATTATCGACATTTCGTCCATAATGATTCTCGGTTGGCTAACCCATTAACAAAGATCACGCCAAATGGTGTTAAATTTGTTGGGAAAAAATTGTGTGAAGAATGTTTTGATGAAAGGATGAGTAGACTAGTCAATTCTCCTATATTGACTCTACCATCAGGGAATGGTGGGTTTGATATTTATAGTGATGCTTCAATGAATGGATATGGTTTTTTCCTTATGTAGAATGATAGTGTTATTGCCTATGCATCACGATAGCTAAAAATTCATGAGAAAATCTATTGAAGTCATGATCTTGAGTAAGCAGCAATGATCATTTTGTTGGTGATATGGAGACATTATCTCTATTGTGAAAAATGTGGGATATTTACTGATCACAAGAGTTTGAAGTATAATTTTTCTCATACCTAGAACTCAACTTGGGGAAAATGGGATGGATTGAAATACTAAAGGATTATGATTACACTATACAATACCACCCAGGAAAGGCAAATAAGGTGGCAGATGCTTTGCGTAGAAAGGATCATGGTGTTTTGAACAAGATCAGAGTTGAAAAGGATCCTATATATATGGATTTAGTAATGGTGGATATGGGAATCAACATGGATGGTGAAACATCAATACTTTTTCAAATGGTTTCCAAACCATCTCTACTAGAAAGGATATAGAGTTCATAGACCAATGATGAATAGATTCAAAATATTATTGAAGCTGTGAATGATGGGAGATTGAGTGACTTTGTTTATGAAGATGAAATTTTTAAATTTTGTAAGAGACTTTGTGTTCCTGATATACCTTATCTAAAAAGAGAATTTTTGGATGATTCTCATAGATCCAATTTCTCTATAAACCCTTGTAGAAGAAAAATGTATAGAGATTTGAAGGAAAATTTTTGGTAGGAGAACATGAAGAAGGAGATTTCTGATTTTGTGTCAAGATGTATGTTTTTTCAACAAGTGTAAGCTGGAAGGAAACATCCTGGAGGAGTCTTGCAACCTCTTCCCATACCGGAGTGGAAATGGGATAAAATTATGATGGACTTTTTCATGAGACAACCAATGAATTTTAGAAGGAATGATGCTATATGGATCATCGTTGATCGTCTTACCAAGTTAGCACATTTTCTAACTATAAGAGAAGATTTACCATAAGAAAGTCTAGAAAGACAATATATTAATGATGTGGTGAGACTTCATGGAGTACCACTATTGATAGTTTCTGATCTTGATCCCCATTTTACATCACGAATCTGGAAAAGTCTTCTTAATGACCTGGATACTGAACTTTGTTTGAGCACTATGTACCACCCTCAAACTGATGGATAGTAAGAAAAAACTATTCAAAACATAGAAGTCATTTTGATATCTTTCTCACTTGACATTCAAGGTATGTGGGATCAATATTTACCTCTGGTATAATTATCCTATAAAAATAGCTTCCATTATAGTATTCATATGACACCATATGAATTTTTATATCTAAATTTATGTTGCACACCAACCAGTTGGGATGATTTTGGTGAAAGAAAACTCATAGTCAATGAACTTGCAGAGGAAACGATGGAAAAGGGGAAGGAAATCCAAAACCACATCAAGGTAGATAAAAGTATATAGAAGAGCTATGCTGATAACCGAAAGAAATATTTGGAATTTCAGGTATGAGATAATGTTTTCATGATGGTATCTCCCTAGAAGGATGTTATATTTTTTGGTAAGAATGTAAATTTAAGTCTCAGGTACATCAGACATTTTGAAATTCTAGAAAGAATTTGGGTTGTAGCTTACCATTTGGAAAAGCCTCCAAGTCTCTACAGAGTTCACGATGTTTTACACATATCACAGTTATGAAAATACATACCTGACCCAATGCATGTACTCACCTATGAATAATTAGAACTCGAACTTGATCTGTCTTATTTTAAAGAGCATGTCAAGGTTCTTGATACAAGAGAACATGTGCTGAGAAACCAGATGACTTGTTTGGTAAATGTTTTATGGAGATACCATAATATGGAAGAAGAAACGTGGGAATCTGAGGAACTTATGATGAAGAACCACCTGAGTCATTTGTGCAGTAATATTCTAGAAATATCGAGGATGAAATTATTTGATGGAGGGTAGAATATAACACCCCACTATTCCAAAGTACTCTTCACTTTGAATAATACAATATTGTGTGTTGTATGCAACTACGAGTTCTAACACACCACAACCAATCAATCTAGGCACTATGATAATTATTACCCAATTATTGAATTTTTTTAAATTTTATCATTCAAAATGGACTTCATTTTTGGATTCGTAATATCTAAATTATCTTAGTGTAAATTTTTATTATTTTTCTTAAAACTTTCAATTTTTTATGAATAGTGAAATACACTGAGTTATAGTCTAAAAAGAAATTTTTATTTAAGTAATTATTTATTTTAGTTATATTTATTTTAGGAGAAAATAGATACATAATACCTATATAAGTTAAATTTAATTAATTGGACTTAGTTTATAAAAATTCTAGATATATAAAAATTTTAATGAAATTTGTACCATCTTTTACACACCTCCTAGGGGCATTATTATATTTACATAAAACATAATTTTAACACTTCTAGGAGTTGAATTTCAGAAATCTAAGAGACATGGTTGACATCAGAAATTAAAATGTGGTTCTATAAGATACAAATAATTTTTTTTGAATAGTGTCTTTTTACTTTAATTAATCATTGATAAAAGTAAATGGGGTAATTAATGGTAAAAATGATATTATTATTACCCTAACACATGTCCAAATTCAATTGTATAAGTATAATTATACCAAAAACAACCATATAAATAAAATATGATCCTTTAGGTCCACTTATATTAGATTAGGACATTTATTATTATTATTTTCAATGATGAGTTAAAAATGTAAAATTCAATGTTTAATAACAAAAATATTTTTAATATAGGGATATAGATAAGATAAATTAAAAAACAAATATTCATTATAAAGATAAAAATATTTCCTACATAATTTTATTTTATTTATAATTTTAATTCATTATATAATTAAATTTATTGATGACACAATGATGAAGTAGTAATTACTGTATTAATGAATGATTAAAATAATTGCTATTATAAATATCCAAAAATATGAAATTTGGGTCTTTTTATGAATTCCACTAAAGTTATATGTTAATATGACTTGTTAGGGATGGTTATATGAATATTTTTTGATATAATAATTCTATTATAAATTTAGAAAAAACAAAATACCAAATATTTTCAAAAATGACATAAAAGAGTTTTTAAAACAAATTTAAAATTATTAATTGATATTCAATTACTAAAAATCTAATGTATGGAAAAAAGACTTATATTTTGATATTTGTATTATTAATGAACCAGTTGGGGTTCTCTTGGAAGTTTATTGTAATTTAATTAACTATATAATATAAAAATATATAGAGACATGGTAACTATGAAACTATTTAACAAAGTGTTAAATCTAAAATGTAAAGTTAATATAGTGACCCGAACATATATAAAACCAATTGGATGAGTGTTTTTCGACCCATAACCACCTTTGAATTTAAATAATTCAATTTTAGCCATTAGAAAACGAAAAATATTTTATTATAAAATAACATTTCTGGCATTTCCTAAGGTGCCCCTCACCCCTCTTATAAAAGGGAACTTCCCCGTCACTCAAATTCACACCTCCAAAGCCATTTGTCTAGTCCAAACCCTTAAAAATATGATCACCAATATCCTCCCTTCACCATATAGGCCTATATTTAGTCATAAAGACATCCAATGGAGCCCTTTTGATCAAATCAAAAGGAAGAACCTACAAAAGAGGTAAATATTTCATCACCTCTTTCAAGGTCTTTTCTTCTTCCACTTCCTCTTTAATTATTGTTTACATTATAAAATAATAACTACAATATCTTATATATACTATGATTTAATTATAAATATGGTAAACCAATATTAATTATTATATCCATCCTTTCAATGACACGTCACCATGCGTGCGTAGGTATAGCTTACCACCTCCACGTTGTGGTGCAATTGTTATTAAAAACATTATTATTTGGTTGGTTATAATAATGACGTGTAATTGACATAAATAATAAATATAACATGATAATTATTCTGTATATATGATATAATATCCAATTATATATTATTTTAATACCAAAATAATGATATTGTCGCTCGTGTGTACATACGGATTACCGTCTCCACAATGCGATGAGATTTATTTCCACATTCACCATTCATCGATGATTATAAAAATATATATTAATGATCAGTATGTAATATATGACATAATAATGCTACTATATATATATGTATGTATTTATGTAATTATATATATCTTAATCACCTAGATCTATTCAATACGATATGAAAACGGAAACAGCGTTTATGTGTACGTACGGACTATCATCTCCATAAATGGTGTTTTTCCATTTAATATATATGTCTATTATACAAATTTATATTATAAAAATATATGACATATAAATCATGTTTTATATTCTATATGTATCTAAATCATGATCTACATGATACAATCAAGAGTGACATGTTAAAACACGTATGATAAAGAAAGTGATTATTACCTAAAATGTTAATTTAACATGTAAATTATTATTAAATGGGTAGTATAAAGTCCCAAATGAATCATGTATTTCATCATATATTTTAATAATGTTCTGTTATAATTTAATAACATTATATGGTCATTATACAGGAGTTTAAATGTTCCCTTGACTAAAGTAATGTTCAAGGTAAGGGTTAATTCCTCAATGTCACTATTATCTGAGATTGTTTATGTGTTAATTTTTACTGGAACATTTTTATTATACATGAACATGTTTCGTAATATTGTTTTCCAAAGGATTGTTTTAAGGTAATATTTATCTAAAAAAATCATTTTAAATCTTTTAATGATTATTCTTCTAAACCATTCTCATTAATGTCTATGTTTTCAAAATTATTTTATGGATTTATTTATATGGACACGGATGTTTAAAAATGTCAATTCACTTCAGAAGTTTCAATGTGGTATGGGAAACATTGATTCAAAAATCTCTTTTAAATGACTTCCTTTATTAATTTTGTGACTTTTAAAATTATTTCATGAAAAAAGAGTTATTTCTCACAAAAAGTTTTACAGATCATTTTCAACTATGTTAACATCCTTTATTGGATATTATTCTTGATCGAGGATGATTTATTATGATAAAAAATCTTCCATATTGTGTTGAAGGGTTAGTGATATGTCTGACAGTGGATGAGTTATTTTTATACCATTCATGGTTTATGGATAAATTATTGACATTTCATATGCTAGTTTTAATATTAATGTTTATGTTATGTTTAAACCTTTTCATATGAGGAATGCATGGGACATGGTATGTGACGGGTGGAGCCTGCTAGAGCTCCTCGATGCATCAGCAAGTCTCATGAGACAACTATTTGTGTAATTGGTCAAGGCCTTTCCCAATTTGATATATGGTTTTGGATGAGGCCTACATAATTTTTTAGACATCTTGGCTGAGGCCTTGATAAATTGTTTCAGAATATCTTCCATTATACATTCCCACATTATTAAATTAGTTATTAAATGTGATTATTCGACTAGTAGAATAACCATGTTCATATTAATATAGTAATTTTGGATTTATTTCTTCCATATTATGTTCAAATTTATGTTTAAAAGTATTTTGAATTTATTACACATCTTTCCTTAATTGTTTATAACTTCCTCTAAATTATTTACCCATACAGAGCATCTAAGCTCACCCCTTTCTTATGTTTTATTTTCCTAGGATACCAAGAAGTGTTTAATGTTTGAGATGTAGGGTTAAGATAAGGGAATAATTTTGTTGTAAAAGGATTATTTTTTTGTTGTATGTTATAAATTGTAATGTAACTTTCATTTATGTAATCTATTTTCCAAGACTATTAAACTGATCGATCTTTCGGGACATCATTCCTTCTAATCATGCCAATGTATATAAAGAAAGCACTAACTCAGGGATTCTAGGGTCGGGGCGTTACAACTATCAGGGATCACCAGTAATTATTATTAATTTCATATAGGCCACATTGATCGTAATAATTCGTATTTTTCTTAACAGAAGGATACAAAATAATAGGTTTCATAAAAAACCATTGAGTGTGTATGTTCTTTAAGAAGTCACCATAACATTTTTGTTATCCCACTAAAAGGGAATATGGGTTTCGTATATGTAAACCCAAACATGAATAAAACATATAAAAATCTTGGTGAAAACCCATAAATGATGAAATGGTTTGTTTATTCCCAATATAATAATTTCTCATGTAAAAAAAGGAAAATTAGCTAATTTAATTCGGCATCATGAATGGTATAAAATGAAAAATTAGAAAAGGATAAATTGTGATATAAAGAGGGTCTTCCATTGATAATCAATAATTTTTGATGTAATTCTTTTATAAAATTAATATTAAATGAATGTAACATGTCTTTTATAATACGAACACAAAAACATCATTTAATGGGAATGAAGATAAAGATAATTTCATTAAATTAATGAGTTGTTCCTAAAACTTAAGTATAGAACCATAGAGGATTAGGGATACATTGTGGGACTCTTTTGTCGTAAAAATACCTTTACTTTGTGGATGATGGATTTTGAGTATATGAGAAGCATGAGATTCTAGGTTATTTATAACAAAAATGGAAGAATTGTTTAATATTTTAAAAATATTGGTCTTTTAAATCAATATTGTTGAAATGAAATAAACATAGCATTACCCATGTTGTTTTTTTTTAAATTTTAAAAATATTTTATGATGTTTTATTCCACAATATAAAAACACCCATTTTAATTTTCCAATGGTCATTTATTGTAATATTTTCACCAAATTAATGTATTCAATCTATTTCAAACAATTGAATTTCACTAGTATTTTTTAAAATAGATTAAAAGAAATTTAAATACATAATATTAATATATTTAAAAAAAATTAGTTCATTTATTATTTTCAATTAAAAAATAAATTATTATTATATAATTTTGATGTCATTAAGCATACATAAATATCAAAACTATATATTTACTATTCACAAAAATATAATTTTTGTTTTAAAATTTTAAATAATTTACCCAAATAAATTTTTGATTGGTTGATATCAAATATAATATTTTTTTATCAAAATTATTTTCTATATGTGATTACATTATAATTTTATACATTAATATCCATATTTACCATGAAATAACTTTTTTAAACGCGTAGCCAATTTTCATAACAGTTTTACAAATTGGAAAAGAAAATAAAAAAATATTTTATCATTTCTATTATAATAATTGTTCTTTAAAAGGCAAATTAAAATTTTATTTTAAATAAACACATTTATTATAGAAGAATATGTTTTTAATAATACTGTAAATATGTTTTATTAATGATCAAAAATCAATTTATTAAATTCTTCCAACCTAAACATATATTTTATTTTGGAAAAGATATTCTTAAAATGGAATTATTTGAAAAAATTTATTATTTATACAAATAAATAATACACCTTATGAGACATTTTTCTATACATGTAATCATTTACTACATATGTGCACTCACTAATTGTAAGGTGTTAACTGGTTGTAGTTTCATTGTGTGGCAAAGAAAACATTGATTTTGTGGTATTATCCAATAGCATTAACTTCACTCTTATATGTTTTCTCAAGACTCAATTATCGAAGATCCGATAGGGTTTGGTCAATGGAAAAGCCCTGTGTTGAAATGTCCCTCTCATGTTTTAAAAAATGGGCTTCAAAAAAATGACTCTATCAGTTGAATCCATCCTTTTTCATTTAAATTTAAATGATTATTTATTATTACAACTTATAAACACAAAATTTTATAGTTAAATTATCACAGATAAGAATATATCCAAATGGTAAAATTGAACATATGTTTTATTGACCGACTTCCATATTTAACAACTGGTCGTATAACTGTTGACCCATCTGTGACATAATATGAGATAGAGAGATAAGACAAATAAACCAATCAACACGTGAAAAAATATATATAGAAATCTGAAGTGAGAATATAAAATTTCATGCAACACTACAACCACTGAATGGAATACTACAAGTACCAATTTATAAAAATGGATGTGACCTTGAATCCCAAATATGTCCTAAAAAACAATGAGATTTTAATATCTAGATTGATATCCAACTAGCCTCATCATACCCAAAACATAATTTATATATACATAATTTTAGAATAACCATATGCTCAGTAGGATCCTCCCCAAATACTCTCATGTATAGGAGAAATTATATCTTGGTAATGTATAGTGAATTGAAGTAAAAATTTTCCATCACTTACACAGATATAGTAAGTTCCTAGACACATTAGGGATAATTCTCATTGTGTATCATATACAATAATGAATATAGTATATTAAATAAACATCAGTGGAACACTATGCTAAATTACCCACTAATTTGATGCCCTACCCCAACATCACACATCTTGATCCATCTCAATCCAATTGATGCAAGCCCAATGACACCGGGGAAAGGCATTAGTATATTTACCACAATCTCCAAAACATCACATTATCACATATCATGTCACAAAATATAGTAAAAATTTAGTCTCAATGATCCACCACAACCTGTGTGACATTTATCAAACATTGGGTATTTTCTTCAACAAATCTAAACCCATACACTAATTTAGTAGCTCAAGACATCACAACATATACTTGTAACACCAATATTAATCATTAAGATATAGTAGCTAGAAATACATGTCTTTGATATAATAAAAACCTCTCATAACCCTATACATACATAAATAGGAAGACTAAATTCCATTCAAATAAATACATGTAACTACAAAGAGAAGAGAACAAGGCTAGATGGGGTAGTCAGTCATCCATCCTCTCACTACCTTGTTGGAAACAAATCAATCACATACTCCACTGCGTGTATATTCTCCTAATGTACATGGTTGGGGAACAATATGAAATCATATATTAAACAATATATAATATATCTCATAACCACACTATGGTAATAACCTTGTCCCACATTCAACTATAGATCACGTTACTCAAACTCTAGAGTTCCACTATGGTGACCAAACATCATATAAGAACACATGCATTTAAAATATATATATTAAACTACTTATCTTATTTTTATAATTTCCCTATAATAATTAATAGAAAACAAAATAATTAAAAATTAACATTATACCGAATTATATTACATTAAGCTTCTAAGTAAAAATATTTCCCATCATTCATAATACAAACTGAGTCCATTATTTCCCAAGATTAACATATTAATAGTTATTTCATTACATCAACACCAACCCCATAGTTTAGGAATTATTTATTCCTAATTACAATAATTCCATAAACTATATACTCTAGTAAAACCATCATAATCTACCACCATGTGGAAAGATTAAATAATGAATTTCCAACTTCGTTTAGCTGTGAAGAATGGAAAACCGAAGAAACAAGAAACCTAACTATCATCCATGAAATAGATTCCCAATAAATAATCTCATCTATATATATCATAGAAATGGGTAATCCCACCTTCAAAAAATTCCATCATTGTTGGTTCCATCCCATAGACCTCAATGCATGTCCCAATGAATCCCACCTTCTAATTCCTCAACTGCTTTCAAAACATTTAGGCCACCCTACCCAAAAATCATATGTAACATCACATGATCTTCCATCCTAGGTTCATATCACATCTCATAACAAAGATCAAATTCAAAAGAAATCATAAAATAATAAGGAAACATAAAAGAATAAAAATCATTAAAATATATTCCCAAAAACATATTGTTTATCCATCAAACATAAGAGATCTCTCCCAAATCCAATCTCAAGGATCTCATAATTCTCAATTTGTAAAGAAAGAAAGTTACATAAAATTATCTTTATCACACAACATGGTCTGATACCATATTGAATAGATAGATTCAATATTCATAGGTTCCAACCATCAAGAACCTATTGAATGAAGTTGTAAAAAGAAACAAAATTAATTAAACAATTATTTCGAACATGCTTCCAATGATCCAAGTATTACCATATATCACGAATTTTCAATTAATATGAAAAACAAGCATAAAAATGATATATATTATTTTTCAACTCAATTAATCACATGAGTGATCACATATAAATAAACATGAAAAAATATTAAATAGACTATCATCATATTATATCAATCACTAGATTATAACCATGCATCTTCTTTCATTATTCATATGGAGGTTAATTATTAATTAATTACATATATACATTAGGTAAAATATTAAAAATTCTATTCCATGAATTAGTACATGATAATAATTTATAGCATAGATAAGATGTTATTTAGAAAATGAAGAGGGAACTGACTATCATGGTATAAATAATATAATAGACATGAATTATCTATCAAAATCATTAATCTAGTTCAATATTATTATGTTGATTCAATTTCAATACAATGGGATGAACCATGATAACTTTATAATGGAATGTAAATAAAAAATGATAATCAATGAATCATATAGGTTAATGATGTTCACATTCTTCATACAATAAAGGACTAATGTTGAGGGTCCTGATTACCTCTCTCGTAAGAAGATCATATAAACATAGATCAAAATATAAAAATCTAATGATCTATCCCCATTATAAAAATCATAGAAATTATTAATGAAGGATCACATGATTTTTGAAATTTCATAAGGGGTTTATGGATTAATAATTCATGAGATTATAAATTTGTTAGAGATGTGTTGCATAAGTAGTGTAGATGGCTTGAAATTTTTACCCATTGGCTAATGGTTGAGTTTTTGACTCCAATTTAATAAAATATCACCTTAAAAAATTTAACCTCCCCATACTACATATCGTGAAACACACTTTAAATTGTCCTAACAGGATGTGAAACAGTCATACACTGCATGTAAGGATTAGAAGTCTGGTAAATTTCATCTTTCTGACATTATGTAGATAAACCACTCTAGACTCCTTCTATAATATTTACAAGCACCATGATCCTTGATGACATAAAAAAGATAGGTATACACATATCTAATATATTAAATACACTAAAAAAGAAAATAAATATGTAGAATGACCAATTACCAGGGATTTGTGATTTATCCAACATAAGAATAAATCCTCGAATAAAGAGTCCCTGAAGGAGTGGGATCATCCAAAATCACCCAAAATCATAATATAATATTAGAGTGAACATGTTAACAAAATAAAAAAGGTATTAATGTGTTAAAAACATTTAAAATCCATGAACATGAGGAATTAGCATTGTGAATCCCTTTCACAGAATGAAATCCCATGTATTACAAGTACAATGAAAAGTTAATTAACTAGGATAAAATGAAAACTCCATAAGATTTTTCATGATGTGTAAATATTTGGATTCCTATAAAATTTTCACACCCTATACATTATTCATAACATCTCCCCTACACCATATTCATATCATTTAACCCATTTACCATGAGAATGTGTCCCACATGTAGTACTAAGACAAATTTTTCTAGAAAAAAACTACAAAAAAAAACATATAAATTATTTTTCCCAAAAGAACCTCTAATATCTATTTACACAAGAATACAATGACTCTATAAATTCATGAAAACATACATCCCTGAAAATTACCCCAGTTTCCCCAACACAGGATCTAAAGTCATAAGAATCATACAACTCACCCAAAAAAATGAAAAATAATTAAATAATTATTTAATGATTGAAATATGGTGTTATAATATCTTGGTAGAAAAAAATTATTATTTTTTAAACCATATCATAGTATGGGAATAATATTATTAATTAATAATAAAATGAGAAGAAAGAGGAATACAAATATGTCATAAGGAGAGTGATAATAAAAATAGGTAAATTAAATAAGGAAATTATATATATGTTTACAGAATTATATATATATAACATAAAACATGATATTATAAACCTTTTTTTGGTTTCATTAATAAGTCATCCATCATTATGATGGAGAACTACCATGGTATATTAATTTTTCTCTTTAATACCTAATATAAAATCTTGTGTGGTAAAATTATTATCCCAACACATATTAGAGATATATAATTCATGGGACACAAATTTAGAAATGATAATAATATATTTTCATGTCACTTGAGTAAAATAATCCAGACAAAAATCATAAAAATGATAAAACCTCGTGAATGATGTTGTATTTTTAATTCTGATTCATGGAGTAATAAAATTCTAAATTATATTAGTTACACATATAAAAAGGAACTAGATAATTTTTTATTTAATTATATTAAAAGAATAATTGGTCTTGATATAAAATTTCTAATCTTGATATCTCACTAGAGTAATCATGTAGTAGAATAGATAAATAATTAGCATTTTGGTCAAGAATCAATAAATTAGTAACTGATCACAATAATGAATGAAATACCATGTTTTTAATAATAATTGAATTGAGATATGAAGTTTATTAAAAATATAATTTCAGATATTGGATTTATTTAATTTATTAAATTCAATTTATGTGGATCATGATCGACAATAGGAAAAAATTATTAATGTCTTCTTCAATCTAGAATAAAAATAAAATAGAATTTTGAACAGAACTATTAAATGAATAAACTCAAAAATGAAAAAGGATACTTAAAAACATATTTATACATAGAATATTTATACAACAATAGTAGAAATTCATGTATATGATATCTCACTAGAAGGAAATATATAAACAATTAGTGTAACTAATATGTAATAAAGATGTTAATGATGATCTTTTACCTCATATTGAATTTTTTTCTACACAATTACATAAATAATTTGATAATAAAATATTGATTATTGAATACATTCCTATGATCCATATCAGTATATATATATATATATATATTTCAGGTGCATTTATCATCATGTGTCACCAGTTTATGACATTATTTCTTCTCAGGTTGTTAATAATATATTTTTCAGTCAATTTCGCTAAAAATATTCTAGGATGTTCACCAATGTCAATGTATGGTACATTATATTTATTACATCAATATTTTTTAATTATTAAATGAAATATTCTTCCATTAAATCATAATTTCTAAAGATTAATAGATTTTTTATAAATGGATACATATTAGAAAAGTTACATTGATATTTCATTTTATGAAATTTTATTTAATAAAACTGTTTATTGAAAATATCACATGTGGAATGTAAAATATTATAATTATACACTGTAAATGGTTTAGTAAATAAAATTTTATACCTTACATACATGTTTTTTTCTACCGTTATTAGTCTATATGAAAATTTAAATTGAATAATTATCAGCTATTAGTGGTAGTCGTGACATACGTATGACGACATCTTAAAAGCATGAAATTTTTTAAGGAAAACTATATAATAGATGATGAAAGAGTATTAATATTTAAACAATATAATTTTTTTTAAAAACTCAGTTGTATAAGTTTCTTGGGGTGATAGATATTAAAAATAACTAATATTTGGTGGAAAATATTAACTCTCCAGTTTGATATACAGTTTTGGTCACCACATTAAAGAATCATACCAAATGTTTGGAGGGTTAAAAGTTTTTAATACTATGGGATAAGGAAGTTGGTATAATTTATAATTGATGATAAGTTGGTTTTTGGAACATGAAACTATTTAATAAAAAAAGATCACATTTTTCACATATATTTGGAAGAATAATTTGACAATAATGAATACTAGAAAATTATTAGCTGGGAAGTATTCAACCTTAATATTCCTTTTTCATTTTAAAAAAATGTTCATTTACTCATTGATTTTTATGCACAACAATTTTTTTCTACCAACATAACTAATTTTTACCTATAGAATATATTTTCAATACCTAAAAAACAAAAAAACATCATTATTATATATTATCAACGTAATGGTTGTAAAATTAAAATCTAATATATAAAATAAAATTTTTATTTTAAGAAAACATTTAATTATTTCATTATATAATTTGCAGAAACCCATTTAATAAAAAATATATATGAAAAAAATTATGCATTGGATATAATTTTACATATTACTAAAACTGTTATAATTAAAATGTTTATTATTAATAAAATAATATTTAATTTAAATTAGTGGGTCTTATGATCCAAATACCACAATGTGAATATTTTATTAAAATATAGAGAGGAAAATTTATATTAATTTAAACAGTACATTATTTTCTCATAATTTAATGCATGGATTTTAGATATAAACACAATATTTTAAAATTTATAATTTAAAATCAACAAAATATTCCTTATGTTAATACTTTTTTTTGGAAAACATTCATTAAATTCTTTTAGAAATAATTTGATAGTTTTTTTATAAAAATTATATTTTTACTAATCTATAAAAGATCACATTTTTTCTATAAGTCTCAATTATTCACCTTTTTATAATATTCATGTATAAAATACAAAATTGATGTTAATTTGGGTAGAATGAAATTAAAAATTTAATATGAATATAGTAATTCAAAATGTATTTATTAATATGTATTCCAACTAATAAGAAACTATGATGGCCATTTGAAAAAATTTAATTATTTTCAGTAATATATTGTTTTTTCCTTATTCTGTTATATTATATTTCATATAAAACATAAAAACATTATTATGGAGAAAAAACTACAGTATTATGGGTATTTAATTTCCTCCATAGTTATGATACATCGCCAATGAAATTATATTATATATTAAATGGATATATTATATGTGTGTAATTTTTCATAGACTCTTCTTATTCCAACTCTGCTTCTATATGCATATTCTTTCTACAAATTACATTATCACGGAGTGTTTTCAAGAAAAACAGAACATTACCATTATGATCAAAGATATTCACCAGCTACAACTTGTAAGGTATATAATTATTGAACTATAAGACTACTATATTTATATCACATGTATTATATTATTTTTACATTCTCAAGAGGGATATGTTGAACACATAATTGACTTTTGTTATGTATTCGTGGGTGAAATGGTGGATATTCTATAGCTCCAATGCAATCATGAATATAAACGGGGTTAATATATCATAGAATAAGTCTACCATTCTTACAATATTCCATAAATCCATTCCATAAATATATATTGTGAAATAAAATATTTGTATCCTAAGGATATGGGTCTCACTAATAATTATCAACAAAAATCTTCTATTGACTCTACATTTTTTTGATGTGCTATTAAATGTTCTAGAACTTTTCCACTATTTATTCAATAATTCCAAAATGTAGATACTTTTTTCCACCTACGTCATCCTAGTACATAATTTTTGATATAATTCATCTCATTGAAGGGATCATATAATTACATTATTTTGCTTTAATGTAAACTATTATTATAGTATACTCTTCCATAGAAATTGGTTAGTAACAGCCTCCCTTGAATTTCATAGTGACATATCTAAAAATATTATCAGATATATAGAGAGGATATTTAGTTTGGCCATCAGTAAATAGATTATTCATTACAGAGATGTTTAACACTATGTTTATAGAATGGTTAATAATCTTATAGAATATCCAGGCAAGATTTGGGTCTTGATTAGTGAAATTTGATTGTGGTGTACTATGCATTCTCATCATGTCAATAATGTATATAATTATAAGGTGATTTAGTGATTATTGATATCGAATAGAAATTAAGTGATTTATATTTATAGGTTGGTCCAACACAACCCTAGTATCATTATTTCATTTTTTTATTTGGGAGAAACCTGAAAGTGACTCCTTTGATGTTTTCACATTTCTGTGTCGGTGTGGGGAATATTTTCATCATCCCATTGTATTTTTTCCACTCATCCTAAAACTAAAGAGGAAGTAGATTTATATTGACATAATTAGTAAAATAATTATTTATTTTTTCCATTATAAGTGTTCTATATGATCTTTTTAAGTTTTCTTATACCTTGTTGGTTAGATAGTTTGGATCTTTTAGCATCACCTGATTTATTTTTATTTATCACTTGACCTGATGTAAAATAATTTCATTTTACAAATCTCAAAATTCCATCATTGTAAATATTATATTAATTTGATTTTACCCTCCTCACAACATACACATTCTTTTATATCCCCTTAAATTTTTTATAATCATTATTAATTTTCTAAATTAGTGATGGTGGATTAATAAATGTATAAAGGATGATTATTTTTTGTAATAATGATTCTTATATCCATCATTTCAATGTCCAAGAATATTATATTATTCTAATTTATCATAATAAATAATGTTTTTGGATATTTTAATTCCAAATATTCTACCACACTAATTGTAGCACCCTAATTGCTTAATGTAATAACATTAGAATATGAGACACACAACATCAATCTTAAATAAACCACAAAATACATTTCTCTTAATTTCATCTCATTGATAACTTCTGGAACACAAAACCGTGAGCTAACATGAAATATAATATAGCATAACTAGACATTGAATTTATGGTAATGAATTTTACTGCATAATTTAGAAAAATTATAGTTCTCAATTGATTAATAATAATATAATACTAATTAAACTGAAAAATAATATTTACTTTTGAAAAATGTATTTTCTATAAATGATGATGTTTTAATATTTGTACACATAATTCAAAGATAATTTTAACCAATTGTAGAAAATTTATTTTATAATATTAATATTATTTACAAATGAAAATATCAAAATTATCCAATGGTGAATTTTTAAATAAATTTCCAAATAACATCATGTTTTATGAATAGTGAACAATACAAAAATTTAATTTAATATTTCTTTTTTTGTTAAATTATTTATGAAACAATTTTATATATTAAATTGGTTTTAATGAAGAAATACTTTAATTAAATATATTTTAATTAGATATTGTTCAGTTTTATAATTTTCAAATTTAATATCAATATTAAAACATTATAAACATTTGAACATTTTCACATTGAAAACCCGCATTCTCACCTCATCTACAAGATTCATTTAATTTAAATTATTACAATTATGTGAAATTAAATTGATAAAATATATTCCATATTTGGAATAATAATAATAAATATTTAGTAATAAGTTCCAGTCACTATTTTTCATTATTATATCTAAGGATATTAAATATTAATTTCTGCCCATATCGTTAAAACCCTTATTTTTACACATTACATGAACCTGTGATAAATTGAATCTTCTACACATGTATGTTATTTATTTAATAAACTATATTTCATATATAAAATCCATAGTTCTATATGATATAATATTTCTCATAATAATATATAATTAATGAAATAATTACCTAGCTTAAAATAATACATTGGGGGAAAATTAAGTGGTAAAAGTGAGTAATCAATAATCCTAATGAATAACATGTCTAAAACATATTATTATTAGTGTTTTGGAGGTTTATGTCAAAAATATAATCACTCCAATAAAATATTAATAAAATTTTGTGCATCATTATGTTATAGTGACCTCCCCTTGTTGAATGCTTTTATGTATTAACAAAAATGTATATCCATCTATATTAAAAATGGTTACTCCCTCCCCACACTTGTTCACATTTATAAATACATTTAGAGAAAAAAACCCAACCCAAATAACTTCCTCACATCTCTACCATAATTCTAGAATGCATATAATTTTTTTAAATCCATCATGTGTAAGAAAGGGTTCAATCCTTTAATGTTTACCGGATAAGGAGGCAACACTTTCAAACAATAATTTTAATAATATTTCTTTCTCCATATAATTAAATTATTATTAATCGATTATGATATAACCTAAATTACTTCCATATAAAAAAATTATGTTCTATTATCTTCCTTTTATAGAACGGTCTAAATGTCATTCAAATGTGTTATGAAATCATTATTCAATTGTATGGTGGATTACCATCTCACAAATCAACGTAATCTACTTTTTTTTTTCATTACATCCAATAATAGTTGTGTATAATAATTGATATAGTGTATATTTATTGTATTAACAACATAAATATACTCTAGTGTTATTATTACATATATACAATTTTAATTTATGTTTTATGTGACATATTATAATGTCTCTCATGGTTAGAATGGACGACCGCCAAGCGAAGTGATGTGATTCTCTATTCAATAACACTTTACATAGTAGTTGTTAAGGATAATGGTATTGAATATATGTGATATAAATTACATAATTCTGATATTCATTTCACATATAAAATTCACATAATATAATATATAATTTTCATACTTACATTTTCACTCAATTAATGATGAGAACATTGGTCATGTATGTGTGACTTCCAGATTTAGAAATTGATGTGATTCTCTATCCATCACTAAAAGACATGGATCATATATATAATCATATTTAAAAAATTAATATACTATTTTTTATATTATAATCATTATGTGAATTAAAAATATTACTTACCTCATTTCCATTGAAAACAGTGAATTATAGAAATATTACCCAAGAATATGTATGAATTACTGTCATTATGATCAAAAAGCACTTCATTTTCAAAACTACATTTCATGATTTTCCATAAAATGAAAATTGATGTATAAATATAATAATAATTTCTTGATTATTATTCTAGTCATTATTTGGTTTTTTTTATTTTGTTTTTAATTTTTTTTTAAAAAATTAAATTTTTTTAATTTTAAAAATTTGGACCATTTATTGATTTGTGTGGGTAATCCTTGCATAGGGGATATTCTAGTCATTATGAAACTGCATTATATGAACAAAAAAAATCTCTTTCATGAAGAAAGATACATGGGAAAAAAGGAAATTAACAACCAAAATAATGAATAAAATGATATATAATTAATGAATGGGCGATAAGATGTTATAAATGGGAAATATATGACATAATAAATACTAATATGGTTCTATTATAAGTTAATAAAATATTTTTAAACACTATAGATGATTTGAAAACATGTTCATCCCAAAGGAAGCTTGTGGTAAGTGACTTCATCTCAAATTATCATTGGTATGGAATGTTATTATGTTATGCCCCATTTTTCTTTTATATGTTGTATTTATTTCACTTAAAAATATAATATCATAATTACTTAAAAATTCCTTGTATGTTTAATATAAATTTGAATTTTCAATACTAATATTTTTTCAATTAAATGTTAACAATTGTAACAAATTTCTAAATTTAATTTTAGTTGAATTTTTTATATTACTCCTCTATTTTATTTGATATTATGAAATTATTCAGGTACACACTATTGAATAAATATTTCACTATTTATAACTGTTTTATTATTATTATAATTTATACATATAATTTATTCAATGGTTAATTCTCAATTCAACATTATGATCGATGAAATGGTTTATTTCATAATATAAATAACATCAAAAGTATATATAAAATAATATGTGTACATTATAAAATAATAAAGTAAAATTTATTATAAATATATAATGAAATAAGTAGTATTTATATAAATTAAGTGACATATACTAATAGAAATTTTACCCAATATATTTTATTATAAATTAAAATTTATGTATCTCATATGTGTAAATATGATATATCTATATATTTGATAATAAAAATAAATGTTTTAAAAATTATTAAGTGTTGATATTTTTATGAAAGACAATTTAAAAAAAATTATTTAGTATAATTATTAAAAATAAAATTCATATGAATAAAATATATTATTAAATTAAAAAAACATCACAATTTTATGATAATTTTCGGAGACTGTAATTGATTTTTCATTGTTTTATAAAATCGGTTTAATTTTAAAATTGGTATTTTTAAAATAAATAATGATTATTATTAATATTTAAATATCTAATGTTAGAGAAATATTTTCAAATAAATGGATTTTATTTCTAAATTATAGTCATTTAAAATTTTTTGGAGTGAATGTTTTGGAGTTTTCAAAAATAGTTGAATTTTTTTCGTGAATACTAAAATAAGATAATTTTCGGTATTTAACAAATACATTAGTTTTTGATTAATAGATGATGTATCAATGATGTAAGCCAATAATATAACACAATAAATAATTATTTCAATATATTTAAGGTAAATTTAGACAATATTCATAGTCTTGCTCCGAAATAATAAACAATTGATTAAAATAATAAAAAACAATCACCTATTCCATTATAAATACAACCTAACTCCACATATTTCCCTCAAAACTCAATGACTCGTATCATACTTAATATCTACCCAAATTCCATTAGAAAAATATTCCTCATGTCTAAGACCATATGTAATCACAAAAAGGTTAAAACCAAGTTCTATAATTTGGTTATCAAGGAGAAGAAGTTCAAGAGGAAAAATCAACTTTTTAAAAAAAATTATTTCAATTTATTTTATTTTAATTTCTTATTATCCAATAAAATGCCCTATAAAAAGTGACATAATTACTCTTGTATCATATATATTGTATTAATATATATTGATAATAGAATTTATATCGTTAAACCTCTCGTATTCTCATAATCTTGAAATTGATGTAATCATATGTGAGGTGTCCACTCACCACCTTCATGGACATAAAATATTCATTTTCATTTATCAGTATAATGGGTTTTAATTAATCATTTATCATGGTTAAAATAGATTTCATTAAACATATTATATGTTAAATTATGTTATTTAACCAATATATAAATATTTTAAAAAATAAAATGATATATGTTCGTAATGGTTATCAAAATCAAAAATATAAATGTAATCATTTTTAGTAATGTTTTATCCAATGAATCATCCTTATATCAGAAGAAAATGATATATGGTATCATATAAAACTATTGATACCTATTAATAACATTTTATTCCACTTCTGGAGTTTTTTATCGATTTTACAAAAAGAATCAATAATCAACCAACCCTGGAAGCCATGAAATTGACATATGTGATACAATAAAATTAACAAAATATATTTAATAAATGGGAAAATGATGTTATAAAAATTATCATATAAGGTATTATAAATATGAATATAGTTTTGTAGTAAATTAATAATATTATTTAAACTATTTCAAAAGATTTTTAAACATATTTTATGGAAGAAAAAACTACGGTAATAGTCATTTCTTTAAAATCAATCTTTTAGATTCATATTTATACAAAATTCAAATTGATTTTTTTAATAATGAAAAAATTTTTTATGATTTTTTATAATTATTGTGAGTTTATTTACGATTAATAGTGGGAACTATATCTCTTTCCAATAAATTTGGTGTTCTTATGTTATATGTTTACTGAACATGTAATTCTATGTATAACATTGATTGTTAAAACATAAGGTATCCCTACGGGTTTCATCATAAGTTTTACATGTGGATTATATTGTAGGGTTTCAGTGAGAGTTAAAAATATTATTATATTTGTGAGTATTTTGATCATAATTTAGTAATTCCCCATGTTACAAAAATGGTTTATTTATGGTTCCTATGTTTTATGGAAATCTCTTCTTTTCAGAAGTGAGGTATATGATACATTGTTGTTGAGAAGTATATCATTTTGAATGTGATTTCATATGATTATAAGTATTCATAGACTAACACTTTTCTTTATTGTATGTCTATTACTGAGCATTTTGTGTGCATACCATGTTTTAAAAAAATCACACGGTTTAACAGATGTTAAAAGAAATGAATAAGCCAGCTGAATGTTGTGACAATTTACATTATGAACTGGTTATATGTTTAACTAAAAATGTTTTACTTTGGTGGAAATAGACACTATTTTATTAGTACCCACTATTTATTCTTATGGTTTGATATGTATGAATTATTTATTAATTCTAAAATATTATAAACTAGAAGGACATCTAGGAAAGTAACTAAGTAAACTGTAATAGAATTTACTATATTATGTAATGTTTTAGGATATGTCTTTATAGTTGGAATCAGAGAATTGTTCAACTAACTTATGGCATTCGAATAATGTTAATATAATACAAAAATTATTTTTAACTTATGTTTATATAGAAAACATATAATATTTTATGATTACCATTTTATTCATCAAGGAAATGTCTATTCATAATTGGTTTTCCTCAAATAAATGAGGAAGAATATTTAAAACTAAACTACGAGGATGATGTAGTTATTAATCCACAACATAGAATGGTGGAAATTTGAACCAAGTAGTTTTTGAATGTAATAGCTTAGTTTAAATATGTCATAAATTTTGATGAAATCCATGAATGTGAAAATCCAACCCTACCATAATGAAAAATGGAAATAATGAAACATTATATCGGGAAACACCCTCCTTCCTTTAGCAGATATTTTGACTAGGTGGTGGATGAAGGTTGGATTAAATCCCTTGAAAAGATATTCATTTTCCTGGAGTGTTAATTTAATATTATTTTTTGTATATCTATTTATCACTATGAAATAGAATCTAAATTGTTGTATTCGATGGTCAATAAATTCATAAATAGTGAGGATATTGATACATTGGAATATGATGAATTTATAAATATTTTCATTTTAAATTATTTTCTTAATGGTGTTAAACATTGGATGCAAATTATATATCATGAATTGAATCAAAAGGAGTAAGACTCAATAGTTGTGCCTGATGAAATATTCCTAAAATTAGAAAGGTATACTCCAAATAATATTTTACATCTTCAATGTAAAAACAATAATTTATACTCAAGATTAAGAGAATGATATCAAAGACTATTGGATTCCCATGAATTCAAAAGATAAGAGAAAATTTTTATATGTTAAGAGATGGTTGAAATAGAGTATGATGATAATAAAATTTAATTTTAAAATAATAATAATAAAAGGTCTAGATGTAATGAAATTTTTATGAATCCATCATTGAAATCCAATCATAAGTATATAAAACATCCAGGTTATGAAAAGTGATGTACAAATCACCATATAGAATGACTTTAAAAATCCAAGAAGTGTTCTCGATGCGGTATGTTTGTATATATGTATCGATATTATTATAAAAAGTATATTAATGTCGGTTTGTTTTTTTATTAGTAGAAAAAAACAATATATTTTCAATTTGGTGAGATGGGGAATTATGAAAATACATTCCCAATGAAATATTTTAATGACAAAAATAGGCTAGATTATATGTATAAAAGGGGTGTAAATCTATTACAAAAATGTTAGAAGATGTTGGGCCATCCAATGATGGAGTATCATATAATTTATTTGTTTACTCTGACTTTTCAAATGTCTTGTTTGATATGGGGTATATACATTCAATTTTTTTTGAATTGTTTTTGGTAAATAGAAAAATTCACCTCATTAAATGTTATCAGAACTATGGGTAAAAACACAATGCGTGTAATTTTAAGGCCGAATGGTTTGTTAAGAATATTTCTATTATTGTTTGTGGAAAATAATTACCTGAAAACCATTTTGATATTACCTTAGTTGTTTTTGAAGTTATTATGGGTATGTGATAGTTTTCTCTTTGTCATGAAAAAATATTTACAGAGATAATGAGGTTTTTTAGAAAGTGGTCTAGTTTGTATAAAATAATTAACAAATACAATGGATAACATATCAAGAAGCTAAAAAATATTAAAATATTAATATGAATCATATATTTAAAAATTTAATCAAAACAAAGGAACAATTCATATTAGTGATGTGCCATGAATAAATGAATTCTATGATTTTTTCCATAATGTGATTCCTGGTGTTATTTCTGATCAAGAATTTGAATATACTACTGACTTAGTTCGTGATTCTATAATACTATGAGAGACCTCTTATAAAATGACTCGGGATTAACTTTAATAATTGAAAAATAAATTATTGACGTAGATTGATAAATTTTTAACTCATCCTTGAAAAACATCATAGTATGCTACTTCCTTGTTTAAAAAAAATAATTGATCAATAAGTATTTTTATTGATTTTATATCTTTAATTAACATTTTTATTAATAATAAATATTGGTACAATCGTATTTATTACTTCTTTGAATAGCTATAGTGATATTAGTATTTATCTAAATTTTAAATGAAATTGAGGTACCATCAGTTGAATGTGAAAGTGTATGACGTTCTAAAAATAGAATTTTGAACATGATATGGGCATTATGGGTCCATTGTTATCCATTTGGTTTTACCAATATCCCTAAATTATTTATTGTTCATATGAATGTAATCATTTTTAAATATTTGAATAAGGGTTTTTAGGTTTTTATTGATGATATGGTGGTTTTTAATAAGGTTATGGAAATCATGAATAAAATTTACAAATTTTCTTACAAACACTTAATAAAAATAATTTATATGGGAACTTTAACAAATGGGATTTTTTGTTCTAATATATTTTTTTATTTTGGAATATTTTCAATAAGGATGGAAGAAATTTTATAGTTCCAAAACAAAAGTTGTTTGTTAATATCCAAGACCTAAAAATATTAATACTATTCATAGTTTTCTTTTATTAGCAGGCTATTACTAGATGTTTTTTCTAAATCATTCCATGGTTCTCTTGCCCACAGACTAGGTTAGCATGATAAGGGGACATATTTATTTAGGTACAAGACTATTATGTTTTATTTTATGAACTCAAAATAAGATGGATGAGTTCACTAGTTTTAAAACTTCTTTATAGATATGGTGATTTTTACCTAATGAGATGATTTATTAAAGGGACCTAGTTGTGTTATTATATAGAATGATTTTGTAGTTGTTTATGCTTCAATAAAACTAAAAAAACATGACATAAATTCTTATACATATTATTTTTAATTATAATATGTGGTTATTTACATTTAAAATTAAGAGACATCATTTATATGGATCGAAATGTGAAAAATATAAATAACCTAAAACAGTGAATTACATATTCACATAAAAGGAATTCAAAATGAGGTAGATAAGATGGATGGAAATGAAAATGTATTATGATTAAAAAATGTATTATCATCCTTGAAAAGCAATCATGTGGAATTAGATTTTATTTGAAAACAACATGTTATATTAATAGGGTTACAAATTGAACTTGACTCCTTGATTAAGGATTTATTGAATTTTTTGTTTTATGTTATTGGTGTAATAAATTCACTATTTTTGATTCAGGTGTTCTTACAATCATCCCTCTTAAAATGAATTATTAAAGAGAATAATAAATATCATGAGTTAATGAAAAAAAATTACACTTGTTTAAATATGTTAAATTACATGAATTAAATGTTTTTAGTGATTTTAAACAATGATTTGGGAAGATATTATGTGTGCCTTGTGATTCATAGATGATGAAAGAGTTATTAATCGAATCTGATACTTCCCAATTTATAGTTCTTCTGGGTGGTACTATGGTGTATAGGGTCCTTCAAGTGTATTTATTGTGGTGTATAATGGTAAGAGATATTGCGTATTTTATAAGGAAATGTTTGACTTCTCAATAGGTTAAAGCAAATATACAACATCCAAAGGGGATGTTTCAACCATTTCCGATACCATAGAAAAAATATGAAATTATTTACAAGGAATTCATGGTAGTAAAACCATATAATTCCAATGGTAATAATGTGATTTGGGTTGTTTTTTATTGATCAACTAAATATGTACCCTTACTTTATATTAGATTCAATGTTTATCATGATTAGTATTCTTGAATGTACTGCAAAATGATTGTCATGTTACCTGGTGTTCCCATCACTATTGTATTTTAATGTGATACTATGATCACTTAGATCTTATGGAATGCCTTGTAAAATAATTTGTAACTAAAATAAATTTATGTATAGTTATTCATATGTTATCGAATGTATAGTCTGAGAAAATAATTCATCCACTATAATAAATGTTATGAACTTTTTCGATGGATTACTACGGAGGTTGGGATCATCAGGACTCCTTAAATGATTTTTCATTTTGTGGATGTTCCAATGCCGAAATAGAGATTTTTTTGATAAATATAGAAAAACGTAGTTTATGGAATGTTAATTAATATTGGATTTGACTGAGAAATTGAAGATGAAATAGCACCACATAAGGACTACTCAGAACACTCAGAAAAGTTATGAATATAATATGTGGAAAGACATTTATTTCGAGGTAAGATATCATGTTTTCCATGAAATATCCACTTATAAAAAAGTTATTCAATTTGGTATGAATAGAATGATATGTTCATAGTTCATTAGACCATAATAATTCTTGGATAATGGTGGAAGATTTTCCAACCGAGTGGCATAGACTCCGAGTTTATCTCAGGTACACAATTTTTTTCAGGTTTGGATGTCAATAATGTATGTAAAATATTTATATCATGTTTTGATCTAAAAATTAGTTCATATGAAATAGAATAATTCTTATAAATGGATAACTATTCATATTCTTGATGATAGAGATCATGTATTACCTAATAATGTAATTCAATAGGTTATGGTTTTTTGGAGAAACCACATGCTTGAAGATGAAATAGGAGAATCTAAAAATTCTATAAAGGAATGGTATACTCTCTCATTTAATATGTGAATAAAAATTGTGATGAAAAAATTTCAAAAAGGATATGAAAATGTAAAAACTGATGTACTAATAAAATAATTTTTTCAATTATGGAATTGAAATATAAAATTCTTTATAAATGTATAATAAAATTAAATGTATTTATAGAAGTTAAATAATCAATACAAGTAGAATAGTAACCTCATATATGTGATTAAAAAAATTCTATCTTATAATAAAATTTTTTATATATTTGTATCTTGGATTATGTATAAATTTTTTTTGAAAATGATTAATTAAGTGTAGGTATTTTTTAGCCAGAGACATTTTTATTTAATGTTTTATAATTAATATAATGATATAAATGAAAATTTATCATCATGAAATATAATAATAAACTGATATTTTATTTTATTATTATTATAATATAATATAATGATACATTATTAATTTTTCCAAGTGTTATATAAAAGTTTTATTTTTTAAACTGGTATTTACTTAATAAATAATGATTAAAACTAAAATTTAAATTTTTCATATTCAGCAAAAATATTTTCTAAAAATGAAGAATATTTTTGAATTCAATAAGTTGATTAATTCATTAGGTGAATTTTTTGGAATTTTCTAAAATAAATGAATTTTTCAGGAACGGTGAAATATTGTAATTTATATTATTTAACAAATTTGAAAATTATTGACTCATAGATGATGTATAGATGATGTAATACAATAATATCAATCAATATTTAAATATTTTAATATTTTTAGTGAAAATTATAAAAATATTCATATTATTGAAAAAATATGACAATCTAATGAATAATGTAATCAATTAAACCCCTCTCCTCCCCTATAAATACCACCCCATACCACCTCTTCACCTCACACCACATGTAGATTTTAAAATTTCTACCTAATTCCCTTTCCATTCCTCATACCCATGTCCAAGACTATATGGTATCATTGAAAGAGAAAAACAACATTCCTTAAACAAGTCATCAAGTATAAGATGTTAAAGAGGTCAAATCGATTTTCAGTTTCATTTAAATTTCATTTCACTTTTCCCATTATTTTCTCCTCACCAATTATGTCCAATGTGGCATGATAAATCTACTATCTTAAATATCCTTGAATTATTTTCTGTTAATTTAATATACATCACCAAACCTCTACCCTTCTATTCTTATTCTAGAAAATGAAAGTTGCATCAATGACATGTAGATTCACTACATTCGTGACATCAAATATTCATTTTATTTTACAGCCTTAATGAATAGTCATAAAACCATTATCGTGGGATGGTAAGATCAAATTATACATAATATATTCTATATAATGTTATGTAATAAATATGTAAACATGATATTAAATAAAATGATATAAGTATGTGATGGTCATAAAAACTTCCAAATTAAATGAAATCATTATAATTACTATTTTATCTAATAAATCATCCTTATATAAAAAACTAAATGATATATGGTATCATTTATATTTTTGGAATCATATTAATACCATTTCATTCATTATATGTTGTTTTTTTCTTTATTATAATGAAATCCATAATGAACCAACCAGGGAAACCATAAAATAAACGCACCCGAGACAATTAAAATAACCAAATATAATAAATAAATTTGTTGAAAGATGTTATAAAAAGATCATATAATTTATTATAAATATGAATAAGGTTATTTAATAAAATAATAAAACTATTTAAACTATTGTATATGTGTTTTAAACATGTTTTATTGATGTCAACCCCAAGGTAAGGGATGTTATTTAAAAATATTTATTTAATTGTCTATTTTTACAAAAATCAACAGGAATGTTTTTATAATGAAATAATTATTGATCGATGATTACGTTCTACTTCATTGGATTTTTTTATGATTAAGGGTTTGAATGATATCTCCCTCCAATTCATTGGGTATTTTTCTATGGATTTTTACAGTAACAGTTATTCAAGTGTGACAATGACGGTTACACTCTAATTTAGTTGTGGGGGTTACATTGTAAGGTAGCCTTAAGAATTGTTTTATTAGGAAGACATCATAGTTAAAAATAATATGGTAAAGGTGAGTGTTACAAAATTAAGAACATAATACCCCATGGTACATAAATTTTTTATTTACGATATCAATGTTTCATGGATATCTATTGCCTTCACAATTAATTTATTTGATACATTATTGGTGGGATGTATTTATTTTTGAAAATGATTTATTATTTTTATATGTATTGATGGACTAATAATATCATTTAATGTATTCCATTATTGAGGTTTTTCTTCTCATTATATGTTTTAAAATCCTTTCCACATGATATATGTACTACTAAGAGAATATAATATGTCAAGATGAATGTTGTGATGATTTTCTTCATGAATTTTTTTTACAAAAAATTATTTTTTAAGAAAAATGTATATTTTTCAGGTAGTACAAACATTGAATGCATGTTCTTTGATATATTTTAATTATTTCTAAATTATGTAAAACACTAATATAAAATGATATTCACGAATTTAATATTATGAATTAAAAATGAATTTAATTGATTATGTAATTTTTGAGGATGATATGTTATAATCTTATTTTAATGGGGATTGTTCATTATATAGTTTACGTAGAAATAAATAATTTTACTTTTTCTAGTAAACATAATATATTTTATTATTCTATATTTATTCATGAATTGTTTCATGTAAAAGAACAATTTTTAGGCACTCTGTTACCTAGAATGATTAAAAAAGAAATATTAAAAAAAAGACACAATTTCTATCATTGATTTGAAAAACATTTTAATCATAATAATGTTTTATAAAAGAAACATTCTAAATTATTTTAATCCATTTTGAAAATTATTTATTAATGATTTATTTTCTCATTTTTAATTCAAAAATATATTTTTAAATGTATATTATGTCATTTTAAAAATAAATCATATTTGGATTTTAACAAAAAATTAAAAGAAATATTTGTTTTAACGTACTCGTAATGAATGGAATTTACTTTTGTAATTACTAATTAATGTTTTAAATCAAACTTTATATAGTACATAAGTTATTTTCAATGATTAATTTTTTAAAATATTTTTTAATATTTTTTAAAGATAAATTCTAATTCATAATGTAAATGATATTTTACATAGAATTTTATTTGAAGTTATCATTATGGTATTTCTATTAATCCACAACAAAAACCAATTATTGTTACTCTAATTCGTATATTTTATATGGATTCCATAAATAAGATTTATAATAATGTTTTTTCATTATTTCACCAAGTAAAGTATTAAAACTCATTCCCATTTATCATTTGTTTTATTCCAAAAAATTCCCATTAAATATTTATTTCATTAAATCATTTTAAATTAAATATATCGTAAATGTCAACATTATTTAACATGGATATTCTTATTAATTAAACCATTTCTAATTTTCAACTTATGTGTTTCACATTGAATTTTGTTTGATTAAATATGAAAATATCAAAATTCTATATTCATTTTTAATAAATATATTTAATGTTAATTCATATTTATTCATGCATGAAATAAATCAGTCGATATGTGATGAATTATTTGGACCTATGGTGATGGTAGTGTATGAGTATTATATATCCCATTAATGCATCGGTAGTCTCATGAGGCTAACAGGTTAGCTATTATGAAATTGTTTGGCCAAACCAAATAATTTTCTACATAATACATTTAAACCTCTATGTGAAATGTCTTGATGGAAGAGGTATCATGATTCCTTGGATCATGGAGTCCCAAAATTAATGATTTCATTCATTATGAATTCACTTCTTATTATCAATGAAATTTTCACAATGCTATTCTCTATGGATGCATTTCTTACCCAATTTTTTTAATAAATGTAACATGTTTTTAGTTATTTTCTAGGAAATTTGGATTATCTATTATATAATTATGATAAATTAGTTATTAATTAAATGGAATTACTATTTACTTTTTTTACATTTATGGATGGATTATTTATTATTTATTTTTGATGTATTCCAATATATTGATCCCTTTCATAGAATTTAACTCTCCCTTAATTTTATTCCTTTTCTTATGATTCCATAAAGTGTAAATAGATTGAGTTCTAATGATGTATTGGAGTGGATAATGTTATTATTGAAAAAATTATATAACACTTCATTTCAATTTAATGATAAAATAATGTAAGTGTCTTGTCCACTGAAACAACTAGTCATTCAGGTCTGTTACATTGTGATTCCATAATTGTTATTATTTTGTAAGGAAGATATCGAATCCATGATAATAGGGTTAGGGTCACTACAGTTTGTATCGATGGTGGTATAATAGAATCCTTATGAAATCAATTTGGGGAAATATATATTAGGGATCTTAACCTTATTAATGAAATTGAGGATATGTGATGAAGAACATAAAAGGGTTTTAATATTGTAGATATTATATAGTTTTTCATGAAAATATATCCATTAATGGAAACTAAAAGAGTATGACATTTGAGAACATATGTACCTAGGGATAATAAATTTAAAAAGGTATAATTTTTTTTATGAATGTCACTTGGTGGGAGACAATGGGAACTATTGTGCACCTGGTTTGAAAATATCATGGGAAAGGATTCGGATAATTAACATTTTCTTTATAATACATTATGAATGATTTTAATAGATGATGACGATGAATGAACTAGGTCTATCCTACAGTGTCATATAATGAAAAGAATGTATCTCATACTAATGGAAAAAAATTACGTGTGGAAAATAAGGGCCTATTGTAATGAATTGGTGAAGAAAAATATAGATTGCAACAAATGGAAATAAATATCATGCTTAAAATACAGTTATATTTTTTTTATCAAATTTGGGGAAGCCAGAAAATAATATGAGTCAATTACATATTCTAAAAGATAATGATATTTCAATGAAATACACATGTTTAAATAAAATTGATGAAGCAATTTTATTTTGTGATTTAGGAATTAAATTGTTCATTTATTTTCACATTGAAATTATAGTCATAATAATTAAGTACCATATATTGATTGTGTTTAATTTAAAAATATTATATTTATGGTTTAAATTAACCTTTATGAATACCATACTAGTTTTATAAGTCTATTATTGAGCATAATTTCAATGTCTTAAAAATTTATTTTTAGATTTTCTTTTATTTGAGTATATAATGATTAATGATATCTTGTGAGGAAATTATTATAATAAAACTCATGGGTTTAGTGTATCTTTTTGTGAAATCTTTATTCAAGGATTAATGAATTTATATTTTATATACAAAATTTTAATGATATTGATCCCATTTAGGGTTGGTATGATCATTAATTATATTTTCAGACAATATTATTACACTTTTTAGAAACAAATAACAGGTTATTTGAAAGAAATTTTTATATTTTTAATAAAATATAAATGTAAATAACGTATAATGAGTCACCAAGGACTCTTTCAAATTCATTTATAATTTTAATCCTTCATAAAATTTCATGTGTATTAACTTTCTTTAAAAAAAGGGTAATGAAATAATATGAATGGTAAAACATAAACACTCCATAAGGGAAATCATACAAATGAAGTAATTATACAATAAATATATCATAAATATTATAAAATAAATAGCTATATAATACCAATCTATAACCATGTTGAAATAGATATATATATATATATACGTAAATAATGTATGTCATGCGTATCAATAATAATTATCACCAAATTATGGAATTAATAATGCTAGTCATCGGGAGATTACATTCCAATACTTGTCCTAGTAAAAAACATGTAATTGAGACCACAATCAAGTCATAGTGCAAAATTGATCAGGAAAACAGAAAATTCCAAAAAAATCCACGTGAGACCTATCGATGTATCTATGGGATATGATATTATATGACCGAAAAATCAACATTTTATGTCTACTATATTCAATATAATATTTATAAATATGACACATACCATTCCATGAGTATCATATTTTTTACTAAAACATATATATCCATATAATGTGGAAAATAGATGTAAAACTAATAATCAACATAAATTAGTATTCAATAGTCATCATGAATATTAATACCTTCCGCAATGTTTTTAAATGAGTTAATATTATCATACCCAATATAGATAATGTAGGTCGATGTATAGAAAAATTAAACATAGTTAAATATCTGATAACCATATATATTAGAATATCATTATTGATAACATCAATATAGGTCCACAATCCAATAGAATAACATACATTTTAATTGAAAACCACCTAATCTAAATGATATAAAAAGTGATGTTAACAGTGTATTCAGAATTTAGAATATGAAATTTTTAATACCCACAAAACATGATATGAGGTTATCCCTATAATGGTGTTTTATATTTTCTATAGAATATGAACCTGTTGCAATGAAGAAAATTGATGGTTGTTGACATAATGGAAAACCCCATTCAATGAAGAATGTTTCAAATGTGATCACTAGAATATTATTATATAATACCCCAATTTAAATCCCACATATAATATATATATATATACCATAATATAAATTCCATTAGGGTAAATTGGTTTTAAAATGACAATGGAAACATAAATGCAAAATAGATAGAGAATTCTAAAGAAATTATCATTGATTAAAATTACAAAGTTACAAGTACCTTTCATTGATAGTTTTGAAAAGGTGGTGTGAAAGGGATATTAAAACCATTTTATTTGAAAATGAGATCCAATATTGGAAAATTGAAACTATAAATTTTTTATCTTTGAAAAAATTGAAATGAAGACACAAAATATTAATGTAAATTTATTAATTTAAAAATATTTCTTTAAAAAATCACATTATTAAATGTGTATCAAAAATTTAATTTATGTCACAAAATAATTTTTCAATATAAGAAATTATTAGGGTTGGTGAATATAAGCATTTTATAATTATATTTATGATCAATTAATATAAAACAAAGAGAAAATATTTAATTTTTCAACATCCCTTATGGGAAACATACTCCATGAAGTATAGAGTAGATGAAAAGGGAAATATATAGTAACAATATAACAAATAATAGGATAAAATATATACAATAAAATATTAGAAATTACCTAGCATTTTTAAATAAGATCACTTAAATGATCATAACTCAAATTCCTGAAAATTGTGTTAGCAAAACATCTTACTACTATGGTAACAATAGAATCAAAATATATTAGTAGTGGGGATTTTTTGGATTATATTATATAATTAATTGAATAAAATTAATATATTAAAAATTTATGGGATATAAAATCAATGAACAACATAAAAATTAAACAAAATATATTTAATGTATCATGTCTCAAATAATTAGAATTATGACCCAATAAAGCCTTATAATATGAGAAATTCTTCAACAAAAAATACTCAAAAGACACAATTAATAATTAATTAAAAAATTACATGATCAAATGTTAGGTCAAGATATTATATCACATATATGGAGTATATAATATTAATAAATGAATTTAGGTTCACATTACCCAATTTATATCAATGAGATGATTTTGGGATCAAAAAACATACTTTGGTCTCGATTCATCATGTACATTCACCAAATCATCAATATAAATAAATTATGTTCATTAAATACAGACCAAAAAATTTATTTATTATTATAGTATTTTATAATCCTTATGAAAATTCAACCCATATACTTGTTTTTTAGTTTTATGATATTTTCAAAACATTTTGTAACTGATCATTATTGCATAGAAATTGTTTCATAAATGATTGTTGGAATTTATTATTGTAACAAATTTCATCAGTAAAATATAATTATTTTCATGCAAATAGATATTCCCATTATTGTTTATAATTGTATTATTTCATTACAAAACTGCTTTTTATGATCCATGATATCAAAATTTGGCGATGAGAATGTTCTGGTGTTTCATGATGAATGATGTGTGATTTCATAATTAATGTGTGAAATAAAAAAATATCCTTCCCAGAATGACATAAAATAATTATTTAAATAGTTATTTCTTATTATATATCTAAATTATTTATCATAGTCATCCATGATATAAATTACAATAATTTTTTTAGGTTTTCAAACCAAGAAAAACGTGAACATGCCATTATTAATGTTTGATATTGAGGTTGTTTAGTTGTAATATCATTGTAAACAAAGCATAATGTTCTAATATTGTACTTGTACGTATGATATATTGTAATTTTAAAGATTTAAAAAGTGAATATAATTTATATAAATTCATTACATGAAATAGAAATTTCATTTTTCTCTTAGTATGATGATTTATAATGATTTAATTTACGAATTTCAAAGGATTATTATATCATTAACTGTATTTAAAATATTCCACAGGTGAAGCTTAATGATGTCTTGTAAATAATATTCATACATTAATCTAACCTTCATTACCTTTCAAGTTATTCACTAACCAAATAAATATAATCAATCCTTTCATGGAGGCAGTGGTCTAGACGAACACATAGTTGACGATTTAATTTTCTATATAATATTAGAAAGGAGAAATTAGAATAAATATTTAATAAAATAAATAGTATAATAATCATAATTATTTATTCGATTACACTTTATATCCAATATGTTAATGTGGTGAAGAAAATCAATACTTTTTTTCATGGAGTTATTAATCTACACAATGCAATAATTTTAGATTAATTCTTCCTAATAGAAAAGAGAAATTTTTATTGATGGTTATTCTCATAAAGTAAAAAAAGTGTATATAATTTTTTTCCATTATAGAGGGATTTAAAAACATTAATTTTCACATAAAAATAATAATTAATTGATTTACGTCGTAATAAATATTCCCATATTAAATTTTGATATTTTTGTCGAAGATACCTTATAAATTAATTGAATCTTGTAATATAATATAACATGTATATAAATAAAGTTAAAACCTTTTATTTGTTAATTAAAAATTGAATGGATTAAGGGGGAAACCATTTGTATAGGTGAATTTATGTGGTTGTCAGAGAGACATTTTATAAGTGAGGATAATTGGATTTTTTAGATATTATAAAATATTATACTTGGATAACATTTAAACCAATCAAGTGGATCAAAAATATTGATATAACTGAGTGGGGAAGATAAAAATTTGGTGAATATTAAAACCATTAAAATTAATAAATGTTCTTTCATGATGCAGTCCCTTTACCAATTGAATTATTTATTGTACCCTTTCATCTATTATCATTGTAACTAGTTTTTATGTATGATATCATAATCATTTTCAATAAAAATAGAGTGGTACATATTAGATAATTTTGAGTAGTTATTTATGAATTCTAATTATGTTTCATTAGTTTTAAATCATAAAAATTGAATTTTCAAATATAAATGTATAATATGTTGAAATAATAAATCAAATATACTATATTTATAAAAATATAGAATATTTGTTTGAAAATTATATTTAATTTTTTATTAACTATAAAGTTAATTATAAACCAGACATTAAATAATATAATAGTTCTTCAGGAATATGATATTCATACATATATACTAAAATATTGATATATGTAATGTTATTTGTAAAAATATGATTTTTAAATATTCACTAAAAATTTAATGTTTTTAGAAAAATAAAGAAATATTTAACAACCTCTACCTTAAAAGATACCCTTTTAGATAGAAATGATGAAGGGGTTAGAATGACCCCTTAGTCCCACCTCTAATAGGCCATGGGTTGGGGATAGAATCTAGTGTGTAAAAATCTCGCAATGTGGGACGCATTAACCTTTTAGAAATAAACAAGATCAAGAGATAAGATGGATCACCCACAATGAAACTATAATATATAACGTAAAAGAAATCAAAATCCACCCCACATTCATGAAAATAATATAACTTATATAGTACAAAACACCCCATGGTATAACAGTAAAGTAATGCAAAGTAATGAAATGACAACTATCAAGATCTAAGCTTGTAAGGCCCATCACAGTCTATGAAGTCCTCCAAGAAACATGAAAATAGTTTAATTATGTAGAGTGGCCATAGGGGTTTACTCATTAGGAAAACTGAAGTCTCTCATAAAAATGTGAATGAGGGATACTGATGCACCCATGAGAAATTAGTTGAACCAAGCTGCAACTCAGCATGTACACAAACCACACAATCCTCACCAAGTCTTTATCACTAAATAATGCATTTCATATAATATATTATAAATCAGATCGATGGTAGGGTACCACATATCTTATTCCTAATGGTATACCATTTTTTCCCATTGTCGAACATCTTGGTGCTCTTATCCCTTCTGTATACCACCACACATACCATCTATATACACCTAGTTCAGAAACCACATTCTGCCCATACAATCCTTAGCCACAAACCACATCACAACTCACCTACACACACATGGGCCACAAAAAACATCCCTCTTTCACACATGTGGTCCAAAATCAAAATCACATCTCATCCTGATTACACAAAGGAATGAAAGACACCTATTGTCCTGAAGACACCAGGGAATTTTAAGAACACCACACCTGAAGACACCTAGGTCATCGTAACCACAATATAAGACATGAACAAACCACCAACCATCACAACGTGTTCCATACCAACCTCTCCCTGATGAGAGAGAGAAATAGAGTAGGAACCAAGAAATCCATACTTCTCACCAGTTGTTATGAAAAATAGCCTCCCTTGTGATTATGGATGTGTTAGGAATAGATAGCTAAACTATGGTGTGGTACATATATAAATAACAATGAAAATACAATTAGATACCTTTGCGATACAAAAACCTCAAGCCCATCATATTGGTTCTCAAACAAACCACCATGTCACAACACTGCCTCCTTTCCTGCTACATCCAATTGCACAACACTACTCAATAATCCACAAATCCATATTCACATTCAAACAAGTTTATTTAACCAACCATGTATTATTAAACAATTCGTTTATCCTTTCAATCACTTCCTAGAAAAATAATAAACACAACAAATAATTAAAAACATAGTAAAACTTATTTTTTATGGTTAAGAGCCTAGATTGATTATAATAGCTTCAAATTTCCTCTCTATTTAACACCCAGCCATGATATAACTTATATAGATCTCTAAATAATTGGTGAAGCATTGGGAATTTTATCAATAGAGAATCAACCATAATATCCATTACCAGAATCCTTCAATGTCATCCCTCCAAATCTATCATTTCATCCAAAACAGCACCCAACTCTTATCTTCACCCAGTAACATGTTAAACCAAAACTACTTCTGCAGCCCTGCTATACAAGGATACCACGACCAAACTACAATATCAAAAAATTAACTTTTTCTGCAAGACCAAACCAACAACCACTTCACCGTACAAACCAAATAAAATAATATTAATTTTTACATAGGAATCCGTACTTTAATTACACTTTTTAATTCATGGGGAATCACAGAAACAATATAATATTGGGGCAACCAGTTCATTAGAAATCTCTATGTTGTTGGCCAATTTCCATTTTAGGGTGGTATCACACTATCTCCAACAAGGAAACAACCACAACATATGTATCCAATGTAATTAAATCCACTAATGGACAAAATTTTAAATGGGGAATTTATCCCATATAATCACAATATGATAAACAATGTAGAAGCTATAAAAAATGTTGATAAAACCCCATTTCCCTTTCCAATTCAATTAAATGATTTATTATCTTTGATTTAAGCTGACACAACCATAAATCAATGATATTCACAAGAAAAAACTCTTTCTCAGGATGCAAAAAATAATGTGAAATAAGGGAATCTCAGCCTAATATATGCTTTTATCACCGTACAGAGAGAAAGAATGATTTTAAACCATAGATGAACCATGACAACAATGGGTAAACCGACACCACACCATGGATCCGTCTAAAAGAAAACTTCTTCTTTCCCCAAACCAAAGAAACACCACCATGTTTGAAACCTATGAGAATAAAAGAAGAAAAAATCCATGAAGGGAGTGAAATACACACAGATCAACCACATATCTCCAACAAAAACTCATTGGGGTCAACAGATTTAAGATTGATGAATAAGGGATTTAAGAACACCTAATGGTGCTTAGGGTTCTCCCAAAATGAGAGGGGAAGGAATCCATGGTTGCATGAATGAGGTTTCAGCTAAATAATATTTTTAAAACAACACATGTCTGGGGTATGGCATTACGTGTAACACACTTTTGAGTTATGTAATCATCTATGCTTAGATTCCACTAAATATCATATCACCTCTTAATTTTTATTATTTAAATAATCTTGAATACAATAACATCTATAATTGACCTTTGATAAGTTATGAAACTGAAATTCACATTGTTCCATAATGTTACTCGATGATTATCTCTTACAGACACTGAAATATCCCAATACATCCCATATATACCTTCATCACCCAAACACAGACAAAGTAATAGTCTGGGAGGATACATGCAATTAAATCTGATAACTCTCAAATGATTATCTCACTCGAGAATTCAATTGTCAACCTAGAATAAATAGGGGTTTGAAAAACCATCCCATGAGATACCTCTCAAGAGTCTCATTAAACTTGAAACATCACTAACAACTATACATATCAAATTTCGACAAAAAACCACCATCTATTATTCGAATGCTCATGTGGAAACCTCCACATCTAAGAACACCTCCTCTGAAATATAAAAATTGGGACTCATCACATCAACCCAAATGACCACAAAACATTCCAAATAAGACAACAACTACTTCTTATCAGTGAGATGAATCTAGGAATTACATCCTCCAAGTCAAGACATTATCCACCCAATACATCACTAACTCACTCATCTGGGTGTAATCGAATCATAGTTAATGCATCTAAATTTTTAATCCAGTCTGCCCCTCTTCATATGACATGAAATCACCACACATCATAATAAAAAGAAATCAACCCATATAATAAAACATGTTTCAAAAATTACAATTAAATGAAAAAAAGAACAAGGAAAAACTAAAAAAAGCTTTGTGTACTATGCACAAATTTTTTCTCTTGCTCTCAAGTACTCTCCTCCTATCCACTATTCCTCCACAACACACGAACAAAAAAAAAGTTCCACACCCACATTGTCTTATCTTGATAATATTGGTTTTTTATTGGCTACCCTAAAAATGTTGCATCTACCTCGATATCTATCATTCCACAATCAATGACATGGGTGTCATCATGAAGATACAATTAATGTTGTGAGACATGGTAGAAATCGTGGATCCTTTCCAACTATGGAGGAAATGTAAGCCAGTATTCCACCTCCCCATCTCTCCCCAACACCCCCAAAATGGCCAAACAATCATATGGGAAAAATTTATCCCTATGCCAACAATTTACAACCCATGTTGGGAAGAAACCATCAAGAACACATGGTCCCCAACCACTAACTACAAGGGACTCCTATATCGATCGACATAAGACTCTGGTAGGTTTGTCTCTACTTTCATCCTCTCATTAACTAGTAGAACTAGCTCGATCATGATCGACATCATATTGGAACCATGAATAGCAGTATCCCCATCCTTGGTTCAGTACAATTTAGTACAACATAGTATACTGAAAGAAGTGTCAAATAGAGCCATGCCAATGGAAGAGTGATAGATATTATTATATTCTAACTCAAAAAACAAGCCACATTCCCAAGATACACCAATGCATATGACGCTCGACAGCAACATATCCTCCAATGTATGGATAATCCCCTCTATATTCCATCTATCACAGGATAGAATGTGGTGTTGATGTGTAATTGGGTACCAAAAGTGTGCTGCAATCCCATCAATATTTATGAGGAAAAATCCACCACCCTATCTGAGACAATGTACATGCGAACTCCATGAACATGTTCCATTAAGACAAGGAATCCACAATGCCCAAATCTTTGATCTCTAAAAAGTCATATGATTTTATCAACTGATACACTATCAACTAAGTAACATCAAAACTACATGAATAATTTAGAAACCTTGTGAAAAATATACATTTATATGTAATCCCGTTTCCACTAATGAAAATTCAAGGGATGCAAAAAACCATGGGGAACAGATTTCTCAGACGTGACATGCTGGAAAACCAAGCAGTTCACCACAAACACTTGAACTACCTATTTCATCATGGGAAAACAAATATGAATCCTCATGCCATGTTAAATCATGGAAATGCCTGGATAAACAAAAAATGGTTACCTATAAAATAGAATATTGAATCCACTACACATTTCCCAAAAAAAAATACTTGTCACATAACTACATCTAGTTTAGACTACCCTTGGACCATCCCTCCAGAGCATCACCATTGAAAACACATTCACACATCACCTATACCACTTAGTATCACCATTAAGACTCATCCACATATAGCATTAGAGAATATTGTACATTCATATAAAACAATCATCCTTTATCATCATATACACCTGCTTCAATATTTAGGGCTTCTAACTCCTCCATAACTCTCCATGTATTTGTGACTCCCAAACAACCTCCTTCTACAACATTATGCTCAAATCATCAGCCAAAAAATTCCCATTTCTTATGGTGTTAGGGATATGAAAATCATAGTCCTCAATAAACTCCATCCACCTCAGCTATCGGAAATTCTGGTATCACAAGGAAAAGATATATGTCAATCTCTTGTGATATTTGAAGACCACAATGTGCTCCCCAAAGAGGTAATGTGGCCCCAAATTCAGTGCAAACACAATGACTGAAGACTATATATTGTGGGATTAATACATAAATTTTTGTGGAAATAACTTCCTAGATGAATAAGATATCACAACTCACTGTTTCATAAGCACACATTCAAATCCAAGATGGGAAGAATCAAATAATAAATCAATCACCAACCATTCCTCTATAAAATTGGAACATTTATGAACTAACCAAACTCACCGACATATTACTAAATGCTACCTGTAATGGCTCACTCAACATAAGTTGTCTGTATTTCCTAGTCAAGGTAATCAACATGGATTAAAATAAATATAAATATAGTACAATCATCCGATAATAGACTACAAGATCACGGAAACTGCAAACTTCAGCGACATTCTTCTGTGTTTCCCAAGAAACATGTACATAGAACTTCATAGAATCTGCTGACACACAATGTTGAGAAATCACATTACTAATGAAATTCACCTAATGTGTCCAAAACATACACTTGATAAACATTAAATAGAGATGGTGGTGTCAAATAACCTTCAAGGAAGTACTGAGATAGTCGAGATTCTCCTCCTCTAACTTTTAGTTGACCATGATTTCATCGATGAGAACGATGAGGAAACAACCTAAAAAACCTGATAAAATTATTTCATAAGTTCCATGAATATTGATGGTGCATTCTTAACATCAAATTGTATGACTAAAAGCTCAATACACACATAATTGTAACAAAAAGAAGTGTTTGGGATATCACCCTCCTTCAAACTCAACTGGTGATATCAATATTTCATATCAATATTGGAAAACGAACACACCCCATTCAACTATTTTAAAATATCATCTAAACATAGAAGTGTTTTATGGCTCTTAACCATTACCTGATTCAACCATTGGTTGTTTATACACAACCTTATACTACCACTCTTCTTCTTTATGAACAACTCGGAAGCACCCCATGGTGACGAACAAGGAGGGATACAACCACTCTTCATCAGACTATTGATTTAAATCCTAAAATACATCATCTTAAAAGGTTACATCTGTTAAGTATCCTTTAAAATAGAAGAATCCCAAGTATGCATGTCTATCCTTAACTCAACATCACTTTGAGGGGGTAGCTTCCCAACCTCTTCAGGGAAAACATTTAGAAGTCCCTCAACAACTTGAGGAAACAGTACCATCTCAGTGTTCATTGTATCCATTGACATCTCAACCAAAAAATTAAAATGAATATTCACATGCAGTCATTCAACATGAACACCCCACTAACCAACAGTAACCACACATTGGGAATCAAGGTACAAAAAAAACTCATCTTGACACATTCAATAACAACATAAAAAAATAAAACAAATCAATGTTGTGGATGAAATCATATTGTTAAACTATAGAAATATGTGATCCGCATAGTACTAATTTGGTCCAATCATCATTATTCACCCATAACACACATCAAACTAGTTAGTATGTCCTCTGAATGGCATACTCAAAATAGTTGGATAGAGAAACGACACTACATCTTGCCCATATAATGGGATAGTGTGGGTGAAGAAAAGGGGTGTGAAGCTGTTGAATAAAACAAAGAAAAAGAAAAGGTACTAAATAAACTACTTATATCTCTTACGATCTTTGGCCCTTCGGAAACTGCTACCCATACTACGTGAAACTGACAATGCTCAGATCCTCTAACATTTTTCTAAAGACCAATCCAACACCCATTCTCAGTTTCCAATCCCTGGAAACGAGAAACATTATAAGGTTTTCCTCTACCTTCTCAATCTCCCCTGGGAGGAGAAAACTCCTACTACTCTTGCTATAAAAACCATCATAGTGGAAACTACTATTGAGGTTAGCACTGAACCTATCTCCCTCCCCCAAAATGAGATTCCATAATCATTATAAAATGGATATTTAGATGACCACAATCCTCATAACCAAAAAAAATTGGCACGAAGCCCCCAGGAAAATCACAAAACCCACTCACACCCAGATGACAGAAAATACACTACTATGGTCAACTAACTCCTAGTTAAAACTTCAATGGTCTTGAAACCTACAACATACTATTGAAAATTCTACCTCTCAAAGAACTAGGTTGGATCACATATAGCGGTAAACATCATCATGAGTTTATCTATTCGATCGCCTATTCTTTCATCTAAAACTATATATACATTAGAAAAATAAAAGTCGTGAAGACATAATAGATAGAATTATAGAGTGATTCTTATAGAAATCTCACATGACACCCCTCATCTAGAGAGTGATATTGTGTAAAGAGAAGAAGATCCTTGAAATTGATCCCAATATCCCACACGGTCATACTCCCTTGCTGGAGGGAGAGTAAGTCTTTCCTTATATTGGCCTTCATTGTTGATGAATGGAACTACCCCTAGAACACTTTTTGCAATTCGACCCACAACACATCTTTCACTATCCGCTCCCCCACATACAGCATCCACCATTGGTGTGGTGATCCTACATCTACATTGTAGCTAAATAAACCTAGTATTCCATCGGGGGCCTGCTCAAACTGATTGTGATATCAAGATCCTCTAACTATTCCACTATCTCTACATATCATGTGAGGCCCTCGAACATTAGCAAATCACGCCATTGGAAATAATGAATTGCCTTATTCCATTGATCAACATTCTCATATAGATCACCATTATATTGATCAACCAGATCAGCCTACCGAGCCTTCAATACCAGAGCCACTTGTGAAGGACATATAAGATCCATTTCTAAAAATGAAAACAAATATTTCCTAATCTTGATTAGTGTGAAATTTGATTATGGTTTGTTTTAATATAACTTATTCATTAATTTTAACCATTCCAGAATACCCCAATAAGAAATAGAACACATGTCACCATGATGCATGTACCATTCCAAGGACTCTAGTATGAAAAAGGTTTGACTCAATTGGTCGTTCAATAAGATCATAATTTTTTTACTATATCAAGGTGGCCTAAAAATCCAGTTTCCTAGCCGATGTACATATCCTATGTCATGTACCACGAACAAATGGAACTGTTTACACACCATCCCATTAAATCATCACCATACTTAACTCCATACTCTATAATATCTCACAACCATCAGCCCGGATACCACGATTAAATCACCCCTCCCTCCAATGATATCCCTCAAAGGATGGTAAGGAATAAAAATATATAATGAATCACCATGTACTACCTCCAGTATTCCCCATTTTGGTCACTAGCACCATGGTGGTAAAAATATAAAAATATGAGAGGCATTAACCTTTTTAAAATAAAAAAAGTTTGGGAGATAAGATAGATCACCCATAATGAAAATCCAATATATAATGTAAAAGAAATGCCAAACCAGCCCACATACATGTGTATAATAGTAAAAATAAAATAAATAATATATAAGGTAAAATACGAATGTCAAGATATGAAGAGACATGAAAACTATCAACTTCTGAGTTAGTCGGGTCTAGAATAGTCTGTGAAATCCTCCAAGAACCCAAAAAATAATTATTATACATATGGTGATCCTACATGGATACTCGGTATGAAAACCAATTTCTCTCATGCCCATTCTGAAAGAGGAAAACTAATGCTCCCTTGAGAAAACAATAGAATAACCCAGAACCTATACAGGTACACTAACCATCCCAACTTCACCAAATCTCCCAATCCAAAAAATACAAGTCATGTAATATAATATAAATCACAATGATGATAGGGTACCCCACACTCCTTTCCCACTATTTCGACATTATTTCACAATGTCAAACATCATAGTTCTCACATCCCTTCTGAATACGGCAACACATCTCCCACGTACAGACTGAGGAAAATAACCACATCCTTCCCTCACACACATAGGCCAAAAAACACATCAAAATCCACCCTCAACCATGTAGTCCTCCCAAAAAATCTCTCCAAAATACACTTAATCAAAAAACCCCATAACATATCCTCTCAAAGAATACAAGGAAATAAATTCACCTCCCTTCCCAAAAACATATGGGAAAGAACAAAGAACCTCATCTGAAGACTCACGAGCCATCAAATATCACCTAAAGAAACATGTTCAATCATAATCACCAACTAAGACAATAACTGACAACCATCCATCACATCCCAGGATATAATTACCACACTTGGAAGAGAGAGTAGAAATGATTTGGAACCTAGCCATCAATACTCTTCACTAGATGATGGAAAAACACCCTCCCTATGATGATAGGGGCATTCAATACATAGTGGTCAACTAGGGTGGGGTACATATAGAAATCACAAGAAAAATAAAAATAGATAATTATATGATACAAAACTCTCAAGACCAGCAATTGGGTTCTTAATAAGACGACCATGTCACAACACTACCACCTTTTCTCCTACATCTAAATGCATAACACCACACAACAATCCACAAGACCCATATTTACATTCCATCTAATTTATTTAACCAACCATTCATTGTTGAAATGTGCATTTATACATTCTGTCACCACCCAACAAACTACTAATAAAAAAACACAACGGGAATCATAGTAGAAATCTTTTTAGAAGGCGAAGAGCCTTGAGAGATTAAGGCAGCTTCACTTGTCCAATCCATTCATCACCCATTCGTGATATAAAATATATCAAAATACAGATATGGGGTGAATCATTCAGCATATTATCAATGGTGAAGAACCCATACAATCCATTTCCATCATTATCCAATTTCATCCCACCTAATCCATCCATCTAACCAAAACATCACCCATCTCACAATCATACCATTCAATACATTACACCACAACCAGTTCTACATCCCTACTATACAAGCATACCATCCCCATACTACCAAATCAAAAAAACCATATCCTTATGTAAAATTAAACCCACCACCCCATCACTATATGATCTAAAAAACATATTTTGAATTAAATTGACATCCCTGCATTAATTCCACATGTTAATTTTGGGGGTTATCATAGAAACAATATAATTTGGGGAAACTAATTCATTATCCAAGTATATGTGATTGACCAATGTATATTTAGGAGATATCGAATAGTATCAAAAAATTAAACAACTACATTATATGTATCCATTTAAAAAAACCACTAATTTCATTAATTTTTATAAGTGCATTTATCATGTATAATTACAATATCACAAACAATGTCGAAGCTACAAAAAAATGTAGCTAAACCAAATTTATCGTTGTAATTAAAAAAACTAATATTTTATCTATTATTAAATCCAAAAAACCATAATTCATATATAAAATTATGTTAAACTTCTCTCACATAATAATTGAATAATGTTAAATGAGGGAATCCCTTCATCTTGGAAGCTTTTCGCACCATTGGGTGGGAAAAATCGTGTAACCCATAGCTACACCATGAAAATTGTGGATCATCCGACACGACACCAAGGATCAATACAAATTAATCAAGATGCATATCCCAAAACAATGAAACAAAAATTATATATATCATTGGGATATGAATGAAGAAAAACAAGAATGGAGAGAACTCACCACAGATCAACAATAGACCAACAATGAACATCAACCCAGATCAAAAAATCAAAGAGGGTGAAAGAAGGGTTAAAATGATGCCCCAGGAATGCCTAGTGTTCACAAAAAAATATATTGAAAAGAACCCAAGATATAATGAATGAGGTTTCATATGAAAAAGAATTTTAAAACTACCCATGACTAGGGTATTACATGATGTGTAATACCCTTTCGCATCATGTAATCCCTAGTGATAGGATTATATTGAAAAGCATGTCATCTCATTATTTTTATTATTTAATTAACCACTAAAACCCTCATGTCATGATACATCCTTAGAGAATTCATGAAACCAACGTACACAAACTATAATATAGTTACACAATGTGAGATTCTTGCAGCCACTTAAATCGCATATAACTTCCCCTATAAACCTCCAAAAAATTACTAATCCTATCTATTCCTTAATATTCAATTGATTATTTTTAATTTCTATATACATATATTTATATTTAGTCATTATTTATAATGGGTTTCTTTAAAATCGGTGTTGTATGTGATGCATGAAATCAAAAACATTGAATTATTTTAAGTTATTCATATAAAATGATCTTTGGTTGTTATATTTCCCCAATTAAATTATATACATTTTTTAGATTAAAATAGTTAATTATTAAAGAATGTAGGTGATTATATTCTTATTAAATTCATTATTTGTTGTATTGAATCTAAATTTACATTTTTCATACTCATATTCAGAAATATCAATTTACCTTTCATTACTCAAAAAACATTATCCTTTAATGGAATCATATATCCAATTATATATGAAAACTAATCATAAATTCTCAATAACATACCATTACAAAGAAATTGAATATCTATTTTGATAAACACTAGTCAATGTTATGTATTCATCCCATAATTGTACTCTATGTTTAACAATCAAAAGATATTAACTGGTAGTTGTTATGGTTATACGCTAGTATGTTTATATAATCATCCAAATAATTTATGAACATCTCAGAAAATGTTTGGAATTGTTAATCAATCTCAGGGTTAACAACATTATCGATCATACTCAATGAAAATCAAACCAAACAATATTTTCTAATAATAAAACACCTACTAGTTCTCATACATATCAATTCCTAAAACATGTGTTCATAAATAGTTATTTATAAAATAAAACCATTAAATAAAATCATTTCTAAATATTATTATGACCATTTAATATATGATTTTTACATAGTATTGAAAAACTTCTTATGAACTATTCTTATATATTTCTCATAATCCTCAACAATATTTAGAATTTATCAAATCTTCATCGAAAAATATAACATCACTATACGAAATAAATAAGCATACATATAATTAATATATATTATAATATCAACCTCACAAAAATATATAAGATTGGATAAGTCTCCTTCTACATAAAAATACTTGTATACCAAAATTAAAAACCATTTACAAATACTCTAATATTTTGTATAAAAAAATTAGTTTTTAGTAATTCATAAATTTATCATCATTATCTTTGTGATCCTCTTTCAACTATTTAATAAAACAAAAAATGATAACTTAATATAAAAAATATTTATAGTAAAAAAATATTAAAAATATGTATTCCATTAAAACTTATTATTTTTACATATGATAGTTTCAGTTAAACATGTGACTCTCTTCCTTCAATCATCTGTTATCCATGTTCATTTTTCTACAAGGTTCATAATTTTATCTCATTAACAACAAATGTAAATCAATAAAAATAGTTTTTAAACTGAATGCTTTCAACCAATAAATATCCCTAGTCAATCTTAATCATGTTTTATTATTAGGAATATTTATCAAGCATTGGTTAACGAACATGTAAATATCTCATCCACATACATCAAGGTTATTACCAATTGGTATATATCCATTAAATACAATATGAACATGCAATATACTTATATGGATTTAATTACCCAGATTACCCCCCAATCAATACTTTATCACAACATTGGGATGTAATAATATATTTCAAACACCTATAGAGAAATATCCCAACAGATTACACTAATAAAATATTCTAATAATTCAAAAATTAAACATTCATTATTAATAAAAAATTAAAAAAAATACTATGTGAAATAGATCTATATAACATTAAAATTATGATTATCCTTAACACATTAATCCCTAAATTATCCTTAATATACATTCAAATATCTAAAGATATAAAATATTACATTGATTCCAATAGTGACAATCCTAGAAATCTCTCCAAGATATAGTCCATATGAACATGTACATTACATTATTTCATTGATAAAAATTGAAGAATCCTCAATAGAACCCCCGTAATTAGAAAATCAATTACAATTATTTAATCTATAAAATCTTATTTATTTTTTCAATTTTTTAGATTTATCTAATTGAATAACATTATAAAATAATGAATCCCATGTTCATTGTATCAAATAATTAACTTTCAAATTTTATATGATTCTACCAAACCCATATTTGGCCTTTAACTTATCTAAAAATTTATTTCATGGTTATTATCCATTTAAATTCTCATTTCTATTTATTTTATTCATGACATAGGTAAATTGATGCATAATAAGGGGTGACCCCAAAAACATAGTAATGAAATATATAAAACTGAGGATATCATATAATAAATATATAATAGGTAAAACAAAGTGATTATATAATAAAAAATCCCTAATCTTTATAGAACATATTTCATTGGTTTTCCATAATAATGAATTAAAATATGGGAATCAATATTATTGAAAAATAACTTATTGAATTCTAATATTAGTAATTATAAACCTATTATCAATTTGTTTTTTAATAAAATATGTTATCATCGAGAATGAATTCAATGCATATTGATAGATTCATAATTCATACACCATATAAAAAAATAGTTTTGCCTTTTGGGACCTATTGATTCCCCTATATGATATATAATTTTAGGCCACACCCATAACCAAATTATACGCCATTTATTCACTATAGTATTCATCAAGACCATTCATACCATTCCTAGAGTAACACCTTAGTCAATAAAACAATTATATTTATATAATGAAAAATATGGAAGTAAAATTAACAATCAAACTTGGTTAAAATTCAATAATCATAAAAAATTTACATAAATTTTCCCACAGCCATGAAAGGTGTACCATTACCCTTACCCCTCTATAAAATAATGTGTATTTTAAAACAATACATATGGAACATATAAAAAATCATCCAAATATGAATAAAAATATGAAAACATTGAATACATTTTCTAATGATAATGATATAACATAATTTCTCAGTGAACATTATATAATATGAATTTTCTAATATGTGATTCTCATACTGTACAAATAAATGAGTAAAATATTATTCAACACAAGGAATAAAATTATAAAAATATATGTATGAAACAAGGTGGATTGTTAATTGAGAATATTACCATAGTGGGAAAAAGGTAAAAAGAATACTGTTAACATTAATAAAAAAATATACTCTTGAAATAATTCAATAAATTGTATCACAAAATTCCAATTTTTTGATACTATTCATTCAATCACACAAATGATAATATATATATATAATCAAATGTAATAAACATTATTAATGATATTATTGAAAATGATATGTGAAATGGAATGGAAAAAGTAAATATGATTTTAGATATAATAAATAATCATTCCCAAAATATAAAAAATTATATTTATCATTCATATGTAATTATTCACAAGTTATATGAAATACATTTGAAATTTTTTTATAGAAAATAATAAATTATAATGGAACCCTAAAAATATATTTTGTATATTAGGGTAAAATGTGGATAGGAAGACAAAACATGTGATAGTGATTTGAGAAAAAACCTTTTATTATTTTCAAAATACCATTTTTAAAAACTCACATTTTAATAATATTAAAAAAAATTAATTTTAAATTTTAATGAGTTTTTATCATATAAAAAATTCTTAGTATGTGAGATCTTAATAATGAATGAAAAAAGTTACTGACCAAACAATGTATCTCATGGAAAAGATACTATAGTTTTCAATATATATTGTCAGCAACATAATCTGTAAATCATATAACTTATGTAATGTGGTTTATATTATAATAATTTAATGATGTATAGAATACCACATAATATAATCATGGTATATACTAAGTGAAACTTATATGAAATAATGTTTGGTGACTGATCATAGCTCAACTAATGAAATCATGATTAACAAAAAAGCATATGATAATGATACCACATGAGGTAAAATAAATTCTATGAAAATGATGTGATTTGGATTATTTTGGCACATAAATTTCAAGGAAATATAATATATATATTTCATGGGATTTTATATCAATATAATAAAATTATATTAAAACATGTTTCCAAACATGAATCATGTCTAGAAAAATAAAAATTGAGACCATGAAAACCTATGTCGCTTTAGTAAAACATTAATAAAAATCACATGAATGAGAGGTCTTGTAATTAAAAATAAAATATCTTAATTAAAAGATATTTCATGATATTAAATATTATACAAGAAATATATACACCACATAACTGAAAATATGTTCATAACAAAAATTTGTTTGAATGTGAGGTATTTGAGATCAAAACACATAACATTTCTAAAATTCATTTTCACATGAACAAAATATCACAAAAACAAAAATTAATAAATTAAATAAATATTCAAATATAATATTATCACAAATAAATATTTACTATGTAGTGACCTTGGATTTTCCTTGTAATACTTGGAAACATATCTATGTATATTTCCATAGCTATGTCCTAAGAAGACTTCGGATTCAACAACACAATGATCCTCGAGATTATTTTATAAAAACAATTATGTATATTTTATACTATAAACATGGAGGAAATAATATAACTCTCAAATGGAAGCTCGAATCAAAAAACATGAGGAAAGAGTTGCGTCTATATGGTGGTGTATACCTTAGGCAATACATAACTATTTTCGGTTTGGGACATCTATTGAAAAAATAACCAATGACATAACCATAAATAAAATAAGAAAATTTAATTATTTTATTTGGGACATAGATCTGAATAAATATTGATTGATTAATTCAATTAAATATGTGATACCATCGTTTAGTTCGTAATACAGTTTTTTAACCTATGTGTGACAAAAAATGAGAGGGAGTAGGATGTACAGATCTTATGACTATTGGAATCTATGGTTATGTGTTTACCCATTACCTAATTACATATGAAAAATAAGATATTATAGGTTATTAATTTGGGTTGGAACTTAATCCTCCTACCACATTCATCAAAGATTTATCTTAACTCCATTGGGAAAACATAGATGATTATTTGAAGGATTGCAGTGGAAGTGTTGTGGGAAAAGCTGGGGTGTAAGGGGAAGCTGACGAGTATGGCGGCAGAGACACAGAGCACGAATGAGGCACATGGTGTGGTCGGAATGTGAAAGAGCCATAGGGTGTTGGGTAGGGGTAGGAGGCAATGGAACGCATCAGGCAACTGAGTTGAACTGCATTTTTTTGTGACCACACCGACCAACACGGTGCAAGTTATTCATGCCAACCAGGCTGTGGCAGGCCAGTCTTTGGTGAGAAAACCAAGATAGGCTAGGCTGAGGTGATAAGGTCATGGTGGGCCAAGGTGATCCAAGAATTTCGGGCCCAGCCATGTGGTCTAGGTCCTGCCATGCTGGAATGATCGGGGTTGGCTTAGATCAGGCTTGGGGTGACTAGGGGAGGCGCGTGTTATGGAAGACCGCAAAGTCATGGTAGCCAGTGGAATCATGGGGAATCTGATAGTTGCTAGTAATTTGTGGTCGAACATGGTTATAGTATATTTCAAGATGTCATAGGGACAGTAATCAAAACCAGTCATATGTAGTAGATTGTAGTGGTCGGTCAGTGTGGCCAGTGGACTGAATACTGTAGTTGGTCCACTTTTGGTAAGTCACGGGGCCTGACATGAAATTTTTTAGTGGCTTTAATTAGGAATAGCTTCTAAATTGAATTTCCTTTTCATGTTTCATATATGTATATTTGATCATATCTTGGAGGTGTACATTTTTTAGAAATTTATGGAATTTGATGTTCGAGATTGAGATATAGGACCAACAAAACCCGCTGCGGGCATGTTGTGGTGAATTGTAGATTCTTCATTAAGTGACTATTTTGGGAAAATGAATATTCAATCCTATGAATATTACCAAAAGGATCTCAGAGGTAAAATATGTTTGGTTATTTGGGGTTGTTTGAGAATCATGTCAATAAAAATATGCCTTTTCACTTCAAACAAATGATGATCATCGTGTGCAGATCAGCCATTTCAGCTAGCGGTGCTATGTACTATGGTAGTACACTCATACTACTAAGGGTAATTTATTGTAGTTTAGTATCCATGAATGTCTAGGTATATTTCCAGGTGAAGAGGTGGGGTCACATGTAGTTTGTCTCCCATACTAATCATGTACCCCTTATCAAATACTATAACTCTCATATCTTTTTATTTTGGACATGGATTTTGGGTCCTGAGTAATCTATACTATGTGTCTTTTCACATGGTATGAAATAGTTTCCTCTATAGTGGATTTTAGGATATTATGTGAGATGTTCTTGGAGAGAAGTATATCTAAGGTTATTCTCAATGATGCTTGTGGTCATGGGGAATAATCAAGGTCTTATTTCGGAGTGTTTATCCCCCTGACATACTAGCATGTATATCCCAAACGACATGAGTTTTTACCTTCCATCATTATGGGATTTTGTCCTCTAGAGCTATATATGGGTGTTTATCCCCCTAATGTACTAGGGCGTGGATCATCAATGACGAGAGTGTTGACCCCCTGGTGGAATGGGTGTGGGTCCTCTTTAACTACATGACAGGCAGTACCCTCTAGCATATACCCATCAATAAGGTCTGGAAGTGGTCCCCATCAACTTCAAGGTGTTGATCCCAAAAACATACCTGGGTGTAGATCCCCAATTATTCTAGTAAACCTCCCCCTCACGTACTGTGTTTTATGTCCTCTACAGTTTGTGACCCCTTGACTATGATGCCTATTGACAAGACGTGGTTTGACGTACCTTTGTAATCAAGATAAAGAGGGAAACATTCCCCACCAATAGAAATCTTTGTTAATTGACCAAAAAACACGCTGGAAAGTCATTACCCCAAAAGAATATAGTATCATTTTGTGGTGATTGATCCCCTTTGACTTGTGTGTTTCGGGAAGATGTGGGTGACGCTAGTCATCATTGATGGATACTCAAAGAACTATTAGTGACTCTGATTTATGGGATGAGATATGAGATTTATATCCCCTTAATCTGGGGTTTTTATCTTCTTTTAGTAATAAGTATATATATATATATATATCTCTTGTTTCAGTACCCACTCATTCATTTTTTGTATGTATAATTCCAAGAGAGATGAAGGCAGAGAGGGTATGACACATGAATTATGTGACAAGATTCTCATGGTATGAAGCGTATACTGTCCTATTATAGGTTCCAAAGACTAAATTATATGTTAATCTTCTAATCGTTTCTATATTTTTATGTTTTATTTATTTTAATTCACTCTCTTGTTGGGTTAAGCAACATTGATTTATTGTACTATATTCTATCAGTTGTTTTCCTTTTCTATGTATCTCTCACTGCTCCCCCTTCACCTTTTTGATTCATCATATTGAGTACATTTAATCTGACCCCTACATGGGATTTTCTCGTTTGAGTCATGCATTATGAATCTGAAAGATACGTTGATTGTGACTTCATAGGATCTTAGGGATTCTTCTTTTTTCACCACGTACAATGGTCATATCATGGGATCCTAGATCAGGGCTCTCAAAGCTATTTTGATTTTCTAGTTTCTGTCTGGTTTGGATACTTTTCTCGTTTTTCATTTATTTTTTCCCATTTATTTTTAGTTTTCATTACTATACTGGCATAATTATATTGTCCATGAAAGCATGGTTTAATTATATTTGTGTTACAACTTTATTATTTTTCTCTGTGAGTATTTTCATTTATTAGGTTGTGTGTGTTAGAATCTAGGAACATAAGAATGAACTTATGTGTGTTTCTTGTGCTCTAGGTGGTTATATACATCCCCTAGACTATGGAGGTGGGCCTAGGGTTGTTCCTGCTCGAGCCCCGTCATGGTTCGGGCCATGAAAAATTGGTAGCATATAAAGTTCATTATATGGTACATTGTTAGGATATTTCCCCTTAAGATGATTGTTTGGGTTTAGTGAAATATATTAACAGACTCTTCAGTACATATCATATGATAAGGGGTCCAATGATGGTTTCACAGGTGATGTATTTATTCAATAGGAGCTTGATTACCATCTTTTTGAACTCGAAATGCTGAATATTATTTATAGGGATAAATGGTACAAGGATCATATACAATTTTGCTGTTGATAGTTTTTCTTGAGCTTGGTCTCATTGTTGTAACCAATATATCTAAATATATATATTCTAATATAACAATGATATTCCTTGATAATAGTAGGGATTCCTCCTCTATGATAGCCATCTAGGATACTAGCTTGGGTTTGTGACGTCGACCCTGTGATTGATGGGGCCACAGTCTCTGGCCCATCATGTGATCTTCATCCACCATTTTGAATGGTATAAGAACCTACACCAATTGAGGAGTATATTTTCCCAATAAAGTAGGATGAGAACGTGCATATGTAGAGCACACTCTGTGTGTTCTAGCACTTGATAATGTCCATTTTCCCCAGTGATCTAGATCATCAGGCATCAAATTATTGGATACGGTCAGTGTTATACCATGTGATACATTCATGGACCCTGATAGATCATATGATGACATTTAAAGCCAGTCTTTTCCACAAAATAGATGGATATTGGTTGAGATTGTTTACTCAGATGCACAACAAGTTGGCACTTTTGTAGTATGACTTCTAATAGCTGCTCCAGGAGGAGTTCAATTTCTCTTTCTCATGATCCATTTAGATTTAGTTGATTAGGGAGATTCAATGTGGAGGGATAATGATGGTTGACTACACTTCTAGGTTCCGATACCAGATTCTTTACTCTCTGGACACAAATCGGGACTATTTCTTCTGAGCATGGGTGATTGAGCAGGCACTCCATATAGATATCTATGCCGACGTAGTACCCTTGTGTATCATCACCTTTGATGGTGTGATAGAAGGGGAAATGGATACATAAATATAAATGTCAGTGGGATGCAACATTATAGGTTTTCACAGTGGGTGCAATAGAGATGAGATGTATGTGGTGGCTCAAAGACGTCAGTTGAGAGGGCCTCAACATAGGAGGCATTCCCATGATCAGACTTAGGCTAATGGTAAGGTACTATGTAGAGCACTATGACATCCTTGGGAGGGCCATATCTATGCTTATGATGGGCTATGTCACCTGGCACAAGATTTCCCAAACAGATGTGTTGAGAATCTTCAAAATATAGTGGATGAACCACTGTGGTAGAGACAACATCGTGATTATGGATCTCAATGGAAGGGATATGGTTGTCCCTAGGGACGTAGTTCTATCATTGTTGTAAGAGTTGTGGGAGGTAGTAAATACAAATAGATCCTTCAATCACCACCAGTTGGTGTCCCACATTAGGCTATAGGTGGTAATGGTCGGGGCCTCATGCATCTGTATTCATTGGATGTCTATGATATTGCAACGCAACACATGGTAAGAGGTATCCTTTTTGTATATTCAACCATTTGAATTAGAAATTTTTAACTAGTTTGTGAGTTAATATTTTCTCTCTGCTTCTTTATTTAGGTGTTATCGGGGATATGTGGGGCATTAGTGTTATTCGATACAACATCAAATGTTTAAGGAAGATGGGTTCTTACTGTACTAATCCACACTTTTTTGTGATCTCTAAAAAACTATGAGATCCATCCAGTGCTACACAAAAAGTATAAAATCGAGATTTGGTGGAAGAGTCCTCATGAATTTTGAATTTAGGATGAGGTTGTGCGATAGATTAGAAAGGTCTTGGAATTTCTAGTGGAGTTTCTTTTGCATGTCCCTTTTTGATAGGGATGACAGATGTGGAGGTGGGGGAGTTCCTAGTTTTTGGATAATCTCCGTCCATGAGATGTAAAGACATGAGGGGAATTCCATTTGATTTCTATGTTTATATTATTGTGGTTGGATTATTTTTCTTAACTTCCTTGTTTTTTTGTACCTTTTCATTCTCAACATCACCCATGATAACGTGACAAGTAGTTTTCGAATACTTGTTGAGGAAACAGAGACCCCATTAATTGAAAAATGAAACTCACTACATAGGGATTGAAGTAGTTGTCCTTCTCCTAAAAATGTGGATACAATATCTTCTAAGAGATTACATTTTTGTTTACATAGTTCACAAGAGTTTTATTTTCATATCCACCCAGAGAGACCTGAACCTGAGGCAACAATGCTAGTTGGATTTCTAGTATGACTAAGACTTTTAAACTGTTTATACCCAATGAAATTTTGACATTGTAGTATATTCTATTAGCTGGACGACACATGCTCGCTTAGTGTAGGATGTTTCATAGAATATTACAAACCCTAATGCAAACCCTGGTAAAGAAGGAGGTATAGTTTTCTTCACTTGATGGTATTAAATCTTACACTTACTGAGCATGTGAGATAGTCTCATTTGTGATACATCAACTATGACATATTTCATGAGAAAATATACTTAAGTGTTTCACCTTATGGATTTTTTAAAATAACTGAATCAGACATGATGAATATTTTTTGGATGAATTTTTTTAATAGAACAAATTCAGATTCATTAGTTGATGAGAGGGAATCAGGCATATTCATTGATGATATGAGGAATATTATTATATTTCAAAATAATCAAATTATAACTCATGAAATATAAATTGAAGAATAAAAACACAGGGAATTAAAAAAAAGATATAAATAATTATATTATAATACTGGGAAGGTTTGGAAGGTAATAAAAGATGTATTATTAATAGTTTTTCATGGGATTTATCCATGGGAAATGTGTAGAATAATTGATAAACCATATGAATGTAAAATCAATTATTTTTTATAAATATATATTTAATAAAACTCATGGAGGAATTGAGTGTTTAGTAATTTTTATAGTATATATTTTATTAATTATTTTCTATATATATAATAAGTGGGCTAGTTCACTAAAAATAAATATTAATCATCACGCTATATAATAATTTTTGCAGGATTCCTCAAATGGTCATTGAAATCTTCATCGATTATTTGGAATTAGATGAAATAATTAAATTTTCTATATCCCTATTCCTTATTAATTATTTATTTATACTAATTATGATGTAAATAATTGTACATGATGACGAAAATGATAGAAGGATTCTGATAAATCGTTTTTGAAAGATTCACATGCACAGATTCACAATTTCCAACCCCTATGCCTATTTTTTTACAGAACCTATTACCAACAAGTGGTATCAATGGAAAATTATCATATTGGGGTTTCATTTCACAAATGGAATTCTATAATATTCCAAAAAAAATTTAGAATCATTATTATTGAGGAAAATCAATATTAATTAAGGATGATTCAAAAGAAAAACTATTTCTAATCAATGGTAATAATATTTGTAAAGCAATTTCATACATGGAATTTTATCAACAATATTTAATATGGAATCATTAGAAAATGACCAGGGAGAACATGATTATAATTATAATGGAATTAATTCACTGTGTAGAGCATAATTATATGTAATATATATAATAAAGATGTCATGTAAATCCCAAAATGACATATGATAAAAAAAATTCAACTTCATATAATTAAATAACATTTTATATTATGAAAAATCATAGGTACCATAGAATATGTACGACAATCAATGTGTATATATAAATGATTCAATTCATACATTGGTTCATAGGTTGAATATTGTTGTAATGGACTTGTATAGACTCATAGGAAAATTATGATATCAAAATTAGAATGACAATACTATGATTTTTCATACCACATTTCAATAAAATGATCTTAATTATTAATGGAAAAAACCCAATGGGTTTGATTTTAGATAGTAATTACAAATCTCACGTTACATAAATGTTGAAATACTACAAAAAGTATTACATAATAATGGAGATTTATTATGATGTAGTATTGGTGAAAATTAAGAAAAATTCATTAGAATATGATCATCAACATTGGGAAATTTATAATGGTATTTATTTTATTCTCCCAAAACATAATATAGGGAAAATTAATAATTAACAAAATGCTTCAACTTACTAGATTTTGATAAAAAAATATACGATATATGATCAGAGGTTTCCCAATAAATATCTTACAGAATTGTTAAAATTATTTTCTTTTAAAGAAAATATTATATATTGAATTGTAAAAAAAATTTATAGAACAATATAATTCAATGGAATATATTTCATTTGAAAAAAAGGTTCTAATTCATATAAAATTTAGCAGGATGATGTTTATGATTAGAAAATCCTAAATAAATATTTCCATTTCCAAAATATATATATACTAAAACAAGGGGAAAAGTATATTTATGGAACTTATGTTGGTGGAATTATATACCACAATGTTATAATAGAATCTATTCTTGACAAAATCAATGTCTGGAATGATAACATCATGATATCCAACAGACTAATGTGTGCACTAAAATTCATAAATAATTGAATCCATAAGGTCTGAATAGTTTCATATTCTTGATAAACATCATAAAAAATTGACTTATACATTACATTTGGCTATGAAAATTAGAAAATATATTTTTTATAATAACATTATCCCTATAGAATATCTAAGCATTTCAATCACATTACAATTCTTGGATTCCCCGGACTAGAAACAAAAAACAGTTGATCTCAAATTATCATTATGTATTAATTATAGAAAAATATATCATGAATCAATCTGCATAATCTATATAGAATGGTAAATAACTAAACATAGATGAAATATAATAAATACACTTAAAAGTATGTCAATCCAAAGACAATGTAATTGTGAATATATTATGGATAATAATAAATATGGAAAAATAAATAACTAAAAAGATGTAACATTTAATCATTGATGTGACTATAATAAATATATAAGCATAATGCATATGTGAAGGTAAATAATGGAAATCACATGCCATTTATTAAAATAAATGTGAATTAAATTCAAATAGAGACAATATCATTATGAAAATATCATGGAAAATAATAATAAATTAAATGAAGTAAATTATTAAGTATTGGATTTCATGTATCAGTAACATGATACCTCAACCATTATAACCATTTATAAGACTATATCAACATCGGTTGAAAACCCATTTAATTAATGTTTAGTGATTTTTCACATGGGATCTGCCAATGTATTCTGGATCTTTATAATGTTCGGCCCCACACATTACTACCGGTCAAAATGTACTCATCATATATCGAATATTTTATTATATTCATTAATAAATACACCTTAAAATCAAATATCTGTATTGAGCATGGTAAACTAATTGATCAATATTTTTTGAGTAAACCAAATTACTTTGACAGTAGAACAATATCTATAAAAATGAGATACAATTTAATTGATAATCTTATCCATGATAAATAATATGAAAATTTAGTGGAATTTTATACGTGAATGATCAAAGGAATGTAAATATTACAGGGATATGGTAAGGACCATAAAATGAATCATTGATGTTCTTTTATAAATTTTATTATCAAATTGATAATAAATCATCCAATAGAAATATTATGGTTGGTATTAATAAAATATTACCCATATAGTTAGAATAAAGGTTTTAATTTGATGATAAATATATCATTGAATAATTCTTATTGAAATTATACATTTCATTGTGGAAATTATTTTTAATACATTTTGTAAATCAATTTGGTTGATTATATCTTTTAATGAGAAAGAATTTCAAAAATATTAGAAAACAAATGTTATTAATAATAGAATTATTAATTTAAAATAAATCATCCATGAAATGATGGCCATGTTTGTGGGTAATTCTATACATGTTGTACAAGATAAATAAGAAAACTCATTTTTCATTGTAAATTGGTTAAAATGGATCCATGTTTTTAAAACCATGAGAAAATAAAATTCACATTTTTGGTAATAGTCAAACAAGAATTGTTTTGAAAAAACACAAAATTATTCATTTGTGAACTTTTTTTAATAAATAAATCTGGGTAAAAATAAAATTAATATATAATTTTAAAAATACAAAAATATTGTATTAATCATTTTTATATAACATGGTTTTAGGAGACAACATTTTTCTAACAGAAGTGAGTAAAGAAGTCAAATTTCCATAAAAACATTTTCTTTATTATTATATGTTCCAAAGAGTGTGGAAATGTTAACCAAAAAAGAATATATCTATAATTACGAGAGGAAAAGAAAAAAATGTGGTTATTTTTTTATAGATAACAATTTCCATCAACTAAAATTAAATAATCAATATTCTGGATTGGAATGTCATTGTGAAATAAACTCTTACAGCAATCCAATTGTTGTAGTGATAATAAAAGAATTAATTGATTATGTGTATAAATGGTAAATCCACAAAACAATAATAGTAGAAATAAAATTTTTTAATAAAAATTTAATATATATATATATATATATATAATCTTATAATATAAATGACAATGAAGAAGTCATAGAACCCAATGAAAAGAAATTGAGTAATGAAATTTGGTACAACATGGTAATTTTCATGTCAAATCCCCTTGTATTAAATAACAAAAATTGAAACATAAAACACCGTAAATTTTTAATTTATATTTATATATTTTTAAAATTGGTGGTATATACACGATATAAACTAAATTAGGTTCATAACAAAATATTATTACATAATGAAACAAAATTTGAATGAAACCCTTACCTCACATTTCCTTATGGTTGACTTTTATTTAACCAACACTAAAATAATATTACACATTTTAATATTGTATTAAATGAACATATAAGAATTTATAACACCATATCATATCCTTTTATAACACCTTATGAACAGGTTATTAATAACCATTCATTATTTTCATTGTTTCATGTGTTAATTACCTTGTTTTCTATTTGTGTTTCCCCATGAATTATATATTTGTTATTTATATTATATATTTATATGTTATTAAAAATAATAATAATGTCATAATTATCATATTTATATATCAATTATACGTTTTAATCCAATCATAAATGATGATTTTGAAAAATTAATCATTTTTCGATCATAGAGAATGTTGGTTGTACAAACGTTTGAGTATTTGGTCCATTTTTCACTGAAAATTATAGCAAGAATGAAAATATACTATTATATTTTCATAAGGATAATAATATAATATATATCAGATAATATATTTTTATATATCATTCATGTGTTGTCTTGATGAAATGACAGTCACATCAGTTCGTGAATTATGTAGTCAACAAGTACACGAAAAATTGATTCATCTTTAAGTGAGATAAAATGTACAAAAATCATAATATATAATATCTTATTTAATGATAAATATGTAATTGATACCATAATTATTTAATATATTGAGAAATTATCAATTAATTAAAACTTATTACATTCCTTGTTTGAATATTGTGAATGACGAATCTCATCTGTTTATGAGGTGGGAGTTTACCGTACACATAAGGGATGTAATCAAACCCCCCCCCCATGGAATTGATAGTAAAATGATATTTTTATTTTTAATGAATCCATTTCTATAAATATGTTTTATGTATTATATATATAGGTTATATTAATCATCACACACAACCAATAAAGTCATTAATGGAATAATTAATGACATCAGTTCGCAAGGAGGTAGTCCTTTATACATATAAATGATGATTTCTTAACCAATTTGATAGATGTGTGGATAATTGAATTTAATTACATTATTATACCAACATACTAGTATATATAATATATTGATGTTATTATATAATCATTTTATAATAATAATGCATTGAGGTGGATAAATAAATAAAATAATTACACTCATTGAATAATATTACTTCATCTTCGGCTATCAACCTTAGTTTCGAAATAAATCCTTACTATATTGGATTCATTCAAAAAATAGGAATTTAAATATGATAATATGTAACATGCTATGTTACTTTGGATGTTCATGGCCAATCCAATGAGTCTTAATGGAGTGAAAAAAACAAGATAGGGGTAGCCTTTTACAAGTGATGTTAGTGGCACTATTGTAATGTTTTTAACGATTTAATCATACACATGTTATTATCTTTTAGAAATACTCCATAATGTTTTATTATTGATACTATAAGAGATAAGTTGAATATTATTCAAAAAAAATTTTTCTTAAAAGGTTTTATATCATTTTATATCCGTAACATTTTAATTTACCCAAAATGAATTCATTTTTACCTTACCCTCTTTAATTAATTTTAATTCATTTCACTATTCATTTTAATCAAATGTTAATTTAAATAAAAAAAATATAAATTATTTTTATTAAATATATTAAAAATTTATATCCATATACAATTACAGTTATTTTAAATTTTTCATTTAAAATTATTTCCACATACGCGAGGAGAACGTAGGTTTTTAAAGACAAAATATACAAAATTAAAAAAAATTGAATATGAAAATATAATATAAAAATTATTCCAATGATAAATATTTTCATTATTTATATAAAATTTATATAATGTTACCTTAAAAACATTTTATATTATAATTTACCATTATAAATATTTTAAACGCTAATTTATATTATGTTTCTAAAGAATCAGTAAACCACCATCGAAAAAAAATTAAATTTTCATAAAACATTTTCTTTCTCTAGTGTATTTTTTAACTAATTAATAGATTATCATATTTTCAATAATTTATAATGTAATATTCATGAAGAAAAATTGAACATATAGTTTATATCTGTTATATTAAATAATAATAGTTTAATAATAGTTTACTTTTCATTTAAACTCGGTGTTGTGTGTAATGCAAAATAAAGCTCAATGATTCATATTAGGAATGATATTGAAGAGATTGAATTTATTAAATAATAAATAACCATAATGTCTTGGGGTGTTATATATTTTAATAAAATTTCATTATTATGACATATATCGAATATATTATAATGTATTTCTATAATTTTGGGGTTTTATAATATCCCAACCATAAATAAATGCTGTCCTCATTATTTAAACATGATCATCATAGTCAGGGATATAAATGAATTAAATTACATTATTGGAAATACCATCTCCTAAAAGGGTAATTATAATAGAAACTTAATATTATATAAAATTATGTACCTTGGTCATATAGAATATAAAATAACTAGGTTTCCATTTTTGAGAACATTGGTTGATAGTGAAGATATTGACATGAAAGAAATGAGAAAATATTTCTAGATGATGATTGAGGTTATTTACCACCAAAGGATAACTTCAAATTGAATGAAAAGGGAATCAAAACCAATAATCTATGATGATCTAATGGAATTTACAGTTTATCAGATATGAATATAATGGGATAATTTTTTTCAAGATCATTTTCCTAATGTTATTGATTTATTTTACTCTTATAAAATATCAACAAATATACAAAAATGATACATTTATATTTCATTAAAAAAAGTATTCCCCTTTGTTTATGACTCACTAATATTCCAATTCATCTATCACTTTGAGAAATAAATATGTAAAATTGTATTTTTTTTATGCCTAACACATTAAAACTCACTTCTAACAGATTGTATGTTATATAAAAGATTGAAAATTGTTTCTGTCTGTCTATATATATTCTATAGAACCTATTTTATAGAACAATTTATCCAATATAATACATTAATCACTAAACCTAATTTTAAGTAACATTGGAGCATTATTAAACTTAATTTTTTTCATATCATTTCACTAAAAACAATAAAATGTTGTCCTGAACATCCTGTCGGCTTGTGGTAGGATTTAACACATATTGTATTTAGTCATGGGTTCAATCCCATGACCTTGCTAGATGTGATGGGTTGTCAATCATCATGATTGATTAATTTTTTATATACATTATTAATACAATTGCATTAATTTCTCACAAATAATATTGTGGAAATACTTGAAATAAACATAATCCATAGATAAACGTTTTACTAAGGTATTAAATAAGATTTATTTTTCCCCCAATATCAAATAATATTACTTGAATATTAGTACAGATTAATTCATGATTTTATTAACCCTATGCGTTATCAAATCCTATAATATTAAGTCAATTTAATATAAGATAATTAGTCATAAAATTAATATTACTCTAAAACCAAAAATAATATAATGGATAGTATTTCTCTAAATTCCTCTCAAAATATCATTAATTTTGGAAATCACAAATCAAATATAATGAAAAATTATTGTTGAATACATTTAACATATTATCAATTTTGAAATCATAAACCCATTATTGTATTAATAACTTTTAATTTAGTAAATACCCTTATTATTCTAAAATTTAACACAATCCTTATATGTTTCTTGATACTTATGCCAAAAATACCCTATCAAAAAAAATCATTTAAAAATATTATTTTAAACTCTAATACATAAATACTAAATCCATATAATTTCATTATGATCAATTCATGTTCATTGTTTTATCCATTATAATATTTCATTGATTTGAATAATTTCTAGGTTCCCCATAATTAATAATATGATATATAAATGGATAATTGTGATGATATTTATTTACATCCATCATACTCTATATATTTTCATACATAATTAATCTATTTATTCCCTTCATTTCCACACATAAATCATTTTCCAATTACATTGAGATACCGTCTTTACAATATATTACACCTCATCTTTATCATAGTTCATTCATTATAATCATTTATTCAAATATATCATAATGGTTTGTATTGATACTTTGAATTATCCTATGAATATACTACATTACTGTCAAACTAGGTGAATATTAAGTACAATTTTTGTTCACTATTTGATGAATAATTCAATATAAATTCACCCTTTTCAGAGTTATTACACATACGTGTCGGTTTTCTAAGACAAAATCCACTTATAGAATCCATACATGAATGTATTTCATGGAATAACACATAATCTATTCCATGAAAAACCATTTAGATGTTTTTATATTTTTATCCTCAAAGTCATTCATAGTGTAATGATTCATAATATATTTCTCTCAAAATCATGTTCTAATGGATTATACTATATATTATTTGACACTAAATTTTAAACCCGAAATTCATCATATTTGAGTCTGTGTCTATTATATTACACTTCCATAAGATGGAACTAGTCATATCTTGAAAGGATGAATTGTTTATTAGTGTTGGTAAACTGTATACATACATGAGTCTTACATTAAATTTGAATACAAAAATTAAAACATAGTTTTATTAAAGAAGGAATTTTCTACCTTTTATATATCCTTGCATGTCAATCATAGGACACTAATTAGAATCAAGGGACTGTAAAACAAATATTGATCTCAAATGATCAATGTCGTTTATGTAAAATAGTCTCTATCTATAAACAATAAGACTAATTAATAAGATATGTATATAACTAACCAGTCATTAAATATAATCAATTAACTAATAAGGCAGTGCATCTGGAGATAATTTCAATTACATGATCTCGTGGATAATAATCTATATGGAAAGGTAAATAACTGAAAATTCATTCCATAGAATCAATAAAATGACTATAATTTTTGGATGAGGAATAATAAACGTGTTGAGATAAAAAACAATATACATATTCAATTTTATCAACAAACATAAAATGTAACACCCTAACACGATGGGTTTCAGTTTTTTTAGTCCCTATTTAATTTTATTTCTATCATGGTTTTTTCACAACAAATATGGAGATTTATAGATTCTAATGTATTTCATACAATTAAAGGTTTACGGTCTTCTAATCGATGCAGTGACACTGTGACAACTAATACAGTTGTTGATAGGGCCAACACCATTATTATTGTATTTTTTTCTTGAACCATGCGTCCCAAACCAGGAACCACAAGTCTTTTAAAATTTAAATTACTGAATTAAAATAAAAAAATAAATCCATATTTCTACTTCTCAAACCTAACCCACATGTCACCCCTCTCTTCCCACTTCCTCCTATTGTGCAATCCACCCCCCCCCCCACGAACCTCTCAATCACATGCACTCTCCCTTCTTGTGAACTCCCCTCTATAGGTTGTTCCTCCTCCATCTCCTTGTGTGGTGAATCTCTTCTAACATGAAACATCAGACTGAATACCTTCACTCCAACTTGATCCCAACTAGATGAGGCTCTATACTGAGATACTTCCTCATTATGGAAGCCATGTTCTCTTTACAACCTCTCGCTCATCTCTCCCTGGTATGGTCGATGCTCTTATTATCCTACATTTCCAGTTGATTTCCCCTATTCTTATATCCCCATTTGGTCTGGTCGAACCCTATGGTTTTAAATGAAGATATTTTTTATGTTTATCAATTTTTGGTCGTGTGTTGGGTATTACATGTCTTCCTCAAGCACGTTATTCCATACAATGCCAAAGACACAGTGCTTCAGTCAATTCCATTTCATTCACCCCCATTTGAGGTTGATTTATCTTACCCTCATTTGTTTCTTAGTTCAATTGTATGTGTTTTAAATTTTATTTTGGTGTTGAGAAGTGTACACTGGTAATGTTATAAAATTATTATGGGTTATCAAATAGTTTTTCAAAATAAATTGCTACGTCTTGTGCATATTTTTTTTGAATGATATATGAAAACTTATTTATTCTGTATTTTTAATGTATGAATTGTAATTTCAAAGGCACATTATTTGATTATTTTTTCATCATGATTTTTTATTGAATAATGGAGTATTTTTTTCATATAGGCCTTTTCTTGTTTTTTATGTATGAATTGAAATTTTTTTATCATAATAAGAAGTTTTTTGAAACGATTTCTGATTGTGTATGGATTTACAAAAAGGGGTATGCAATGGAATTACTGGAGAAATGGAGTGTTCTTCTTATGTTTTTAAAAATGGAGAATTTTATGAAATGTGTAGGTGATGGTAATAGAATTTGAAATGGGATTTTAGTGTGATTAAAATGTAAATTGAATTAGTATTGGAAGGTAGTAATTTTTCAACAATTTTTTGTATGAGGTGGGATTTGTTTAAATAATGTGAACCATTTTTTTGAAATGAAATCATTTTCTGTGTGGATTTAAAATTTTTTCTTAGCAGATGTATTTTAGTGAACAATTTAGTTCATTCCTTGTGTCCTACGTAACATTGTTTTATGAATTTAATATTATTTTAAAATGGATTTAGGTGTGTGTACAATTAAAAGTGGATTGTTCATGAATTTGTTATTTTTAGTTCTATATATTTTAATAAGATTGATTAGTGGCTCCTTGATGGATTACAAACACATAAATAGGTGCGTATAAATATTTATTTAAATATATAAATCCTCTTTTCAAATATTCCCTAATTACTCTAGGAATATGTTAATTGGATTAAGTGTTTGTATATATATATATATGAGTGTATGTGCATGAAATTGAGGAGGAATGTTATTCAAAAGGGTTAGATTCTAAATATTTTGTCTTTATTCTCTCTATTTAATGTGGGATATCTATGAATTGACTATTGAAATTAAGAATTGTTTATTTCTTTCTTTTATCACCATTTTTTTTAATTAAATATCAATAGATAATTATTTGTGAATTTTTCTATCCTGAATTAGAGGGGTTCCTTTCTTAAAATGTATTACAATAATTGGATTTATTGCATTTTTTTACTCATGTTATTGTTAAAATGAAAATTTAACCTATATAAATGTCTATTGGATTTCTAAACGGGTATTGTGTTTCATAAATGTGTTTCAAAGCAAGTTTATTGTTATCAAAGTGGTGTGTGTGTGGTTAATTAAGAAATGGTTTAGCATGTGATTGTTGTGTGATGCCTGTTTGGAACTTTCAAAATGTTTTCATTGGAAAACACACCTTCTAATAGATCCCCATTTGGTTGGTTGAAAAAATATGGGTGTTTCCTTGGATTAGGAATTCCCTTGTGAAATTATTGTTTAACAGAGGGAGACTTGTTCCTTGGGGTGACATGTGGGTGACATTGTGGTGTGTGTTGACTATGTGTGATCACTGTATTTGTGATTGAATAGTTTTTTTTAAAATGTTATATCACACCCACTTTAGTATGAATAAGGGATCCTATGATAGGGAGTGAATTTTTTATGAATTATTTCTACACAACTTTAGATTACGCACTTGCTCATAGCCCATAACATAACATTATTTTGTTATTATTACTACACCATTGGGCCCCTTAATAATTTTAGGTAAAAAATTTGTTAATAATTTGGGAATTATGATTCTATAAAGTATAGAAACCCTTCAGTATGAGTCACATGTATAGAATATTCTATATTATGCATGGTTTCTTCAGTTTTCCCATATATTTTAGAACCAAGTTATCTATGGAAGATGATTGATGTGAATTATTTGGTTGGTATATCTTTCTTGTTATTTTCAATTCTTATTTTGTGGTCATTGATTTTCTCCTTTATGTATATTGAATCACTTTTCAAACTAGGGTAAAATGATTTTCCATAGTTTGTGGAAAAAGGTTTTAAGTTTTTTTACTATTCTCTATCCATCTTTCATAAAAAAGAATATAGATTCATTCTTAGAAAAGAAATTAGACTAATATAAAAAGTTATATAGACTTTGATTTTCATTAAAATGAATTTGTGTTAGAACATAACTTTATATATAGTTTTTCCAAAATGAAATTGATGATTCTCTTGTTTAAAGGAAATTAATTTGGTAATATATTACATTGGAATGCCTATTATGTGTTATTACTCACGCCTAGACATTGTTATTGTTTATTGTATCAGGTGTAGGTTACATCATGATCTTGATCACTATGAGTGATGTTTAGTCTTGGGATTGGAGTTTTTTCAAAGGGATCATATAGAGTTTTAGTTTTCATCAGATTTGGATTGTTTTTTTCATACATTATTATTCATTCTATTTAGTATATTTACTTTTTGGATTTTTTTTGTATTATTCTACTACTTTTTTAATTTATATTGAGCAAAATGAATGCAATTTTTACTCTTTTTATTCCATTGGTTCATGTTTCTTGCTAGAGAGGATTGAGAAGGTTTCTCGGGCCTAGTTATAGGCCGACTCGAGTGACCAGTTCAGGGTTGACCTTGGATGGTTTGTGGGAAATGGAATTTGAACATAGGTTATTTGGAAGACATAGCTTCTAGAGAACCCTTTGTTATTTGGTATGTCTTGGTAGATGAAATAGGATGATCAGAGCTTGATGTGTGGGTCTAGGAGAGTTTTTGGCCAATATATTTTGTAATGAATGTTTAGTTACTACTATATGTCTAGTTTTTTATGGTTTACATTGGTCTTTCTAGTTTATTATAGTTTGGTAATATGAAACGAGAGATGGGCTAGTTTTCTCCGTGAGATCATAGGGACAATAAATCCTTTTATATTCAGGGTATGGTCTTGAATGACTCGTTATGATTATGGTTTGATTTCAGTATAACATCCAATCATATAAACAACTCACCCATCCAAATTAGTTTCACTTAGTGTGTTATTTTGAATCCATTTCCGATTTTTGGATTTTTATAAGTTATTTGGTAGGTTTTTTTAGTATACGTAGTTCGGCTAGGATGATTTTCGGGTGTTTTTAATTATATTTTAAAATTATGTTTGCTTTGAAAAAATCGAGACAGTTATATTGAAAATGTGATTACCTAGACCAAAACATTGAATCATTTTAATGTGAAATGGTTGTTTTGAAAATGGGTGTCATTTAAGAAGATGATTTCGGGGGTATAGAAATTTTTTATGAGATCTAAAATTGGAAAAATGAATGTGTAATTTTAGAATGTTTTTCATTAATGATGATATGTTTTAATATATGTTATTGTATTTTTTTAATGCGGTTCTAAAAGTGATAATGGTCCTTTTATCCAAATCATAGTATTTCTATGATGTTTCACATATATATATATATATGATTGTTTTTGGTATGTGGATTGTTGATGGGTCCTATAATAGAATGATTATGTATATATGTGAAGCTAAATGACATAAAAATTGTGGGTGATCAGTTCATAAGGATTGTTATTATTTTTGAAAATGTTCATCAAAAAGGGGGATTTCCATTATTTAAAATGTTAGTGTGTGTGATGATCCCATTTTTGGTCTATAATATTCATTTTTTTATTTGATGTTTTCAGGGTGTAATTAACACCATGTCTTGAGTTTTGGTTGTCGGTTTTAAAAAGCGGTGTTGAATTTTTTACTTATGATATGTTTATATTTGCTTTTGTGCTCAAAATATTCAGATTATGTCCCCATTGAGTTAAGAAGGATTTTAAGAAGAATTTGTATGTGGTTCATTCATCATGTGTCTTTCAGTTGATCAAGTTTTGGTTTTATCACATTCCAATATTGAGCTCCATGGTTATCTGTTTTAGGAGTTCATCCAGAGGTTCCAGGAGTTGAATGCTCCTCATTTCATCAGATAAACAGAATTAGGAAAATATGAGGAATGGTTGTGAAATATTAAAAGTTACTTGTTCATCTTCAATTAACTAAGCCTCTCAACCACAATCATCCCACCACCATGTTGGAAGGCCTATGTAAGGAATTGTGGAAATTTGTTCTTCAAGACAATCTACAGAAGGATTTCTAATAGGAATGCATCAAATAATTATTCATGCAGTAGATCATCCCTGATGATTTAATGGTACTGATAGATTCATGATTGTATTATCTCAATATGGGAGATCCAACAGTGTTGGAGTGTGCTAATAACTTCTTTGAGTTGGTGTGGTTCCTCCCACACCATACTAAGGATGAATTTTTGAAAGCTCTATTCTATGAAAGTGGTCTTTGATCAGAATTCCTTTCGACAATATCTTTATTCACTGAGTATTATGATGATGTCATGAGGCAGGCTGAGTAAGAAGAAGCTGATTTTTTAGCATCTCGTCAATATAGAAGAGGTACAAAAGGCCATTAATTTCCACCTCATTGGATTCTTCTAATTGGATGTTCTTGTTGTAATTTCTGTGTGGGAAGCCCGAGCATAGGAAGTTTTAATTTTTTGAAGCACCTAATTTAATTCATATCTTTTTTCATCCAGGTCATCTGAAATTGTTTTCCTATGGTGTCACCAGAAAGAGATGTGGACCCAGATCTACTCTATTACAGAACCTTCAAACTCGTTTTGGTGAATGTATCATTGGCGTAAGCTTAATAAGATGATTTTTTGACACAAATTATCTTATTGTTTTAATTAATTATTTCGGTGTTGCAGTCATATATTTGTTAAGAATAAGGATGTTCTAGGTATTTTAGGAACAATGTTTTATTTTTATATGTATAATGTTAGTGTTTGTTTTACCATACATCTTTGATTTGGTATTTTCTTGGTATTTTCAGGATTAAATTTTTTTCGATATTGAGAAATCAATTATTTCCTCAAGTCCTCATATGGTGGGGATACCGCCATGGGATGAGCTCATAATGAATCCAACTTTAAGGAGTTAAAGATGGAGCACATTCTTTTATCTGGTCTATGTGACCCTGATATATACTATATCATATACTCTTATATATCAACCATATTTTTGGTGATAAAAATATAGTCTCATCACTTCATAATGGTTGTAGTTCACGTATACATGAACATTATTATCATCATTATGTGAGTGAAAGAGTTATGTATTAAAAGAGATATATATAATCTTTCAAAAATGACAAATATATCATTAATATCATAATTATGCTATTTATATCACATGTAACCATTGAAATTTACCATATTACATTTAATGAGAAATATTAGTGAATGACGAATCACATCGCATCTCATTGTAGTAGTCCACCATACACACAATAGACATTATTTTATCCCCTATAGAATTTAAGGTAATATATATATATATATATATATGTTTTTTAATTACAAAGTAGGTGTAAATATGTTTTAAATATAATATATATATATATATATATATTTATATTATATATCATTCATCCTACCAAACCATTAATAACTGTAATGAAATAATAAATGACATTAGTTTGTGAGGCGATAGTCTACCACACACATTGAATGTGTATTCATTATCCATTTTATGGAAGTGGGGATGGTTGTAGTTAATGAACATAATATAAAAAATTCCAATAAACTAATTACAATAATATTATTATATAAGTCTGGTTTAATAATTTTATAATTATATGGGAAAAGAAATAAAAAACACAAACATTGAGTAACATTACCTCTTATTTGGGTATCTTCCTTAGGTTTTCACGTAATCGAATATATATAGGTTTTAGGAATGATATATGGTATCATGGGTGAGGTGAGGTAATTTTAGAAGTTATTTGGGATGTTATTTATAGACACATATTTGATTTTAATTTTTTATAATAGAGGATAGGTGGTGATTTTTTTTACGTGAGTTGAGTTGTGCACCTGTAATGTTTTAAACATATTCAATCATATACAAGATTAAATAATCTAAAAATAAATTAAAATGTTACATTATACAAGATATAAAATAATAGCTAGAAAAAATGTACATCCAATGTGGTTTGGACACATTTTTTGTTATTCATTACTATTAACATCTTATTTTATACTCGAGTAAACCCATTTTACCAGAACCATTTTAATTAGTTTTTTTTGATTTCACAATTCAGTTTATAAAATATTAAGATTAAATTATTAGAAAAAATAAATTATTTTAAATCCATCAACGGATCCCGTTTTCCAAAATCATCACACAATATAAGAAAATTTAAATTTAACATTAATCCCTTAGAGGTTATGATGATGTGGGGTTTGAAATGTAAAATGATAAAATGTCTACATCATTTTTGATTCAAAATTCAATATTAAAATTATAAAAAATTAAATTAATTGTATTTAATTATATATATATATATATATATTACCTAATTTAACATCAAAATAAATTTATAGTATAATTTACCATAATTAATAATTTATCCAAAATGGTAGTACTAAATTTATTTTTAATATTTTCACTATTTATAAAAAAATAATCTTATAAAAAATATCTATAAATTCACAATATGATAATATTAGTATTAAAATATAAAAATATTATTTTTATTTTTTAAAATAATTTTAAATAAAGTGTTAAAAAATAATATAGTTTATTTTTGAAAAGAGTGACATAAATGCCTCTAAAGAATAAATGTAGACTTTCTGAACACATTTTTTTAATATAAATTATTCTTATTTTTTACTAATAAATATATAACACTATTTTTATTAATTTATATAATACAATTTTTTGGAAAAATTCAATCATGGTAACATTGTAATTATTTTGGGTATATTGTTATTGATTAGAATGTTGATTTCTCAGAATAGTTGTGGCATTATAAAGATATTGTTAACATGGAATGTTGACAAAGATCCAAGAAAAAAGAATGGATGCCCTAGAGGTGCTACAAAATGTGTTTATAAAATATGGCTAAAATTTCTATTTTATGTAAAAATATTTTTTTGAAACTTTTCATAATGGAGAAATGTTTTTTTAAATGATGTTTCATGAAAGTTTTTAGATGAGTACTATTGTTGTTCGCAAGATAAATTATTGGATCATATCATCAAAATATGAAAAAGGAAATAATAACATGCATGTTTTTTTCATGAAAGATGAGTTGCACGCACCCGTAAAATAAATTTAAACTGATATGAAATATTGAGAGTTATGTGAAAAAATTAATGTTAAATAAAGAACTTATATCATTGGGGAAATATTTATCACATAGAGGTTTATTCATATAGAGTTTTATCATAGGGTTAGATAGGTATATAAATTGACGGTTACCCCCTCGTTTCATTAGCTCAACCCTTAGTGAAAAATAGGGCTCCAAATTATATAATATATTTTCAGAAAATAAGTTTCTCACATATTTATTTTTATATAATGAATAAATATTGAGTTAAATTTGAAATTCTTTGACCATGTCAAATGCATGGCGCAAGGTGAACAAGTTGCACACAATACATCTATAGGTTGCAAGAATGAAAATGTGTGATCCAAAATTTATTTCCTAGATAATATGTTGCAATGTTTGATCCATCATGTTCATGAATTTGAACATAGTTATACTATAAATGAGTTATATAATAAATTTATTCAGTTAATCCACGGAGGATGTTCTGAATGAGTAGTGATCAAACTACAGTTGAGAGATAAATTAGCATTCAAATTTTGATTGATTGTAATCTAGGAGGGAAGGTGAATCTACTACAAACACTTGAAATAGTTGTTCACTTTTATTGGATTTCTCACATTGTAAAATTTCAATTGTATAATTTGACATAGCTGATTGTGGTTGAACCAAGTAAAAATTGTTGTGTCATGTACATACATTAATTTTTATTCATGCATTGCATTATAAAAGAGAGAGAATAGTGTTTAGATTAACAAAAATTCATGATTTTAATAGCTAGTTGTCTTATAGTTTTATACCCTTATTCACTTCCACCCTCTTACATTATTAATACATGTTGGTCTAAAAAAATCCAATAAATATTTTTTTACAGCTACATTATATATATTTTATTAATATTGTATAATTTTTTTGAACTCTGGGATGTGTGTAATAAATTCTAAACTCATTGTTTTGTGTAATATTTGTTATTTCAGAGATTTAATTTATTTATATTAAATATATCATAATGTTTTGTGTTGTTATATCTTATCACAGTCTTGTTTTTTATGTCATATACAATATCGAATATAATATTATTCCTTTAAATCTTCATTTTTTAATAAACATAGATGAGTATGTGATGATATGAGAATGAAAATGTTATAAAAATTAATTTAATGTAATAAATTTAGATGATGTATTTATTTTTTATAGAGAACATACATATCATTTTATAGGAATGTAAATTATTTTCACTAGAATAAAATAAGACAATGAAAATTTAATTTTAATTCATATGGGAAAATGTTCGATGATAATTATATGTGAAGAATAAAATATATATAGATAATATTATTACACATATATGTATAAGGTATTTAAGGCCTAGGTCAACTTATAAAATTTAAAATGAATAATTTTTCGTAGGGTATAATATGTTTTTATAAAAAAAAGAATGATTAATCATCAGATAGGATGGTTTGATTGTTGTGTATGGAAAGTGTATGATATAAAATATATATCTCATTATTGATGAAGAATTGATAAAACTCAATCTAAAAGAATATATAATTTATCAATTATTATGAATAAAATATTTATTTTTCACAAAATCCATAAAAAACATATACTGTTTTTTACATTTCTATAAAAATAATTAAATAAATAGTGCATTAATATCTCTAACAAACACCTCATTATAAAAAATTCTTCGATACACATTAATAATATATAATATCATAAATAAGAGGCAAAAAAATAATGGGTGAGAAAAATATCAAGTAATAATGTCATATCAATGTGTTGAAATAAGTCGATATTAAATAAGTGATATTATATATATCAATGGAGAAATATCTAATTAATGGGGATATTAAAGCATAATACATGATCACGATAACATTTTTATTCATCATATGAAAATTAATTTGATATAATAACTATCATTAAGTCAAAAAACTTATACCATGACATGGAATTGTGTAAAAATAATAATAAACAATGGATTTGAGAAATTAGATTATGAAATAACATGGATTTCATTTTTAGTAATTTTATAAAATTGCTACATATTTTTAACATAACTTACTACAACCAGGGAAACACTTAATAGTATGAGAATAATTAATAAAAATATTAAAAACACATAACATTATTTTCTCCAGAGATATGAAGATATATTTATGACTCCATATATCAAATGATGAAAAAAAATTAAAAATTCATTCAACAATTAATAAATCACTCATTATATCATCAAATATCATACAAAAATTCAAGGTATTGACAAGTAATGTGTAATATTTTCCCCCCATGTAGATTGGATTCTACCAAAATTCAATCTCATAACATAATTATATAATAAAAACACATAGCATTATTTCATTTTTTTTAATCATTGAAGGATTTATTTAGTGTTACATAGTAAACTAAATTTAATTAATTTATTGAATTTTAGAAAATCATCTTAATCATTATAAAAAATTAGGTCATTATATGTCACATTAAAAAAAGAATAATTACAATAATATTAAAGGAATATATTTTCACAACATACCAAGTGAATGAAAAAATTCTATATCAATTAGAGAAATAACGGAATATAATTAATATTGATGTTTATTGTCAATTAAAATTTTCTATGACCAAATTGAAATGTAAATCGTGTTAAAGAAATCTTAATGAATTTATTTATAAATAATGTGGAGTTTTTTAAATTATCTTGTACAACACTATATTTATAATTGAATTATGAAAAAAAAATTGAAAGTGATAGTAGTTATTAAACGTATATGGCACCATTTGATTAATGGGTTTTTCTTATTATGAAATGTGAATTATTAAATTTAGATTTTTGAAGCATTGAACATGTCTAGTGGATTAATGTATGTTTTTAGTACATCCACATGCAATGCCGGTGAGACAAAATTGATGTAAAATCTAGTTTTATCTTCATAAACTCTAATATGATTATATTAAGTCCAAAATTACCATGTTGGGGAAAGGTCATTATCATGGATGATAGGGTTCTACCTATGGAAAATGGTTATAATGGAAACCATCTCCACATGGTGGAGAAAACAATGGGTCCAAAAGGTAAAGGATTTTTTGATCGTGTCATAGAGTTTCTTTGTATAGGGTCAAATTTGTATAGTTTTATAGAGTAAACCATGACATGATGGGAACCACTATTCCATGGTGTTTGTAGTTTCATAATTTATAATGATAGATTAAGACCATAATATTTCGGGAGAAGTTATACAACTAAATAATGTATCATGAGATCAATAAGATGGGTTGTTTAACTTATCAAAACCCATTTTAAAAACTAAAAATATATTCATATATATATATATATATATTCCACATTCAATGTGTTTTCATTCTGACTAATTCTATGAATGGTTCAGGGTGTTCATCATTCATCACTCACTATCATGGTATGATTTCCTCACTAATGGTATTATCATTATTGATCTAGATCTTCGAGATCTAATCCTTTTCACATAAATTTGTTTTATATGAAGGGAAATTCGTTTCCTCTATTGAATAGAATGTTGTCTCTGTACAGTAGTTATTTCCCATATAATACCTTATTTTTCATATATATTGCATTTTATGGCATATTAAAACTGTTTTTAATCATTATGGTTGATTTGTAATACATGATATTAAATTCTTCATTAGTGAAATTTGGAAATTAATTAGAGAAGGTTTTTATTTAAAACTAGATTTGTTTTGCTTTAGGACATCAATAGAATTTCCCATAGAGGAAATTTACATAAAATTTGTTTTCAAAGAATGGATGTATTAATTAATCCATTATAAAGGAGTTTGGAAAATTTTATTCTTGGATTATCATAGATGATAAAAAAGAATTTAGAAGATGGTAAAAACATTATGTATGTGGTCTTTATGGGAAAAGGATGTCCTGGAATAATAGAATCTCATTCTGTAGTCCATTTCGTTATATCTTATTGGTCCTTTATAGATTATTTTGATTTATATTCTTTATTTGTTAATATTTAATGTATTTACATTACTATTTCCATATAGGTTTAATTTTTTTCATATACATTATTTATAATATTATGTTATGGTTTTAGGAAAAATGTATATATTATAGACAATTATATAATTTTAATTTTTATATTTAATTGGGATTTCATTAAAAATAACTGACAGTTTCATGGTAAAAAAATACATCTTAGAGATTCTTGGTGGTATCCTTCTTCTCATTTTTCCTGAAACCATGCATATGACATTGGGTTTATAAAGATATGTTTTTAGGATATATGTAAATGTAGGGGTGTTATATATCCTGATGAATCCTCATCATTGATGTTACATTTCTAGTGGGTTTCGATAGTGGTGTTGGGTGGTCAAATAGAATTTGGGCTTTTAATTTATTTTTTATTGCTTCTACAATTATACATTCATCCTGGGTTTTTTATATGAAATGTCTTATGAATATTTCTTACATGATGTAATATTAATATTTTCTTAATATAATTATTAATAAAAAATGTTGTTTAAAAATTTAGGGTCATTTAATTCCAATATATTTTCATGTTAATACCAATGTTCTTTCCACCAAATCATATAAATTAAAAACACAATTCATTCTAAATGGAAATATATATTATTTGAAATTTCTTGATGAATAATATATTCTAATTTAATAATGGTATCATATGATCTGAGGTTTTCCACCAATCGTAGTTTATATACTCAATTAGAAGAGACACAACACGGGTAGAATTTGTGTAAGGGTTCATTTCCTTTACACTTCTATATATTATCTCAATTAACTATGGATGGTTAGGAGTTTTTCATCATTTTATATATTGATTTTGGGATTATTTTGATGATCCATGTTATTTTATTTTGTCACTTTATTATATCTTAACATATCACTCATTGAATAATTTATTACCATATGTTATTGATATTTAATTTCATTAATATATACCCATAAACATCGTCCCTTGAATAAAAAAATCATTACTAAGATAATAATATGTTATGTATTGTGTTTGATAGATAATTTATTTAAAAGGATCCCTTTAATCTAGAGTTGTATGTGTGGGTAATGTTATGTAGAAAAACACTTTAGTAGACGCTAGTTTTTTAGAAATGGTAATATCAACAAAGTAATCACATGGTCAAACATGTGACTAAAATGGAGAAGAGATGGAGGAATTTGCATAGAAGTTTACAGAAAATAATTGACAAATATTTTATGTTGAAAATGTATCACAGGATAACATGAAGTATTTTTAATGAATTTTAGATTATATATCCCATTTTAAAGACTTATAATGACACAATTGTGGTATTCACTACTTATATTATAAAAGGAACCATAATGAAGTGTTGAGAATCCATCATATTATCCAAATTAAAATAGATTCTTAATTGGACAACTTTTAAAGAAGGTCTTCAACATATATTTTTATCGTATTATTTTATGAGTATAAAATAATCTAATGTTCATTGACTCTGAACATAGAAACCATTCTATAATGCAATATTCTACTCAATTTTTATAATTTTATCATTTATTTCAAATTATTTTTTATATTTATTTTCTACAAGATAGTCATTTTATAGTGGTTCTGAAGAATGAGATTTGACTGATTATATCCTATTATTCATGGTTAATTTTATCAATATATTTGATAAATAAGATATAGATAATAGTAAATTATCTTAAAAATCGATCATGTTTAATTATAGTGCCAACTGGGGATGAAATATCACATCTTTTTTTTTCAATAGAGAAAACACAATCACAATTATGAAATTTGGGGTTTTTATAACACCCAAGGATTTTTACACATATATATTATATATTTTTAGGTGAACAGACATTACATTATACAAACAAACACCTAAGGATCATGAGGGTATAATCCATTAGAAACATTGAACATAAAAAATATTTTTATAGGTAAAGTACATTATCTCCCACTATGATCATTATACTTTTCAGCCTATATTCAAAAATCCTTTATAAAACATTTCTTCATAACCATGGGAAATGAAATATAATAATGGGTGATCTATGATTATTATTATGGTTTGAAAAGTGAGATATTTAAGACCATCATGTATATAAAGTTATCATAACATGAGAATTGAACAAGAAACCCATACTCCACATATAAAATATCAAAATCCCAAGTCATGGAATAATGATTAGAAGTTAATAAGGAATATATCATATTGAAATCAAAACAATATCCATGAGATCATAACATTTTTCATTGCACATTGAATTTTGAAATACACATATGAATAAAAAACAACCTTAATATTATTCATATATCACTACTATGTATATAATAGGGTAATGGATTCACTCCCCAAGAAATTATAGTAATCACAGTTCACCCCAAATAAAATAATAATAGAAAAATAAACTTATTGAACTTTGTTTACATCTTCTTATAGTCCTATATATCTCATGATAAATAAATAATTTCCTAATGAATTGTATAATGATATAGGTAAAACACATCACATTTTGAAAATTGTTCATATGGGTGATATAGGTTAATAAAAGATTCATCATATCAGAACTGATGTATGTAAATAGGTTTCTTAATCATTCAATACAATATAAACTATGGAGAATAAATATTTTTTACAATCTTTTCATAATTTTATCCTAATTTAACCTTGAAAAGAATCATATTTAATAAACATTTTATCATGGTATGATCCATAGAAGAAGATAGGGTTTCAGAAAAATATTTTTATAACAATACAAAAATTTTCCAAGAAAAAATATGAATGGTTCCATTTGATTACAACCCATGTACGGAATAGTTAGCATTAACGGATGTCATCCTAGATGGTAATTGATTTTAAAAGAAATTTTAAAACAATTTTTTGAAGAAATTATTATTTCATCATTGAAAAAAAACGCTTTAAAAGTTAAAATATTCACAATCCTTTTCTTTGATAATAATCATGGAATATTATATTGTGAAATTCAATTTAATGATTGTTTATGACAATGTATAATTACAATCCGGTCATACATGTTAAAATAATGATTCCTTTAACATTTCCAATTAACACCTAATATGCATGTTTGGGAAAACGACATTAAAAATCATTTTAAAAATATGTAAAAAATTAAAATGTGGCAAAAATTTTCTTTAATAAAACAATAATATTATTTCAAAAATAGTTTGAGAAAACATTGTTTTAGAAGGAAAACAATTTCTCGACCTAATATAAAAATAATGATGTTCTTTTTATAAAATAACTGTTTTGAAATAATGAGTATATATTGAAAGGAAAATAAAAATAAAACATGAATTCTCATGAAATAACTATTAGTTACTAATATTCATGTGTTTATTTGGGTTATTTATAAGAAATTCAAATATTTTATGAAAAAAGACTATGTTCGATAGCATACATGATACACCACATCACGCTTAATAGAACAATTGAATATTATTATTTAAATTATACCAACATGAGCTATAAATTAGAATTAAAGGAATTTATATTATAGACTAAATTATAAAAATCTGGTTTACACATTTATATATATTAATTTTTTTTGGGAAATTAATTATTATTGTAAATAAATATGTTCAATTAAAAATATATTTCTTTCGGGAAAAAATATCAAAATACGCTCAAGTGTATTTTGCACCAATAATAATATCACACTTGTTAGATTATATTAATGATATATATATATATATATATATATATATTATGAAATATATTATTTAATATTTATATTATGTGTTTTCAATAAATTATATAATAACACATTCAATTTTTTATATAAGATGTATATTTCAAAAAGGTTAGTTTTTTAGCCTTTTAATGGCACAATGTTTTAAATAATTTTTTATAAAATTTTATATGTTCAATATGAAAAAATAATCTTCTTCTTTAAAACTATAATATCAATATTTAAATTGGATGAATTGTTTGTATTTTTTGATAAGTTACATTTTTTATGAATATTGAAAAATATTATATTTTAAATGAATATAACCTATTTGTCTAAAGAATTTATAATTTTAACATAATTTTTAAAATTTTTTGATGTATAAATAGATCAATTTTATATCTTTTTATGTAATTTATTTCATTTGAAACAAATTTCAAATTTAAATTGAGTATGAAAATATTTCAATTTTTCTAATTCTTTCACTTAAAAACCCCATTTTCCCATTCTATAAATAGGGTTTATTTAGAATTATTAATTACAATTTATATATATTGAATTATGAAAAATAGATTCCATACTTATGATCATAAGGTAAAAAATTATTCAACATGTCTGTTTTATTTTTAGGAAAAGTATGAAGAGTAAATTAGATAATTTTTATTACCACAATTAAGGTAAAATCAGTTAAATAAGGTTAAAAATAATATTATAAAAATTTTAACATTTCCCTAAAACATTTCATTTTTTTGGATGATCTATTTTTGAAAAAATAACATCCTTCATAAGATTTTATTGGCACTTGGTTCTACTTTTTTGATGTTATTCCCTTTATAGTATTTTTTTAAATAAAATTCATTTTTTCTATAATTTTTTAATCAAGTGGAATTTTTTTAATATGGTTTATATATGTGATATATTAGACTACAAATATTATTTTTAATTATAAAAATTTTAATTTAATCATGATAATTTATTTTTTATTTTTATGGAATAAATTAATTAATTAAAGGCTTACACAATAATACTATAGTAATTTTTTAATTAAAGTAAATATTTATTATATGATATTAAATATATTAAAATAAATATTATTTTAGAGAAAAAATGTCGTTAAAAAATTCTAAGTGACGAATATGTCATTTTAGTGGTGTTTTACAATAATTGGTTTAAATATATCTACTTTTTATGATATTTTTAAATTGTTATGTAATGAATAATGTAAAATTTGATAATAATTATATTTTTAAATAAAAATAACATTATTTATGATATAAAATTATTAAAATTATAAAATTGTGTGAAGTGGTTCTAATAATACTGAAATATTAATAAATTATACATTTATGGTTCTTTTGACATATTATTGTATCTATATGTACCTTCAATGTGTAAAAACACATGTTTTCAGGGTAAAATTTAAGAATGTTAAATAAGGGTTTCGAAAATATGAGAATTAATAAATAGTCAAAATATACATAATATTTAATGGATGAATATAATTCAACCATAAATCATCATATATTCGATGTAAATTTGTTTATATACATTTATAAAATAAAATAAAATAAATATAAATATAATTAATTTAAAAACCCCAAGGGTTCCAATCCCCTCTATTATAAAAGAAATCCTTTTAATCTATTCATTTCTTTCCTCAAAACATATTTTTATCAGCTGTGATCTTACCATATAACATGTAATGACCAGGGCTTAAACATTATATAATCTTGAATTAAGATAATATTTCAAATTGACGATCTTTTCAGGTTTAGAGAAGTTGGGAATTAGGTCATAACTTATACAGAACAACTTGAATATTGCATGTAGACAATTCTACTCACTATATATTATTCTCATATAACAATAAGATTAAAAAAAGAAACATGTCTACTTCAATGTTTTAGACATCATGACTTTTACTTCATCTCATCCTTGACCATATTAATCTTGATTTTCTATGAGAATCATTTCTAAACCTGGGATGAGAATATAAATCTCACTAAGGGATACATAATGAATGAAAACGGTTAGTTTTTTTAAACATAATTTAATCCATGAATACTTTATTATAAACTAATAATTTTAACCGTAAAGAAGTATAAAAAATACTTCATTCAACATAATCTCATTTATTACCCTTTTGAAACAAGATGATTACCATAAATCTTGTAAAAAATAATGTATAACATAAAAAGGTAACTTGGGACACGAACTTTCGTAAATGGAATAACAATATGGTCAACTTCCACACATATCACAAAATGAAATTTCCATATGGCAGACTTCTATACCCATTGCAATGGAGGATATAACATAACCAACCATCATTGGTTTATCATGGAACCACTCTTCATTTGGACTATCACTTAACCACCTATCAAATTTCCAAGTACCATTATATAATCATAACATGTAAAATATTGAAAATATCAAAATTTCAGAAATAACATTTCATTTTCAATCACATGAAATAATTTTATGTTTTTCAAATATTTATCCATTTTAAAAACCATTTTCGATACGAAAACACCCAAAAAGTGAATAAGGGATTTCATTTCCTTTTATAAGCATTAAGACTTATAGAGGAAGCCAAATAATGATTACGGTGACAGAGAGGTCATTATCATTGCAAACATTAAAAAGAAACATTCTTTTTTTTGAAAAGTAAAACACTTTGTAAGACAAATGATTCATATTTAAAATCATTGAATAATTTTAAATGGAAAACATTATAATTAAACACCACATAAAATAGGTTAATGTATAAACCAAAATATGTGTCAATGAAAGGAGATTAAGACAAAGACCCTTACTTCAGGTATGAATTGTCGCATATGTTTATTTTTTTCCTGATTAATAAAAATAAGTTAATTTATACTTTCTTCAGAACCTTAATAAAGATTGTTATTCATTTTATATAACTTATTAACTTACTATAACAATTAGTTATTTATTTGAGTTCATATCGGGCATTTTTTCAACGTCCAGAATGTAATTCAAAAATAAACTAGTTATAATTACAAATTGTCCTTGTGGTAAAAATTAGATTATCTACAATAATATATTCATGATTTATATATCATATATATCATATAAATCCTATATATATTTATTTATAATAGCCAATATCATTTGGATATAAGAAATCAAATGTATCGTTCATGGAGACAATAAGTCATACATACACATTAATGCTACATTCATTACTTTTTCATATTTAATGGAATGAAAAATAAATGAAAAATATGTATATTATAATTCCATTATAATAACATATATAATTTCAATAACATTATCCTATATATGTTCCATGTATGTCATGAACGTGTCATATCACTTTCAGGGGGCGGTAGTCCGCACTACCTCAAATAAAATTATCATATTTATACAACATGAAATGATTTAAGGTATGTTATAAATTATATTTATAGAATCATAGAGATAAAATAAATATCATTTATATCATATATAATAAAATATCCTTCATAATGGACACCATAAGAGGTGGTGAGAGAATATTGAATAATTATCGTTCCTTGAGGTAGTAGTTCGTAGTCCACAGAAACAGTAAGTTCTTTACCCTTTAGACGGAGGTGTGTGAAAGTGTATACAAAATAAATCTAATAAACAATATATTATATTTAATATTATGGTGTGTTAATAAATAAATTAATAAAGTGTTTTTAGGGGATTGGATAAGGTAAATAAATGAAATAATCATGAGAGAAGATGTTGCCTCAAATCAGGTACCAAATTTTGATTTAAGCTAAAGGCCTTCATTAATTGCCTTCTACCTAATATAAGGATTATATAAGGGATATATGGACTTTATGATCTTATTTCGGTATATTTTTGGAGGATCCAAGGTTGATTGATATGTGTTACTAATGGTTTAGATGTGGTGTCCTTTTATAAGAGAGAGGAGGGGCACTATAGAAATGTTTGAATGTATTGTTTTATAATTAATAGATTTCAAAATTATAATAGCAAAAAAGTGATATATTTATTTTATAAGATGATTATTTTTGAAAATAATATCAAACAATAGGTTTTAGATAATTTTTGGTTTCAAAATTAACAGTGTCATTTTGCTTTAACCCATAGTAAACTTATTTCTCTTATACCATGTCTCCTTGTATATTCATAATATATGCTTACCATAGTTACAATAAAATGAAAAGAGACCCAAAAATTAATCTTTAATAAAATTAGTAATAGAAAATATTTATATTTTCCAAATAATATATTGTTAGGACTATTATGACATTTAATAAAATATTAATTGATTTGAAAACTCAATAATGACAATTTTTATACTTTTGATATAATGACTTTTTAAAAATACATAACAACATTATTAATTCGAAAACACATTATGAGTTATAATATATTAAGTAATAAACATCCATAAAATTATTGTATGAGATAAAAAGTTTCAAAATAAAATTATTTTATTATTTATATTCTCATTTATTTAAAACATTCATTAACAAGGTAATCACTACATCATTATTGTGTCATAAATAAATAAATTTATTTAATCTATAAAAATTAAAAACAAAATACCATGATGTATTATATATTAATATATATATAATTACTATTTATAATCTAAAATAACTCTTATATAACTGCATATATATTTTTTTACTAAAAGATACATGCTTAGGTAATATTTTCCTTAACTTTGAATTAAATGTTATTATATGTCATTTTCATACCCAAGTGGCACCATGGGGTCATAAAATAAACCCATGTATTCCCATTGTTCTAAATATCTCATCAAATAGGGTTAGGACATGTGTTGGGGTAATTTAATATAATTATAATCTTATTATTTACCCATATTTACTGGATGTAGACTTTAACAATGTTAAATAAATTATTTACTACTATAACTATTCATAATATAGACAAATAAAATATACATGTTTATAGAATATGGAAAACCACATTCTATAGTTTGAATACATTTTTAAAAATTTAAAGCCTGGAAGTTATGGAAATAAATTTAAAATTAAATTTCGTTTTCAAAACAAAAATGTGTGTTTTTAAGAAGTAAAAACTACAAAAAGATTGAAATGGGTTTATGTTCAATTTCAAATTGAAATTACATAAAATGGCCATAATTGTATTAAATTATAAAAAATATAATCTAATTAGTCTTTAAAATCAATGAATGGGATAATCTATTCATATAAATAAATTTAACAAAAAGGCAGTTTTGACTAAAAATGCAGTATTTTTTACTATTCATTAAAAATGATTTTTTTTAATAAAAATTCCAAAAATTTACCCAAAGAAAATTGTGATGTCCTTATTCCAAATATGAAGTTAATTATTTCAAATGTAACGTGAGGAGACGCCCACGAGGAAGACCGTCATCTTTCCACTTCCTCTGCGTTAAGGGAGAAGACGTCGTCCACGAAGACCGTCACCAATAACGACGCTTCCTCCTCGGACGCACCCAGACAACAATGAAACGACAACGCCTTAAATAAAGGAAATATGAGATGAGGTAGGGTTGTTTTTTATGAATTTAAAAGAATAATATTATAACTTGATCTTTATGAGTGATTTTTTTCGACTTTCCCTTTTGTTATCGCCTAACGCGGAGGGCGCGGGCCGCACAAACACGGCCCAATTACCCTCCGTTAATTCTAGTTTTTTGGGGAAATGGAGGTGGGTCAGTATAAGAGACTATGACTGGAGGTAACAGTGGATGGAGGAGGCAGCCGCGTGTCGGCCACATGGAGGAAAACTACGGCCCGTAACAGCGGGCTGCTCGAGTTGAAGAACAGGCTGGCTACTGTTGCCGGGTTTGTGGACTGCAGCACCAATAGGTGCCTCTTGGAGGGGATGTGGCCGAAAACCACTGGCTGTTTGGGGCTAGAAAACAGGCTGGATATGACCAGCTAGGTAGGACAAACACGGCGCCCGTAGGCGCCGCACGACTGGGGAATTGCGACCCTCAACCACGGGCTGCTCGCCAGAGAACCTTTCGGCTAGCCGTCGTCCGGGTTGAAGGCCGTGGCACCTCTTGGTGCCCCGTGGATTTAACAGGGGCCCGTTATGTGGGCCGCTCAAGCTGGAAAAATCCACTCGACTTCGGCCGGTCAGGAAGGGAGATGTGGTGCGGCTAGGCGCTGCCGGGTGAACCGGACCGGCCTGCTCTATGGGCCGGCTCCGCGGGTGGGTCGCGATCCAACTGTTCCGGCCAACCCCCCATCCAGGTTACACCAACCTAACTGGGTCGGGCCGACCCGCCATCCCCCTTGGCTTAACGAGTCGGACTCGTTTCGCTTAAACATGAATATCTTCTAGACCGTGCGTCTGAATGACGTGCCATCTGAGAAACTGGGATCCTCGGGAAAAGGTCGTCCTTTTTCAATATATGAAGTGAGTTTTAGAAATATTTGGAAAATGGCCGGGTTTGGAACGAGCGTAATTCCAATAGGGCCCCTGGAATGTAAATTCTAATAACTCTCAAATGGGGCGTCCGATTGACACGTCGTCTATCACATTGGGTTCCATTTTATGAGACAGAACATCGAGATACATCAACTCTATACATTGTGATAGTTGATGTATCGAAACACTTTTCTCAATGTGAAGACCCTCCCGGAATCGAGTGTGCTGTGTGGAGGAACGCTAGAGCTGGCTGTGACTGCAATGACTGCTGTACCAGAATCCTACATGGGTTCGGCAGCGATGACTACTATACTAGTATCATCCATGGGTTCAACAATGATGGATATTGTACTGGAATACATCGTGGGTTCAATATCGATAACTACTGTTCTCGTATCATGTATGGGTCTGACATTTTTCACTTCTGTTCTTGTATCATGTGCGGGTCCGATAGAGTAGTTGTTCTTGTATTCTATGTGGGTTCGTGAGCATAGATACTCTAGTATCCATTTTGGGTCTGAAAAATTAGATGAATCAGTGACTATATCTGATCATCACTATCGCTATACAAAATATTTATACCTATTTGAGTTGATTCTTGACATTCGATCATTAACATCATTGTGATTGAATTTATTTCATATGTGGACTGGGTTGTGTTTGGGAACGAGAGGTGGAGTCGGGCTATGAATGATAACATAGGTATATGTATGGGCATATAACTAAATAGAGTTGGTTGACACTTTATGATTGTATATTTCTTCTGTGGTTTATCCTTCATGGATTCTGGGAGACCTTCGAGGGTCTCATGGTGCCTACTGAGTATCATTATACTCACTACTTCAGGGGAAATTCCCACACTATATTGTGATGGTTGTAGAGAATGGACATCAATGATCGTGGAAGAGAGTTATGGAGCTGGACAATACCTAGAGGTGGACCACTTGGCGATACGTACATAGATCGGACAGATAGAGCTGAGGTGCTGAGGAGTCCATTTGTACCCACCCTTCAGGTGGGATTCTCAGAGGACGACTTAGTAGTTGTTGCTTACATTTCTACAGTTTTACTTTACTGTTGGGCTTGTATTTCCGACACCTTTCCTTTCAAAACATTCTTTTGTATTCAGTTTATATAGTGTTTTCTACCTATATCATACTCTATTGTGTTTGTTTACTTTTATAAAGGCAATGCCTTCCCTGCTTAGGGATTTACGCCTTTGGTGCTAGTTTCCATCCCCTACCCTATGGAAGGCGGGCTTGGGGTAGTCACATCACGGGCCCCGAGGATGGGTTTGACACGATTTATCATTTTCATACCAGTGTGGTAAATTGATGAAACATTCTCTTAGACATTTGTACCACAATGTTACCTTTTTAATATACCATTTAATGAAATACAAACTCAGAGATACCTCCTTTCTTTACATCCCCCCATAAATACTATTTCATATATATACATCTTTGTACTTCAAGGATTAATGAAGAATAACGAACTATGATCTTCCTATAAAATATCATTCATCATATCTGTTATGGGAAGAACACGTACCCTATTTCTAGACCATATCATTCCATCGTGATTTGTGTCCCATTGGATTTTTGGCTACTCTCTATGGATTTAATAATAAAATAATCATGTCAATTTATTATTTATAATCTTACTAATAATATTACAATTTTTGAATTATAGTTATCCAGTATTATATGTAGTCTTAATGAATTGTAATTTTATCTATGTTGAAAGATAGATAATACATGAATATGTTGTAGGTATGTGAAACTAACATCAACAGGAGGACTAAAAATTGGAGGGACTATAACACTGACAGAAGGAGTTGCCATTGTAACGAGTCGTCGTTGGAAGGAATATACATTGGGAGGAGTTACATTGGGATGACTCACCGTTAAAAATACTCACTGTTTGAAGGAATCACTTTTGGATGGAGTCACTGTTAGAAGGACTCATCGTTCGATGGAATATATATTGGAAGGAATCATCAATGGAAGGAATCACTTTTGAAATGAGACATTGTTAGATTGAATGTATCACCAATAGAAAGAAGGAATCACCATTGAAATTACAAACTAATATACTGGCTACAGATAGACTGTTTAAATTTATTTAATTCAAAATTACTATTTAATGGTCGTATTTGTGGTATTTAAAGACTATAACATAATTATTGTGTATTTTCAGACTTGACAGTAGAGAGTATGAGGTACAAGGAAGCCCACATGCACATTTTCAGGATATAATGTTTTCAAAAGAAAAAATCATTTGATCTGGAAGATGAATAGAAACAAATAAAAGAGAATATAAACACATACGTTTACACACATAAGAAGAAGAGAAATATACTACAGGAAGTATTTGTTATTGTGAACCAAGAAGACTCTGTGGTTCAATTTTTTTCATCTTTTCACCATTCATCCAAACTGAAGGAGAGTAACAACTCATTCAACTAAAAGGCAAAACCTAGTGCTTCACGAACCTCTTTTTTGGGGTTTGTTTCTAGTAGAGGACACCAAAATCTATTCCAAAATGTTAACGTTTAAATATCTAATCTTCCTAACACTCAGATCATCCTAAACCATTTCGAATAAATATTTTTATATTGTGTTCCATTTAACAACATTTTGAGTAGTGTGTGTGTCTGTTTCTAGAACACACACTATCTCATGAACCTAACTAGGGGATACTTGATATCATCACTTAAAACTCTTTCTAAATATTTATTCTCGATATATAACAATAGAATAGGTTGTGTGACCCTATAGTTTGTGCCCACGAAAACCTGTGGTAGAGGTCTTGTAACCTGGAAAGCATGTGTGCTGTTTTGAACCTCGATCCAGGGTTTGGATCAAACTGTTTTTTACTTTAAACTGCTTGGTGGGAGGTGATAAGCAAGTAGAGAGGACTAAGTCTCAGATTGATACTGATCCTTTTGTTTTATTTCTACCGTTTTTTTACTTTTAGTTTTACTATATTTTATCAGAAATTTTGGAAAAATAAATTTTACTCTGATAGTTAGTTTTAGAAATTATTTCTATCATTTTTGACATATTAGATTAGTTTCAATAGTTTTAATAATTATAAAATTGATACTACTAATAACTAATCAGTATTTTGAGAAATTAATCAAGCATTCATACGATACAAAATTCAGTACTATCTAATTGGCCAATTAATCATTACATTTGGGGAATTTTAAATAGGAATTTTTAATATAAATATTTTTAGGAATTAAATTCCCCCCATCTTGATTGTCATACTCCAACCAACATTTCATATCATAGGTTGTTGTTAAATCTCTGTTTTAGAAATTTAATATTTCCAATATGTTTAAAATAACATTCAATTGTTATTCTTGTTGTGTTTTAATGATCTAAAAAAAATTAGTTCTAATTTTTTATTTATTGAAAATAAAATAAATCACACCACATTCTCAATGTATGGAAAATAGGATAGAAGTTACTGCTACCAACGATGTAACATCCCAAGTAAGTAATGAATAATATATATTTTTATCTATGTCTACTAATGAATTAGATAGTGTTTTAGAGGCTTAAAATGAGAATAAATCCAATCTTAAGCATGAAATACACTAATATTTTTAAAAGATTGTTTTACTGTCTTTTGATGGAAAACCATTTTTAAATCAATATTTTTAAAATTTTATAAGCTCTATTTGTCAACATAAACTTTTTATTTATGATTGGGACATTGAAATTTACGTTGGATAATTTTTTGGTATTTTTCTGACAATATTCATTTTTTAATGAATAGTGAAAATACTGCATTTTACAACAAAACATCCTTTTCATCAAATTTAATTATATGGTTATGTTATATTTTGAATTGGTTTTAAAGTACAATTAGAATATATTTTTACAATTTAATCCAATAGTTTTCATTGGAATTAATTTTACTTTCAAATTGGTCTTAAACTAGTGTCAATCTTTTGATACTTATTGTTTCATAAAAACACGCTATTTGGTCAGACATCGGGAATTAATTATTAAATTAATTAATGTAACTTATATGTTTTTAATTTTTTAAAATAGATATCATTTTTGATTTTCATAATATCAAATAAATCTTAGGGTGAAGTTTTGGTATTTTTCTGAAAAACTTCAATTTTTGATGAATAGTGAAACCACTATGTGGTACTTAAAAAACTGATTTTTCATTTAAATGAAATTTTACCACCTCTGTGTTTTGAATTTAAAAAATCTGACATAAATGGTTGTCTTTAGAAAGTAAAATGTGGTTCAATGGGATTAAAATAATTTTTTTGGTGAATAGTAACTTTTAAGTTTTTAATCGCGATTATAGGTAATTAGTGTAATTTAAGGTAAGAATAATGTTTTAATAATATGAAATGAACTTTACACATGTCCTACCCTTATTGGATGTGTCATGACCGACCAAGAAAATCCATAGGTAAACTTGGGGACCCAATGGAGCCACTTTGGAAGGAAAATGACATTAATATCTTTTTGTTTAATGATAAAGTAAAAATGTCACAAACATGAGTTGTTTTACAAAATCAATTTTTAAATGGGGTTATAAAAGTAATATTTTTTACTATAAATATTCAATAGAAAGCTAAAAATATTTCCTACATCATGAAATATTTTTTATAATTTTTTGAAATTAAATAAATTAAATTATTTATGAAACCATGATGATACAGCGATGACCACATTATTTAACGATTTAAATAAAATGAAATGATAATGTGAAATATAAGACCTAAACATGTCAAAAACAAATAGTGCCCCTCCTCTCCTCTTATAAAAGGCCCCCACCTCTACCACCTTACCCGCACTTCAAAAGCCTTTTTCTCGGACAACCCTTTCCCATTTTTTCCCTCCAAATCCCTCTCTACCTCTTAGAAGCCTCACATTGGTCAGAAGACTTCCCAAGGAAGCCTTTGAGCTCAAATCAAAAAAGAGTTACCTGTTTTCAAGGTAGTGTTTTCTCTTGAGTTCTTATGTTTTATTTTGCATCTCCAACCCTCTAAACTCTTTTTATTTCTTTATTTTCTAACAACACCAGTATCTTCAATATAATATGATGTTTTTATAAGAATGATTCGAGCTACACTTACACACACCTACATGTAATGGTTAAATAACATATTCTTTCCGTGGATGGTGAATTTCTTCCTCACGAAACGATGATTGTTCAATATTCTTTTAACACCTTCAATGGTGGACATTAAGATTTCACAATATTTATATATGGTATATAATATTTTTATGTTTTACTTAAGCTTCTGTATTTTTCATTTATGGAATACCTTTATGGTTTCCATTATGGGTATACACGATATCTTCATTTTATGAAGTGCGGACTACTGCCCCCTCAAAGTGATTTTATTTGTTAATGCCATATGTGCGACGTATAAAGGATGTAATTAATGATGTTATATATGATATTATACTGGAATTATAATATACCTTTATATAATTATGATTCCATTCCATAAAATATGAAATAGAAATGAAAGTAGCATTCATGCGTACGTACGACCTACCATCTCCATGAACGGTGCATTTCATTTCATACCTCTAAATGTTATGTAATATTATAAATGCATGTATATACTGGATATATATGATATATATGATATCTAAATCATGACTATAACTCTGGATTTAATGTATAGATGAACAACTTGTAATTATAAAGAGTTTAGTTTTGACTCAAGTACCAAGGATCGTTAAAACGACCGTTATTAACATAAATAATTACATAGTGTTCATGAAATGGTAATAAGTGATATAAAAGGAATAATGAAATTGGAAAAGGTTCTTAAGAAAGTATAAATTAACTCATGTTTATTATTCGGGAGGTTAAAGAACGATCGAGTCAAGTCGGACCCGAGGTAAGGGAACTTCATAACCCAATTTCTGTTCTTTGGGTTAATATTCTACTTTCAAATTATGTCATGATATTATTATGTCCTATATTGTATTTGTACTTTCTTTATGTGTACTTATAGTGAATACACATAATAGATCTATTTTATTTTAAAAATTATCTTTGTAATGGACTTCGTCTCAATCTCCATTCATTGAGGCATATTTTGTTTTATACACATATTTCATTTATACAATGTATAAACCCCTTTGACCTTTACGTTTATCCTAAAGGAATCTCTTTTTATACAAAGAGTTTTACTAAATGAAAAAAGGGAATTTTTTTGTCATACATATGCGGCGACAAAGAATTCTCTGCCGCCGTGACCATTATTTGAGTTTCGGCTTCCTCTATAAACTATACATTTTTTTAAAGAAAAATAAATATCATGTTTTACTTTTTTTTATATTGGTAATGAAAATGGTTTTCATAATTTTTTTATATCAATATGTTGTATTGATATCTTGTGATTGAAAAGTATAAATGTTATGTTTCCTTTATGCATGTTTTTTGTGATACGATTATGTTATGGTTCTTGGGAATTATTATGAAGATGGGTGGTTCCGTGATAAACTAAGGGCGGGTGAGCCCGATATAGCTCTCCAATGCATTGGGTAACATGAAAGAGTTAAACGTTAAGGGTTATCCGAAGATATTTAGGGAATATACTGTGATGGGTATTCCAAATGTAACCAAGAGGGTTACTCCCTACGTAAGATTGTTATGAATGCCTCATGTTACTGTTATGTCTTATGATTTCTATGATTTATTAATGTTTTGATGAGGTATGTTAAAGTGCTTATGTTTTATGAGTACAGTATTATTTCATTGATTCTTGTGTATACATGTACTCGTGTTTCCTTTCCATATTTTTATATCCCTTACTGAGCTTTTTATGCTCATCCCAAGTTTTTGAAATGTTTTCACAGGACAAGGGAAGGGTTCATGATATGATGATAGTGTCATGGAAGTGTAAAGAAAGAATCCATGTTTTATTTTAAATATGTTTCCATTGATGGGAAAAAAATGAATACTATCTTTTATTGTAACCAATTTGTCTAAATGTGAGATGTAATTCAAGTTTTATGATCTAATTCTCTAAAACACTAAATCTGAAAAGATCCTCAATGTCTAATCTAGTAATAACTCAAGATTAAGTAAGGTTTAAGACTGGGGCCATATAGTTGGTATCAAAGGTCAGTTTAGACAACTTTAGGAGTTATAATTTTATTAAATGATTATCCAAAAATATTTTTTTATGGTCCAATTTAAATGATATAGCATTTTAATATTACCATGTTGCTTCTCCTATAATATTTCTGTGTTAAGAATGGTTTTTCATAGAGGAAACAGAATAGATTTATTGGGAATGCATACAGAGGGAAATGACCTTTCAAATTAGTATCCTTAGATGGTCAAAATCAGAACAAAATAGTTTGTTACATTGATGGCTCAGTTGACTTAGGTGAAAAATGTTGGATGTTTTTATTAATGATATTTTGGTGTCTTCTAAATTTAAAGATAATGAAAGTCATATAAGGGATATTTTTCAAACCTTTAATGAAAATTAATTTAACGGGAAATTCAGCAAGTGTGAGTTTTGGTTGCAACAAATTTCTTTCCTTGGTCACATTGTTTCTAAAGATGGGATAACTGTTGATCCTGAAAAAACAAAGGTTGTTGAAGAATGGCCATGACCCACAAATGTAACTGAGATTCCTAGCTTTCTTGATTTGGAAGGCTATTACCGAAGATTTGTAAGAAATTTTTCACATTTATCTAGTCCAATGATTAAGCTAACTTGGAAGGGTGTTAAGTTTATCTAGACAAAAAAATGTGATGATTGTTTTTAGGAACTAAAAAGAAGATTGGTGAATGCTCCAGTTTTGGTACTACATTCCTGGAATGTTGAGTTTGTTATCTATAGTGATGCTTCATTGAACGGACATGGTTGCGTACTAATTCAGAATGATCATGTAATTGCTTATGCATCACGCCAGTTGAAAACTCATGAGGTAAATTACCCTACACATGAATTGGAATTAGTTTCTATTTTTTTTCTTTAAAAATTTGGAGGCATCATTTGTATGGAGTAAAGTGTGAAATATATACCGATCACAAAAGATTAAAGTATATATTCACTCAGAATGAATTGAACATGAGATAGTGGAGATGGATAGAATTAATCAAGGATTATGATTGTACAATTCATTACCATCTGGGAAAAGAAAATAAAGTGGCTGATTCTTTGAGTCGAAAAAGTAACGCTTCATTAGCAATGTTGCGTTTGGAATGTGATCCTTTGGTTAAGGATTTTATGATCTTTGGCATAGAAGTTGTTAGTGCCCAATGTCCTTCTATTTTGTTTCAGGTATCAGTGAAATCTTCACTATCAGAGAGAATCAAGCAATAATAGAAGCAATACAGTGAGTTTCAGGAAAGGGTAGAGCTGGTTCAGAAGTGTATGTTGCCTGAATGAAACATTGATAATGATTGTGTTTGAGATTTGAGAAGAGATTGTGTGTGCCTTGTTATTCACAATTGAAGAGAGAGTTGTTATGTGAAGCTCATAGTTCTCCGTTTTTAGTTCATCCTAGTAATACTAAGATGTACATAGATCTACAGGAGTATTACTGGTGGGATGGAATGAAAAGAGATATTGTTGGTTATACTATGATGTGTTTGACATTTCAACAGGTTAAAGTAGAGTGACAGTTAATGAAAGGGAAGCTTCATCCTTTACCAGTGCCAAAGTGGATATGGGAGAATATATCCATGGAATTTTGTGTGGGATTATCGAAGACATCTCGAGGTAATAATGAAATTTGGGTTATTGTTGATCGCTTTACTAAATCTGCTCATTTCCTTGCTATACGAGATACTTTTTTCCAAGATCAACTTTCCCGTTTTTATCATAAAGAGATAGTCAGGTTACATGGAGTTCCTCTTTCCATTGTATCTGACCGTGCTTTTAGGGTTACTTCTATCTTTTGGAAAGGCTTTTAGAAGACGTTGGGTACTGAATTAAATTTTAGTACAGCTTTTCATCCTCAATCCGATGGGCAGTCAGAATGAACAATTCAGACTATGGAAGATATGCTAAGTGCTTGTTCAATGGATTTTCAGGGAAGTTGGGACCAACATCATTCTTTGGTTAAATTTTCATATAATAACAGTTTTCATTCCAGTATACAGATGGAACCATTTAAAATGTTATATGGGAAGCAGTGTTGAACTCCAGATTTCTGGGATGAAGTGGGTGAAAGGAAGCTGATGGGACCAGAATTGGTAGAAGAGTTGGCAGAAAATGTTCAGCTGATACAAAAACACATGAGAATAGCTCAGAGCAGGCAAAAGAGTTATGCGGATAACCGGAGGATGGATCTATCTTTTGAGATAGGTGATCATGTTTTTCTCAAAGTCTCACCATGGAAATGTGTGATGCGATTTGGTAAGAAAAGAAAGTTGAGTCCAAGGTTCATTGGAACATATGAAATTCTGGAGAGAGTTGGATCAGTTCCTTACCGAGTGGCTTTACCACCAAGTTTATCTCAGGTACACAATGTTTTTCATGTTTCTATGTTGAGAAAGTATATGCCAGATCCATCTCATGTTTTGAGTCCAGATGTAGTTCAGCTGGAAGAGAACCTATCATATGAGGAACAACCGGACCAGATTTTTGACCACAGGGAGAAAGTGGTACGGAATAAGGTGATTCATCAGGTAAAGGTTTTGCGGAAAAACCACATGGTTTAAGAGGCAACATTGGAATCTGAAAAATCAATGAGGGCTAAATACCCCCACTTATTTGATAAGTAAATAAATTGCGGGGACACAAATTTATAAAGGGGGGATGATGTAACATCCCAAGTAAGTAATTAATAATAGATATTTTTATCTATCTCTAATAATGAATTATATAGTGTTTTAGACGCTTAAAATGATAACAAATCCAATCTTTAGCATGGAATACACTAATATTTTTAAAATATTATTTTACTGCCTTTTGATGGAAAAACACTTTTGAATCAAACTTTTGACAATTTTATAAGCACTATTTGTCAAAATAAACTTATTATTTGTGATTGGGACATTGAAATTTACATTGGGTAATTTTTTGGTATTTTTCTGACAATGTTCATTTTTTAATAAATAGTGAAAAATACTGCATTTTACTTCAAAACTACTTTTTCATCTAATTTAATTATATGGTTATATTATATTTTGAATTTTTTTTAAAGTTCAAATAGAATATATTTTTACCATTTAATCCAACAGTGTTCATTGTAATTAATTTCACTTTTAAATTGGACTTAAACTAGTGTCAATCTTTTGATACTTATTGTTTCATAAAAACATGATATTTGCTCAGACAGCGGGAAATAATTATTAAATTAATTCATGTAACTTATATGTTTTAAATTTTGTAAAATAGACATCATTTTTGAATTAGTAATATCAAATATATCTTAGGGTGAAGTTTTGGTATTTTTCCGAAAAACTGCAATTTTTGATGAATAGTGAAACCAGTAAGTGGTACATAAAAAACTGATTTTCCTGTTAAATGAAATTTTACCACCTCTTTGTTATGACTTTCAAAAATACGAAATACATGGTTGTCATTAGGATGTAAAATGTGGTTAAATGGGATTAATATAATTTTTTGGTGAATAGTAACATTTATGTTTTTAATCGCGAATAGAGGTAATTAGTGTAATTTAAGGTAAGAATGATGTTTTTATAATATGAAATGATCTTGACACATGTCCTACCCTTAATGGATGTATCATGGGCGACCAGGACAATCCATGGGTCATCATGGGGACCCCATGGAGCCACTTTGGAAGGAAAATGACATTAATAACTTTTTATTTAATGTTAAAATAAAAATGTCACAAACATGAGTTGTTTTACTAAAGTAATTTTTAAATGGGGTTATACAAGTCATATTTATGACTATAAATAATCATTAGAAATCTAAAAAGATTTCAAACATCATGATATATTTTTTATAATTTTTAGACCTTAAATAAATTAAATTATTTATGACACCATGATGATGCAGTGATGACCTCATTATTTAACAATTTAAATAAAATGAAATGATAATGTAAAATATAAGACCTACACATGTCAAAAACCTATTGGATGGGTGGATTTTGAACTATTATCACCATATCCACAAAATATATAATGTTGGGACATTTTAAATCCGAAAAGAATTTTATAATAAATTATCCTTTTATACCTTTCCAAGAGTGTCCCTCCTCTCCTCTTATAAAAGGCCCCCAACTCTACCACCTTATCCTAACTTTCAAAGCCTTTTTCTCGGACAAACCCTGCTTATTTTTTCTCTCCACATCCCTCTATAACTCCTAGAAGCCTCACATATGGCAGAAGTATTCCCAAGGAAGCCTTTGAGCTCAAATCAAAAAGAGTTACCCGTTTTAATGGTAGTGTTTTCTCTTGTGTTCTTATGTTTTATTTTGCTTCTCCAACCCTCTAAAATCTTTTTATTCCTTTATTTTGTAACAACCCCAGTACCCTCAATATTATAGGATGTTGTTATAAGAAGTCGAGCTACACTTACACACACCTACATTTAATGGTTAAAGAACAAAATGTTTCCGTGGATGGCGAATTTCTACCTCATGAAATGATGATTGTTCAATATTCTTTTAACACCTTCAAAGGTGGCCATTAAGATGTCACTATATTTATATATGGTATATAATATGTTTATGTTTTACTTAATCTTATTTATTTTTCATTTAAGGTATTCCTTTTTGGTTTCCATTATGGATAAACGTGATATCTTCATTTAAGGAAGTGTGGACTACCGCCCCCTCAAAGTGATTTGATTCATTAATTCCATATGTGGGATGTATAAAGGATGTAATTAATGATGTTATATAATATATTATACTGGAAATATAATATACCTTCATATAATTATGATTCAATTCCATAAAATATGAAATAAAAATTAAAGTAGCGTTCAAGCGTACGTACGGCTTACCGTCTCCATGAACAATGCATTTCATTTCATACCTCTAAATGTTATGTAATATTAAAAATTCATGTATATACTGGATATATATGATATATATGATATCTAAATCATGAGTATAACTATGGATATAATGGACACATGAACAACTTGTAATTATAAAGAGTTTATTTTTTACTCAAGTACCAATGATCGTTAAAATGATCGTTATTAACTTAAATAATTACATAGTGCTCATGACATGGTAATAAGTGATATAAAAGGAATAATGAACATGGAAGAGGTTATTAAGAAATTATAAATTAACTCAAGTTTATTATTCAGGAGGTTAAAGAATGATCGAGTAATGTCAGACCCGATGTAAGGGAACATCATAACCCAATTTCTGTTCTTTGGGTTAATCTCCTACTTTCAAATTATGTCATGATATTATTATGTCTTATCTCTTATTTGTACTTTCTTTATGTGTACATATAGTGAATACACATAATAGATCTATTTTATTTTAAATATTATATTTGTAATGGACTTCGTCTCAATCTCCATTCACTGAGGAATATTTTGTTTTATACACAAATTTCTTTTATACGGTGTATAAACCCTTTTGACCTTTACTTTATCCTAAAGGAATCTTTTTTTATATGAAGCGTTTTACTAAACGACAAAAGGGAATGTTTTTGTCATATGTATGTGGCGAAAATGACTTCTCCACCACCGTGACCATTATTTGTGTTTTGGCTTCCTCTACAAGCCATACATATTTTTAAAAGAAAAATAAATACCTTGTTTTACTTTTCTTTTATTTTGGTATTGAAAATGGTTTTCATAATGTTTTTATATCAAGGTGTTGTATTGATATATTGTGATTGAAAAGTGGAAATGTTATGTTTCCCTTATGCATGTTTTATGTGATACGATTATGTTAGGGTTCTTGGGCATTATTATGAAGACGGGTGGTACCATGATAAACTAAGGGCAAGTGAGCCTGATATAGCTCTCCAATGCATTGGGTAACGCGAAGGAGTTAAACGTTAAGGTTTCTCTGAAGATATTTAGGGAATATACTATGATGGGTATTCCAAACATAACCAAGAGGGTTACTCCCTACCTAAGAATGTTATGAATACCTCAAGTTACCATTATGTCTTATGATTTCCATGATTTATTCATGATTTGATGAGGTATGTAAATGTGATTATGTATTATGAGTAGAGTATGACTTCATTGATTATTTTGTATACATGTACTCATGTTTCCTTTCAATATTTTTATATGCCTTACTACGCTTTTTATTCTCATCCCATGTTTTTGAAATGTTTTGACAGGTCAAGGGAAGGGTACATGATATGATGATATTGTCAAGGAAGTTTCAAGAAAGAATCCATGTTTTATTTTAAATATGATTCTGTTGATGGGAAAAAATGAATAATATCTTTTATTGTAACCACTTTTTTTAAATGTGGGATGTAATGAAAGTTTTATGATCTAATTATCAAAAACTCTGAACATGAATAGATCCTTAATTTGTAATCTTGTAATAACTCAAGATTATGTAAGGTTTAAGGCTGGGGCCTTCTAAACGAACCACCATTATTTAATGGATGCATATGTTTTGAAATATAGTCTTCAATAGTAGATGAATATAAAGTTACTTCTACTTTTAGAACTACTTGGGATGACCCAACTAAGAGTGCTATGAAAAAAATTTCAATGATATGGGTGCCTTTTACAATTCATTACAAGATGAGGAATTAAAATAAATCTACGTGTAAAAAATCCAATGAAAATTTGGACACTTCGTATATTTCACATGAAGGAACATCTAATGTGAGTCAAATGAGACTTAACAAATATACCATTACATATGATAACATAAAAAAATAATCCTAACAAGCCTATTTTTCACATGTATATCAGGATTAATGAAATAGTAGACACTGTGATTTCTCGGGGAAGAGATGTTACACCCCTAGAGAAAATAATGAAGATTGTCAAGTGTTTACCTTATAGATGGAGAGGAACATTTTTTTCCATTAGAGAATCATGGGACATCAGAAAACTCCATTTCAAACAACACATTGGAAAACTAATGATGTATGAAGAAGATTTGAAGGTCATTATGTAAGAAGAGGATGAGCCTAAGATAAAATCATTAACATTCAAGACTACTACCTCTATGAACATGGAGAAATAGAAGGCTCTATCCTCTGTATAAAGCTTCAGTAATGATGAATCAACAATAGATAGTAATGGAGAGATGTATTAGGTGGCTAGAAGATTTAAGAAATTTTATATAAATAAGAAGATATTCATGTAGCATAATTATAAAGGAAGATATAAAAAAAGAAAACTCAATTAAATAGTTTAAATGAAATGAAAAATTAGATTTGAATATCTACTATGAATGTAAGAGGATATGACATATCAAAGATGATATTCCAAAATTAAAATAAAAAAATATGAAAACACCGTCTAGATGTACAATGTTGTTATAAAATCCTCCTGGAGTTCCTTGGAAGAAAACTTTAGTAAATTAACATCATCTCATGATTTAATAGATGACATGGAAAATATGTGTTTTTTTTTAAAACAAATCTTAGGTAAGATTAGAATCTCATGCACACAATTCAAATTGTTCTGGAAATTATCATGATTCTGAAAACATGACAAGTGATGAACTATTTGAATACTATATCATGCTAGATGAGACATTAAATAAAATAAATGATAGATATAAATCTTTAAATATAAAACATGGTCTTAATGTAACTATTATGTCTGAACATACTATTAAAAATGGAAATAATTCTCCACTTATCAAAGAAAAAATTGAATTAAAAATGTCTAATGAGAAATTGAATAATGATTTAGAAATGTGTACAAATGAAGAAAAAACTCTTGCTCAAATGCGTAGAAAACATATATCTTTTATGTGTACATTGGGTATTCAGTATTAACATGGATAGAGAAACATATCTAAAACACATTTTGTAACTAAATCTATAGAATATATTCTTCTACCTAAAAATCAATATTCTGATGCTACTTCCCGTTTTAGAAAATCATTTTCTATAAATAGATTTTCTAGACCAAATAAATTATGTTTCTCAAATATCATATATAATTATTATAGGAATCCCATGTAGAAAATTTGTGTACCTAAAACAATAATTAATAATGTCAGTGGAACAAATCAAGTCTTTGTACCAAAATCTGCTTTTGATTTATTACTATCTAGGAAAGAAGTCTAAAGAGCTCTCACAAGAGTCAGTGGTACATGGATAGTGGATATTCAAGATACATGATAAGATAATATTCAATCTTCAAGAACCTAATACAAATTAATGGTGGGTATATCACCTTTTGTGATAATGATAAATGAAAAATAAATGTCTTAGTATAAATTGGTAACTCTACCTGAGTTTTAATTTATAAAGAACATTATGTTGGTGGATTGAAATGCAATATTCTTATTATTTAAAATTAATGTCATGATGGATTTAATGCTAAATTTGTAAATGATTCTTGATATGTTTTCAAAATTAAAAATTAAGTTGTATTTTTTTAATATAAAATGAACATTTTCATTGTTTTAACATATATTCTTTATATTATCAAAATGTTTTCTGTTTAAATGCCATTCATAAAGAGTCTTTTCTTTTGCATATAATATTAGAACACAATAATGTAAAATCTCATAGATATTTCTCTAGAAAAGGGCTAGTCAAGGATCTACCTAAACTTGTGTTTTAAAATAACAATGTACGTAATCCATGTCAAAATGGTAATCAACACAATATATCTATCAAATCATAGAAAGAACATTGAACTTTTCGACCATTATAGTTAGTTCACATGGACTTGTTTGGACCATCATAAATTTATAGTTTAAATGATTATCACTATGTTTATGTTTATGTAGATGACTATACAAGGTATACTTGTAATTACATCTTAGCACACTATCGTGAATCATGTACTTACATCACCAGGTAAGCCAAAATAGTGGAAAATCTAAATGGACATAATATAATGTTCATAAGTTGTGATCATATCCATGAGTTTAAAAATAATGACATTGAATCTTTTTTCTCACACAATGGCTATAGTCATAACTTCTCTTCCCCTATGACACCTCAACAAAATGGAACTTTGGAATGAATAAATAGAATCCTACAAGAGATAGCTCGAACAATTCATAATGAATATTATTTAACTATTTACATTTGGGATGATGGTATGAATATATATTTCTACCTAATCAATAGAGTATTAATTAAACCTATCATTAAGAATACACCTTATGAGTTGTGGAACAATAGATACCCCAAAGTTTGATACTTCAATGTTTTTAGTTGAAAATTCTATATCCTTTATGAAAGTTCAATCATGATTAATTTGCATCCAAGAGTGATGAAGCAATATTACTAGGTTTCTCAACCTCTAGTAAAGCATATAGGGCCTTTAACAAAATAACTAAAAGGGTGGAATAATATGTACATGTCAACTTTGATGAAACAAATCCACAAGAAGCTATGAACTCCCTAAATAACCTTGAATATGATATATCAAACATGGACATAAATGAAAACTCATATAATCCTCTTATCAAGACATCTATTAAATTGAATAGTTTTGGAAATTCTTCAAAATCTAATCCTGATCAAGTCAAACCTATAGATGAACCTAAAATAACTATCCCCTGCATTTTTAGTCTAACTACTTCCCTAAAAAACTATAATTTATATTTTTTTATTGGAGACCTACATAAATGGATACAAACTAAAGTGTCAATTAAAAATTAGGTTGAACATCAAGATTTCATTTCACAACATGAACATAAAAACCCCAATAAAGAAATTAGTGTTGAATATTTGGTGATGGATATGCAATAAGAACATAATCAATTTGAAATTAATATAGTTTGGAATGTTTTGGATATACCCAAATACATCATTACCATAGGCACAAAGTGGGTGTTCAGGAACAATGTAGATGAATCTTTTAATATTGTTAGAAATAATTCTAGTTTGGTTTCCCAATGTTATAGTAAAGAAGAAAAAATTAACTATGACGAAACTTTTGTGCATGTATCTAGAAATAAGGCCATTAGAATCCTTCCTGCTTATGCATCCCATCATAATTTTATACTTTATCAAATCGTAGTAAAAAGTGAGTTCCTAAATTGATCTATAATTGAATATTTTTTTGGTATAACAACCCATAGTTTTGAAAGGCCTAATTTTCATAACCAAGTTTACAAATTAAGAAATGAATTTTAAGGATTAAAACAATCTCTAAGAGATTGGTATGATAGACTAAGTACTTTTCTCATTCCAGAAGGACCATCAAAAAAAATTTATGATCATATTTTTTATTCAAAATAAATTTAAAATATGTTTCTTTAGTTGAAGTTTATGTACATGATATTATTTTTGGATATTCAAGAAATTATTTATTTATTTATTTTTCAAAAATGATGCAAAGTGAATTTCTAATGAGTTTGATGGGTGTACTTAAATTCATTCTTGGATTACAGATTCATCAAAATAAATAATGAATCATCTTAAATACATGTAAATATAGAAAATATATTTTAAAAATAATTATTGTTGATAATATCCAATGTAGTGACACTCCAATGAGTACTACATGTAAGATATATCTTGATGAAGATGGTAAATCTGTTGATCACACCACTTTCATAGGAATGATTTTAAATTTTCTCTACGTGACTACTAGTAGGCTAGATAAAATGTTTAGTGTGTGTATGTGTTCTCGTTTTCAAGATAATCCCAAAGAATATCACTTAAATTATGTTAAAATAATTTTCAAATACGACAAACATACAATTAATTTTGTTATGATTTACCCTAAATGACAATCATTTGGTAATTTAAGTTATACTGATGTGGATTTTGGTGTATGTTAGTTAGATTGAAAGGGAACCTTGGGACATGTCTCTTTTTAGGAAATTATTCTGTTTCATGGTGTAGTGCGAAATAAAATTATGTTTCATTATCTACAGCTGAAGTTAAATACATAGTTGAAGGTATCAGTTGTTCATAGATTTTGTGTATGAAACACAATCTATTAGACTATGTCTATCAAATTAGACATGTACCTATAAATTGTGACAATACAAGTGCTATTAACATTTCTGTGAACCCAATTTCTCATTCTAGAAAAACAATATCAATTTATGACATAAATTTTTGTGAGATCATTATCAAAAGAGTGATATCACATTAATATTTATTGGCATTGAATATCCTGTTTCTAAAATATTCAATTAGCCTTTGAAATATAAATGAAGTAATTACATCAAACATTAATTGGGAATGATCAATCAATAGGACCATGTATTGATAATACTTTGGTCTTTTAAAATTATTTTTAAATGCTGACACTAACACAGTTTTCATGTTGACACAGTTGTCATGCTAAAACATTTTTCATGCTGACACAACTGTCATGTTGATACAATTGTCATGCCCACACCAATGCTATGTCATGTCAACACTAATGCATATTCATACCGACACCATTAGTGTAATGTAAAATCAATCATGATGACACTGATGATTCACTGTTTCTACGTGTTTTATTTTTTTTCAAAACAATGTTGTTTCATTAATTTTCTTTAAATATGGTTCATTATTTCATGTTAGCATAATTTCAAACTCCCTAAATGATATAAATTGGAATCGATCCACTATACCCCATTTCCGCAAGACTCTCTTGGTCATCACTATCTATCACACTCTACATGCGACCTTTCACCTTTTGACCTCCGTACAGAACTGATTTCCATGGATGATGTGAAGCGATCCCTTTATGATGGTGAGTCTTTTGATTCAAATAAATAGAAAGGTGAATCGAAAAAATATTCCACTCCTATAAATCCTGGATTGAAAAACCATGTTGTAACATCAGAGAATGAAGTACTGGCGGAATGGATCTCAGAGAGAAAGTCATTTTTTTTAATGGTTCTTCCAGGACAAGGATGAATTGATTGGTTCATAAACAATGACAGAGTATTCTAGTTAATGTCAGTACAATAATTTTACATGAATATGGAACTTCTGTTGAAATGGAGTGATATATCCTGGATCTAGTTGACAGTAAAATTGATGAGAATCGTATTCTCTTCAAGATATTTGACTTAATTTCTTAGAGTTACTCATAAAGTAATATTTGATGATTATCAAGGCACTTATCCAAAAAGGTGACTTATTATTTTATGAACATATCTCAAATATCTTATAAAAAATAAAGAACATAGGAGACCAATTTCATCATGGTTGAATAATGATTGCATAGTTTTATCAAAGTATATTTATAGCCATATTTTTCCAAGGAAAGGGGGTGTTTTGTATCAAATATCAAGATTTATACAAGGTGTATTTTCTATTGGAATGATATAAATCGAATATATTCATATTTATTATTGTGCAAAAAAATGAGATGATAAATGATAGTTGTTAGTAAAATTCTCTTTCCTACTCCATAATGATTTTCAAAAATGCTCTATGAGAAAGTATGTGTATGATAATTTGTTGATGTAGTAGTTACTAAATGTAGTGGAATCTTATTACGTACTAACATCTACAAGAGAATAACCATTAACTGCAACCCATATAGGAAGGAATGAGATGATGATGAGGATTAACTATATGAAAAGTTAAATTATATAGATCAGCTAGTTCGACATAGGATTCTAGTAGATCATGGCCTCGGTCCATCTGATCATGTAATCTATTACTCAGATTAAGTTGAGGAGCCCACTACTCCAATCAGAGATAAGGGATCACTAATTGATGATATAGGTGACCTAGAAACAACAATAACAATAAAAATAATTTCTATTGGACATCCAATTCAACCTACGGAATTAGCATATCATGAACATGTTCCCAAATTTACTGGATGTGAATAAAAATAAGTTGAATGAATTGTAGAATATGTAAATAAATCTTGTGAAGAATAATATAATGAAGAGGAAGATGGTAGTGCTGATAGTGTGTTAGAATCATGTAGAGAATAATAATATAAAGAATATGAAGATGAAAATATCAATGAAAAAATAATGATGGTGATAATGAAGAATGTAGTGAATGTGGGAGTGATATTGCATTTGATCCAAATGATGGGAATCTAGAAGATGTTATTAGAGATATTATTAAAGCTAATGTTGGTGTATTTTTAGCGCGTGTTGTCCAAGAATGAAATATTTCTCTAGCTGTAGAGACCCCAAGATTGACTTATATTAGAATTACATTACTTTTGCGGAATCTCTAATACATAAAAGAAACAGACACCAAAGGAGCGTAACAGTTTAGTGTCTTTGGAAACATAGAATATAATCTTCTAATATTGGTGAATGATCTTCAACATCTCCCATAGAGATCTTCCTTTATTTTCTTACCTAAAACCTTTTTTTATATCCTGTGGAAAATAAGACATATAAAGGATGAGCTCAAATGATCATTATGGGTATGCATGGAGAAAATAAAACAAACCATATACATTTGAAATTCAAAACATGAACATAATATTTAAACATCAAAAACATGATCAATGACATGAAACATGGTAGTACACCGGTCATAGATCATGATGTATCATCAATCATGATAAAATAGAATGGTAATAAAACATGAAATTGTGGAAAACCATTAAACACATAATATTATTTCCATAGTAGCCAAGGCAATGCTTCTAAGACCATCTAAGTGGACAATGTCCCTTTCTGAATCGAGTTCATTCCTCCTTCCATTCCTGTAACACTGAACCAGATTAACTTACCGCTCCACCCATACCTATCTCATTAGATATAAATATTTACCCAATGCATTGGAGGGAGATGTAGGTCCCATGTAAAGACCCGAAAAAGTCAAGGGAAATTTTTTCTTAATTTTTTTTAGAATTTTACAAGAGCGTGGTTTCTGACGGCACCTGATTCCGAGGCCCGGTGTGCCCGAAATTAATTTCCGAAGTTTGGCTCGGGTATGTTTAGTGAACGAACGAGCGGGAATTTCTAACTTTTGAACCGGTGCCCGGAATCGAATTCCAAGGGCACTGATGAACTCACAGTGCCAATATTCACTTATGGAGACCTTTTCCGAGGTTGCGTTTTATGTGGGTTGAGAGTTAGTTTTGGGGATATTTAAATGAAGTTAAATAAATTATGGAAACACAATTTTTTTTGAAACCATGTTGGTTATATCATCCCAAAGGGAGTTAGAGGTGGGACCCACATCCACTTAACCTCACTTGAGAGGATTAAGTGTGGTGGCCACACGAACCCTAACTCTTCAACTCCCCTTTAAACTCTCAATAACTGCACTCAATTTAATTTTGAAAACTTGAGTTTTAATTGAGATGAGTTATTGTTCTTCAAACTTTTGAAATTCAAAGAGTTGCAGTTGTGTAAATAAAATAAGTCTTAAGATTATTTTATTTTGGTTAGTTTTCTCTTGCCACCTTGAGAAAATTTGGGAAGCATTCTTCATCTTCTTCAACCACGACGAAGAACACGAAGAACACTTAGGCTCCGACGAAGAACGCTGTCACCATAAGAAGAGAAAGACGCATCGTCTCTTCTCTTCTTCGCACCTGGTGTGTTTACGATGATCGACGTCGCTGCTTCTTTCGATCTTCTTCCTGTGTCATCGAAAGGAGATGTCGGTTCCTCCTCGGACTTTCTTCGTCAGCTTATGAAGCTTCTCCAATGACGATACCTCTTCGGACGCACCTTGACGTCAACAGAATCGACGTTCGATTACCGTGATGCCCGACCTCCGCGACGCTTGTCTTCCGCGGCTTGTTGGCATGCTCTGCTCTTGAAACCGAGGTAGGGGAATTTTTTTATTTATTTAATTATTCCGTTCTTGATTCTAGCATGTCGAACTTCGTGGATAATCGAGTAAATGCTATCTTTTAACGAGAGGGGGCCGAACCACACAAACACGGCCGAACCCCCCTCATTTGTTCATGATTGTTTCTTGCGGATTGAACAAGATGGCGTGGTGCCGTCGCACCACACGGGTATCCTACGGCAAGTATTGCGCGGCGCCATCGCGCCGCGCCGTGGAAAGAAATCCAAGAACGCGACGCCGTCGCGTCGCGTCGAAGGAAGTCGAAGGCGCCGTGGCCGGAGCTGGGCCGCGACGGAGGGGAGCGGTGCCGTCACACCGCGACGGACGACATAGGCCACAACCGATTCTGGGCCACGGCGGAACAAGGTGACCAGGGGCCAGCCGGGCCGCCGGTGTCGGAAGCCGGAAGGGGACCGGCCCTTGCCGGTCCCGTTGAGGAGGAGCCGGTCGGCCAGGTCGGGCCGGCCGGAAATGGGGAAGCCGGGGGAATTAAATTCCCCCGGCTAGCACAAAACGGCCCCCATAATGAGGGGGGGGGGCGCAGTTTTACAATGGGGGGCAGGCGCCCCCTATTTTCTCAATCAGCTCGGCCTTCGGCCGAGCTGGCAGCGGGCCCAGCGCGATGCCTTGAGCTGGACCGGTGCCTGGCCGGTCCGCCAGGCCGGGCCGCGCCGGGCCGGGCCGGTCCGACCCTGTCAGTGGCGGGACGACCTGGGTCGGGACAGCCGGGGTGTCTCAGGCCGGGTCGGCCCAGGCCCGAAACCACCGATACCGAACTGTTTAGGTTCAAATGCCCAAAACTCGGGCTACAGACCTCCAAACGACGTGCCATCTGTAGAGATGCGATCCTTGGATCGTGAGGGTCGTTTCGGTATATTTACCTCAAAGTTTTGGATTACTTTGAGTTCGGTCGGGTTGGTTCGTACACGAAACCAACCAAGCCCTCGGAGCGGAAACGCTCATATCTTGAGCTATGGACGTCTGATTGACGTGCCGTCAGCTTTGTTGAGTTCCTCTTAGTGAGACGGATCGTCTGTCATACTCCGCCCGAGATTTTGATGCAGGTGGAGTATGGTCGGATTGGATTTTGCTTAAAAACCAACTGGGCCCCTGGAACGAAAAAGCCAATAACTCTCAGACTGGGCATCTGATTGACGCGCCGTCTGTTGCGTTGAGTTCCTGTTGAAGATACGGAACTTTTGGATACATCAACTCTAGACTATGTGATAGTTGATGTATCAGACTCTCGGCTCGTGGAGCGGACCCTCCGGAACGAGCTTGTTGTGTGCGGAAACCCTAGAGCTGGTTGTGACTGCTAATGTGACTGCGATGATGGCTGTGCAGAGATCCTTAGTGGATTCGATGACGACGACTACAGCACTCAGTGATCCTGTGTGGATCAGTGCTACCAATCCTGTGTGGGTCTGATCCTGTGTGGGTCAGCACTCAGCGGTCGTGTGTGAACCAGCGCCTATAGATCCTATGTGGGTCCGATCCTGTGTGGGTCTTTGTAGGGGTTAGTACCTATCGATCCTTTGTGGGTCCGACGAATTAGATGGATCAGTGATCATCTCTATCGTCCTCGAAGAAGTATGCCTGTGTGAGCAGAATCCTGTTTGCTTTCCTGAGTGGATTGTGTTGTACTATCCTGTGTGGATTACATTTTTCTTTCCTGTGTGGAATACATATACATTCTTGTGTGGACCGAGTTGTACATGGGCTCGGATGTTGGAGTGTATTGGAATTGATGACTTAGGTATATATATGGGCATATACCTATGTATTGTCAGTTGTTACTTCGTGTTTGTATCTTTCCTTTGTGATTTATCTTTTTTGGATTTTGGGAGACCTTCAGGGGTCTCGGGGTCCCTACTGAGTAGCTTATACTCACCCTTGAACGGGCTATGGCCGCACTACGTTGTGTTGGTTGCAGACGACGGACAGTGTTGATCGTGGTTGAGGCTTGCAGAGCAGGACGGTACCTGGAGGTGGACACTGGGAGGGACGTGCTCAGAGGGTACGGCGGACCCGAGGAGCAGTGGAGCTATCTGTACCCACCTTTCAGGTGGGATTTCTAGAGGACAGCTCGGTGTAGCGGCTTTTACATTACAGTTGTTGTTTTCCCTTTCGAGTTGTACTTTACTTTCAGTTTAGTGTTTGTATACTGGCCCATTTACTTTTCCGCACATTCAGTTGTACTTTTTTTTTACTTAGTGTTTACTTTTCTGCTTGCTTACTCTATGGTGCTTGTTTACCTTACAAAGGCAATGCCTTCCCTTTTTACCGAGATTTACGCCTTGGTGGTAGTCGCCAGCCCCTAGCCTATGGAAGGCGGGCTTGGGGTAGTCATGGCACGGGCCCCGAGGACGGGTTGTGACAAATTTGTATCAGAGGAGTTCGGTTCTACCGCGAACTCTGATCTTTTCTATGTGAAGCAATAATGTTTAGCGTATTGAGTGTGGTTATCAGTCCAGGGAGTCCAGTGTTGGTGCAGCGGCCGACGTATCCGTACACCAGGACCCTGACTTCTGATTTCCGACATAATTCATGAAAACATAGATTGCGTGTGTGTTTCAAGTTTTCTTTGTGATTACTTTGTATCATCTCACCCGGTATATTGTTCTGACCATGGTGCAACTGTTTCCTTTTCAGGATGGCCCCACGACGGCAGCCAGCTAGGGTTCTGAGAGTCGAGTGTGATGACAGCCCACCGAGCGACGAGGCCTCGGTGCAGGGCCCTTTGTCAGCAGTGGCACCGGCGGTAGCACTACCCGCCGAGCCACCGATACTTCCAGCACCAGCCGCTGACGATGCACGTCGCCTCAGCGCACTGCATGAGTTTCAGCGCCAGCGACCGCCCAGGTTTTGTGGAGAGATGGACCCCCAGGCAGCCGAGGACTGGCTGGAGGCAGTCGTACGAGTTTTCAGGCTAGTGAGGACACCAGCAGACCTCATGGTGATCCTCACGACGAGCATACTGCACGCAGCAGCAGGACGATGGTGGAGCTTGATGCTCCAGGTTCACGATGAGTCATCTCTACTTTGGACAGACTTTGAGAGCCTCTTCCACTCGGAGTTCATCCCAGCCACCCTCCGTGCGGTGCGCATTCAGGAGCTTCTTCAGCTGCGGCAGGGCAGCATGACGGTCGCACAGTACTCGGCGAGATTTACCGATCTTTCGAGCTACTCGACCGACATGGTATGAGACCCATTCTTCCAGGCCCGGACCGTCGAGTAGGGATTGAGACACGAGATCAGGGCATCGCTGATCTCCCTCATCATTCCGACTATGTCAGGAGTACTGGAGCGGGCCCTTTTGATCGAGAGGCAGACAATGCTACTCGTGCGGCGGGCAGGGCCACATGGCTCGTGACTTCCCGACCCGCCGTGCCGAGGAGCAGCAGACGGTTGAGGGACCACCGAGGCAGAGATAGAGGGTCAACCGTGGCGGTCTGCAGGGAGGAGGCGGATGAGGCAAAGGAGCTGGCCGAGCAGTAGGTGGTGGGCGACACTTTGAGGCTCTACCATCACCACCACCAGGAGGTCCACCCCGACCACAGAGAGCTAGCGGGCAGAGACAGGCACAGCTCCAGGCAGTAGAGGCCTATGACCACGGCGCGCCCGAGATTATTTGAGGTACTATTTGTGTCTATTCCACCCTTGCTGCAGTTCTTATAGACACAGAAGCAAGTCACTCTTTCATAGCTGCTTCCCTTGTTCAGAGCTCGGAGATTCTGACAGAGCCGTTGGATCGATCTTTACGGCTAGAGACTCCTACGGGAGCAGACTCGACGATTGCGCACTGGTGCCGGTAGTGTGAGCTTACTCTAGGAGGAGAGAGCTTCGGCTGGGATCTTCTTGTAGCAGCGTCGAGGCCTTACGACGTCATCTTGTGGATGGATTTGTTATCTATGGTCCATGCACAGATTGACTGTTTTAGGCGCTTGGTGCGATGTGTACGCACTGACGGGAGCAGGTTCACCTTCACCGGCGAGAAGGTAGCCTTTGCAGCACAGGATGGACTCTCGCAGAGGAGAGGACAACCCATCACTCATCAGTTGGCTAGCCTCATCCTAGGAGCAGTTGACGTACGAAGTCCTGGTTTTCCTGCAGTGGTGGATTAGTTTGCAGACGTTTTTCCCGACGACGTCCCTGGGTTACCTCCTCGCAGGGAGGTAGACTTTTATATTGACCTATACCCCGGGACAGCCCCGATATCGACTCCAGCATATCGGATGGCCCCCACAGAGCTTCGAGAGCTACGGTTATAGTTGGAGGACTTGTAGGGAAAGGGGTTCATCTGACCCAGTGTTTCACCCTAGGCTTCCCCGATATTGTTCGCCAAGAAGGCGGACAGGAGCTTGAGACTTTGTGTTGACTATCGTTGCCTGAACTAGGTGACAGTGAGGAACAAGTATCTGCTACCGAGGATTGATGACCTCTTTGATCAGCTCAAGGGAGCATGGTGGTTCTCGAAGATAGACCTCAGGTTAGGCTATCATCAGCTAAGTGTTAGAGATGAGGACGTGCAGAAGACGGCCTTCAGATGTCGGTATGGGCACTATGAGTTCTTGGTTATGCCCTTCAGCGTAACCAATGCTCCAGCAGTGTTCATGGCCCTCATGAACAAGATCTTTTATCCATACCTCGATCAATTTTTCGTTGTCTTCATCAACGACATTTTGAAATACTCGACAACTGAGGAGGAGCACGCCTACCAATTACAGGTTTTACTAGACACACTCCGAGAGAACCAGCTTTATGGTAAGCTCTCGAAGTGCCAGTTCTGGATACGTGAGGTCCACTTCTTGGGACACGTCATCTCTGAGGCCGGAGTTGCAGTGGATCCTGCGAAGATCGAGGAAGTGTAAGCTTTGGAGCCACCCAGGAGCGTGACGGAGGTTCGGAGTTTCTTGGGACTAGCCGGATACTATTGGAGATTCGTGCCAGACTTCTCTAGAGTTGTGAAACTACTCTTAGCTTTGACGAAGAAGGGGAAACCCTTTGTGTGGTCAGAAAGAAGTCAGTAGAGCTTCCAGGAGCTGAGACAGAGATTGACCAGCGCCCCTATCTTGAGGTTGCCTGAGGAGGGAGTAGGGTACGTAGTCTACTGTGATGCATCAGGGACCAGACTTGGATGTGTCCTGATGCAGGAGTGGGAAGTGATCGCCTATGGATCATGTCAGTTGAGGCCTCATGAGGAGAACTATGCTACCCATGACCTGGAGTAAGCAGCAGTGGTCTTCGCTCTAAATACATGGCGACACTATCTGATGGGCGAGCACTTTACAGTCTTTACTGATCATCAGAGTCTCAGGTATATCTCCTCACAGAAGGACCTGAACCTGAGAAAGTGGTGATGGCTCGAGTTCCTCCATGACTATGATTTTGAGATAGTCTATACTCCTGGGAAGGGGAACGTAGTAGCCGATGCCCTCAGTAGGAGGATGGTCATTCAGCTACTCGAGGAGGCGATAGAGAAGCTAGAATCTTTGCAGATATCCTTTGTGGATAGAGATGGAGCAGCCTTCCTTCAGTCTCTCACAGTCACTCCTCCACTACTGCAGCGAGTCAGAGAGGCACAGCGTGGGGATGCTGACTATGAGACGCGGCGTGCACAGATATCCTCAGGACAGACACCTGATGGTTTCACATTTGGAGAAGAGCACAACATCCTTTTCAGAGGACGTACCTTGGTACCAGTCACTTTATGGGAGGAGGTGCTGAGAGAGATTCACACTTCTACTTTGGAGGTACATCCTGTAGTGGTGAAGATGTACCAGGACCTCAGACGACAGCACTGGTGGCCGGGCATGAAGATGGCTGTGGAAGAGTTCGTTTCTCGATGCCTCAGCTACCAGCAGGTGAAGGCTGAGCACCAGGTACCAGTAGGCTTGGTACAGCCCTTGGAGGTTCCGGAGTGGAAGTGGGACGACATATCTATGGACTTTGTGACTGGACTTCCACACACTTCCAGAGGTCCCGACTCCATCTGGGTGATTGTCGACCGACTCCCCAAGTCGGCTCACTTCTTACCCATCAGAGAGTAGGGCTCAGTAGAGAGCTTGGGGCAACTTTACGTTCAGGTGATTGTACGGCTTCACGATGTGCCATATTCTATTTTCTCCGATAGAGATTCTGTATTTACTTCCCGACTTTGGAAGGGGTTGCAGGAGGCATTCGGGACGCAGCTACGTCTGAGCACAGCCTTTCACCCTCAGAAGGAAGTTCAGACGGAGAGGACCATTCAGACTCTCGAGGACATGCTCCGCGCATGTGTCCTCGACTTTGGTCGTAGCTGGGAGGACCACCTACCCTTGGTGGAGTTTGCGTACAACAACAGCTAACACTCCACCATCGGGATGGAACCGTACGAGGCGTTGTACGTCCGACCTTATAGATCTCCTTTGTGCTGGACAGACCCTGGGGAGTTAGCACTTGTGGGACCGAAGATGGTCCAGGCCACGACAGAGAAGGTCCAGGTCATCTAGGAGTGGATGAGGACAGCTTAGAGCTGGCAGAAGTCATACGCTGACAGGAGGCGGAGGCCACTAGAGTTCGAGGATGGCGACCACGTCTTCTTGCGGGTCTCACCTCGACGTGGTATACGGAGATTTGGCTGAGGCGGCAAGTTATCTACGCACTTCATCAGACCCTTCTAGGCCCTCAGCAGGATTGGCGAGGTGGCTTATCGCCTGGCTCTACCACCTCAGTTGCACCGGGTGCATGACGTCTTCCACGTGTCTCAGCTAAGGAGATACGTGCACGACCCGACGCACATCATTGACCATGGGAAGCTTGACGTTGACGATGGGGAGAATTTTACAGAGGTCCCGGTGGAGATCGAGGATCGACAGGATTGGGTCCTACGTGGATGATCGATTCCTCTAGTGCGCATCAGATGGCAGCATGGAAATCTCCAGGATAGCATATGGGAGCGGGAGGCTCCGATACGTGCTCAGTACCCTCATTTGTTTCCCTAGTTTTGATGTATCTTTATGGGGACGTAAAGCCCTGGGTGGGAGTAACGTAAAGACCCATAAAATTAATGGGAAATATTTTCTTAATTTTCATTAAAATTTTACAAGAGTGCGGTTTCTGACGGCACCTGATTCCGAGGCCTGGTGTGCCCGGAATTAATTTCCGAAGTTTGGCTCGGGTACGTTCAGTGAACGAACGATCGGGAATTTCTAACTTCTGAACCGGTGCCCGGAATCGAATTCTGAGGGCACCGATGAACTCACAGCGCTGATATTCACTTAAGGAGACCTTTTCCGAGGATGCGTTTTATGCGGGTTGAGAGTTAGTTTTGGGGAAATTTAAATGAAGTTAAATAAATTGTGGAAACACAATTTTTTTAAACCATGTTGGTTATATCCTCCCAAAGGGAGCTAGAGGTGGGACCCACATCCACTTAACCTCCCTTGAGAGGATTAAGTGTGGTGGGTCCCACACGAACCCTAACTCCTCAACTCCCCTTTAAACTCCAAATAACTCCACTCAATTTAATTTTGACAACTTGAGTTATAATTGAGATGAGTTATTGTTTTTCAAACTTTTGTAATTCAAAGAGGTGAATTTGGGTAAATTAAATAAGGCTTAATATTATTTTATTTTGGATAGTTATCTCCTACCACCTTGAGAGAATTTGGGAAGCATTCTTCATCTTCTTCAACCACGATGAAGAACACGAAGAACACTTAGGCTCCGACGAAGAACGCCGTCACCATAAGAAGAGAAAGAGGTGTCGTCTCTTCTCTTCTTCACAGCCGGTGTGTTTCTGAAGATCGACGACGCCGCTTCTTTCGATCTTCATCCCGTGTCAACGAATGGAGACAACGCTTCATCCTCGGACTTTCTTCATCATCTTACGAAGCTTCTCTAGCGACGATACTTCTTAGGACGCACCTTGACGTCAACAGAATCGACGTTCGATTACCGCGATGCCCGACCTCCGTGACGCTTGTCTTCTGCGGCTTATTGGCGTGCTCCGCTCTTGAAACCGATGTAGGGGAATTTTTTTATTTATTTAATTATTCCTTTCTTGATTCTAGAATGTCGAACTTCGTAGATAATCGAGTAAATGCTATCTTTTAACGAGAGGGGTCCGGACAGCACAAACACGGCCGAACCCCCCTCCTTTGTTCATGATTGTTTCTTACGGATGGAACGAGATGGCGCAGTGTCGTCGCACCACGCGGGTATCCTACGGCAAGTATTGCGCGGAGCCGTCGTGCCGCGCCGTGGAAAGAAATCCAAGAACACGACGCCGTCGCGTCGCGTTGAAGGAAGTCGAAGCCGCCGCGGCCGGAGCGGGGCCGCAGCGGAGGGGAGCGGTGCTATCGCACCGCACCGGATGGCATAGGCCGCGGCCGGTTCCGGGCCGCGGTGGAACAAGGTGACCGGCGGCCATCCAGGCTGCCGATCTCGGATGCCGGAAGGGGACCGGACCTTGCCGGTCCCGTTGAGGAGGAGCCGGCCGACCTGGTGTGGCCGGCCAGAAATGGGGAAGCCGGGGGAATTTAATTCCCCCGGCCAGCACAAAAAGGCCCCCCATAATGAGGGTGGGGGGCGCGGTTTCACAAAGGGGTGCAGGCGCCCCCCGTTTTCTCAATCAGCTCGGCCGAAGGCCGAGCTGACAGCGTGCCCAGTGTGCTGCCTTGAGCCGGACGGGCGCCTGGCCGGTCCGCCAGGCTGGGCCGCGCCGGGCCAGGCCGCGCCGGGCTGGGCCGCGCCTAGCCGGGCCGCGCCGGGCGGGGCTGTGCCCAGCCGGGCTGCGCCGTGCCGGGCCAGGATGACCCTGTCCAGGGCGGGTCGACCCGGTTCGGGCGAGCCAGGGGGGTCTCGGGCCGAGTCGGCCCGGGCCCGACACCCCCGATACCGAACTGTTTAGGTTCAAATGCCCATAACTCGGGCTACAGACCTCCAAATGATACACCGTCAGTGGCGATGTGATCCTTGGATCGAGACGGTCGTTTTTTTATATCGCACTCAAGGTTTCGGATTAGTTTGAGTTCGGCCAGGTTGGTTCGTACACGAAACCAACCGGGCCCTCGGAGCGGAAACGCTCATATCTTGAGCTACGGACGTCCGATTGACGTGCCGTCAGCATTGTTGAGTTCCTCTTAGTGAGACAGATCTTTTGGAATACTCCGCCCGAGGTTTGGACGCAGGTGGAGTATGGTCGGATTGGTTTTTCCTTAAAAACCAACCGGGGCCCTGGAACGAAAAAGCTAATAACTCTCAGACCAGGCCTCCGATTGATGCGTCGTCTGTTGCGTTGAGTTTCTGTTGACGATACGAAACATTTGGATACATCAACTCTGGACTATGTGATAGTTGATGTATCAGCCTCTCAGCTTGTGGAGCGGACCCTCCCGAACGAGCTTGTTGTATGCGGGAACCCTAGAGCTGGCTGCGACTGCTACTGTGACTGCGATGACGGCTGTGCAGATATCCTTAGTGGATTCGACGACGACGACTACAACACTCAGCGATCCAGTGTGGATCAGTGCTACCGATCCTGTGTGGGTCCGATCCTGTGTGGGTCAGCGCTCAGCGGTCCTGTGTGAACCAGCGCCTACAGATCCTGTGTGGGTCCGATCCTATGTGGGTCTTTGCAGGGGTTAGTACCTATCGATCCTTTGTGGGTCCAATGACTTAGATGGATCAGTGATCATCTCTATCATGCTCGAAGAAGTATACCTGTGTGAGTTGAATCCTGTTTGCCTTCCTGAGTGGATTGTGTTGTACTAAACTGTGTGGATTACGTTTTTCTTTCCTGTGTGGAATACGTATACTTTCCTGTGTGGACTGAGTTGTACTTGGGCTCAGAGGTTGGATCGTATTGGAATTGGTGACTTAGGTATATGTATGGGCATATACCTAAGCAGTGTCGGTTGTTACTTCGTGTTTGTATCTTTCCTTTGTGGTTTATCCTTTGTGGATTTTGGGAGACCTTCGGGGGTCTCGGGGTCCCTACTGAGAAGCTTATACTCACCCCTGCACGGGTTATGCCCGCACTACGTTGTGTTGGATGCAGATGATGGACAACATTGATCATGGTTGAGGCTTGCAGAGAAGGACGATACCTGCAGGTGGACCACTGGGTGGGACGTGCTCGGAGCGGACGGCGGACCCGAGGAGCAGTGGAGCTATCTGTACCCACCCTTCAGGTGAGATTTCCAGTGGATATCTCGGTGTTGCGGCTTTTACATTAAAGTTGTTGTTTTCCCTTTCGAGTTGTACTTTACTTTCACTTTTGGGTTTGTATACTGGCCCATTTACTTTTCTGCACTTTTAGTTGTACTCTGTTTTTACTTAGTGTTTACTTTTCCGCTTGCTTACTCTATGGTGCTTGTTTACTTTACAAAGGCAATGCCTTCCCTTTTTACCAGGATTTACGCCTTGGTGCTAGTCGCTAGCCACTGGCCTATGGAAGGCGGGCTTGGGGTAGTCACGGCACGGGCCCCGAGGACGGGTCATGACATCCCACCCATCTCATAATGAAATCATTCTTACGTGTGCCACAATATGAACATAAATCATTCATCATTACCGAAAGAATAAAATAGGTTTCATAACCATCATTCCATCATAGCATAAACCATATAAAAAAATGGATATCATTTCATCACAAGAATATTGAAACCACATAAATCATAGAGACATTATACTTAAAACATACACATATTAAACAATTCCATCTTATATGGAAAATGGTTTTGATAAAAAAACTTGAAATGAATTCTTCTGGAAAATATCATTTCTTCTTCAAAATCATTTTCTTTTAACAAAATTCCATGTAATTTTAAATGAAAATGATTTTGTTGAAAATATTCATGAAATCATGTAGAGTATGCTTCAAGAAAATAAGGCGTTATGAAACTATAAAAATCCATTCATGAGGTATAAGTTAAAAAATATTTTTCTCGTACTTTTTCCAAAAAAGTCAAAAATTACCTCGTATGGTGAAAAAAAGAAAGATTCCTTACACACCTTTAAGTAAAAGTAAAAAAATGGATAAAAATAATTTTAAACATACATGAAACCATTTTTATAAATCATGGACATGGATGATAAATATAACCCCAGTAAATACTTACGAATAAACAATATCGGAGAAAAACAATATTGAAACAATTATCCCTTACCATATGACTGATATGCTTTGTATGTATCTGAAACTCATGTATACTGATTTAAATAATGTAATTGACTTATTATAGAATCATATTAATATTTATGATATCATATATGGTTCACTTATGACTTTATATTACCTGTTCTTTTTAAATTCCATGTTAAAGAAGTGTTTTGGGTAAAATCATTTCATTTATTGTACGTGTTTCGATTTTTTGTTCTTGATATTATTACATATATACCTATGGCTTAATCCAATGATTATCATATATTTTTCACTTATGGATTAATCAATTGATTATCAAAAAGATTTATCCACCCAAAAATTTATTCAGATGAGGAAAAGTTATGATTGAAGATGGTTTTTGAATCTAATATACCATTATGTGAAGGTCCCAAAACAAGTAAATCATTTAATATAGAGAAGGTATGACTATCAACCACATTCATAATGTCCTCTAGAAGATTGGAATCAGGGTCATTCATAACATTTTTAATAGGGAGATTTATGTTGTCGGGTGGTGAGTGTGGCGATAACATGCAGATCAAGGGGGAGTCAGACCAGTTATCAAGCCAAAAATTCATAGAGGAGTTTTCACTAACCATCCATCTAGATTTATGGATTATGTTCTGAAAAGTGTCTCTGATGGAATTCCAGATAGAGGAGCATATATAATTCATGTTACCTTTTTATATTTTTCCAAATTTTTTTTTTGAAGAAATTCATTGGAATTAGTATTTAGATTCATCAAATTCTAAGTGAGTATTGCTAGAAGTGCTTAATTAAAATTTTTTATATTCTTATTGTTGAGACCCCCATTATGCGCAATTCCCCAATTTTCAATTGTTTAAATATTTTCTTATGAATTCAGTTTTTTATTATTTTTCAAAACCATGAGTATCATAAAAATCTCAATCCTCTATTTCAACATATATAGATAATTGAAAAATCCTGTCATATATTCTAATGTGTCTTACGGATATAGGATTTCAGATACTCAGTTTTAAGCCACTAAATAATTTTATATCCTTACATTAAAGTTGGTTGATAATAACAAAATCTTACCACTGCTGTGTTGTTACATTTTTCTCATATTTTCCAACAAATTACTCATTATTTTTAATTATCATATGGAACTCCAAATTTATCATATATACATAATACACTAAATGTACTTATTAAAAATATGATCATGAACTCATCCCCATCCATAGAGACAACGTAATCAAATTCCCTTGTATTATTAATAAGGTTCCACTATTGATCAGATTCACCTTCCAAGTGATATGCAACAAAAATGAATTTTCATTGTTCCAAACAATGGAGAATTGAAAATATTGTTTTAGAGGATATGATCTACTACTCAAGAACTAGCGGATCAATGGATACACTAATGGAATATGAACATTTCCTTTTGAAAGAACGGGACAAACATTTCTCCATCATTTTGTTGTTGTGATGTCTATTGTGGTTCATCTCTGGATAATGTTATGTGATCAAATCAATGATACATTTCATTACTTCTATCTTAAAATTTTATTATATAATTGAAAATAATTGCATTTTTAACATAATCATTTATTAAAATATTCTAATGTGTTCTATAATTTGATGAAAAAAATTCATAGTTCATACAGCTATAATCATATTAGGGATAAAATAATCACAAAAATTTACTAATTTGATGTATAAATCATAAAACCTTATCTTTAATCTATGAAACAATAGTTTTTTCTAGATTATTCATAGTCATAATATAATTAAATCCATAATGATGGATAATGATGTTTTTTTGAATTTATAAAACATATCCATGAGAGTGTCAAACCATATGCACTACATGGACAATTTTGAGGCTCCTTGCGATAATTGAATATATCTGAATTTACCAATGTTTGTGTTATTAAAAGTAAGTACCCATTTTATAGAGCTATTCCCATGGATATAATCCAAATTAGAATGTAATTTCATTAGAACAAATCAATCTATCTATTAACAATATTATATGATATTTTCATATACATCTACTCATCCTTATACATGTACTTAGAAATATCCGAAGGGATATTACTATATTGTCCACCATATAGATTATAGTGATTAACTAAACCTATTCTCAAATACCATATATAGTGCCATAGAATTTTCAAACATAGATATTCTATCTTTTTAGATGATCATTCATTAAATTGCATGATCACATTCCTGAGGATCATAAATGTGTAGTTCCTTTCAAAAAACTGGAAATATTGAACATTTTGCTATAGGAAACATCATCATCTCCCATGAAGTTATTTATATCTATCGAACTTGTTACAAATATCATACACAATACATTTAGTTATAAATGTCAATGATAAACAGAAAAATGAGTAATCTCGGATGCTTAAAACTGGTATAAATGGGAGATACATAATCATAACACAAACATATATATATATATATAATAACATGACAATAACATTTGAAAACAATACCCTTAATATCAAATACCATATTATTGGGTCATGGGAGAATATTGGTATTTCATAAGATATAAATCAATATTAAATCAATAAAAATGATCCATGAGAGAATAAGATTTTCAACAGACATAATTTATATCCATACACACAAGAAAAGAGAATAATTTCCATAGTAGTCATGGATCACATCAAATGATATCATAGTTCAATGATTTTACTCCCAAAAAAATAATAGTTTTCAAGATTCACTCATAAGGAATCATATTGAAAAAACTAAATTACATTTCTAGGTACACTCCCCCTAGTCCTGTCTATATCAAGAGATATAAATATTTACCTAGTTCTTTTGAGGTAGAAATTACCCATACTCATCACATAATGAAAATAATACATATTTATTCTATAAGATTGTAAAACATTATTCATATTATATCCAATGATAATAAACGAGTTTAATAAATATTCATCATAACAAAACCTATTAAAAATAAATAAGTTTAAAAATCATTTCTTCATCCAATCACATAATAATCTTTGAGAATAAGTTCTGTTCATAACCATTTAATATTGGTATAACCCATTGAATAGAAATTGGTTTCATAAAATTCATTTCATAATAAGTATAAACCATCAATGGAATGAATAATAATGTTAACATTGAATTTTATAACCATTATGGAAAATGGAACATCAAAAATTGTCATCTTATATGTACAATTATTTTGAATAATCATAAAAAACAACACGTGAAGAAAATATCATTTAAACCTTGAGAAACACTTTTTAAAACAAAAATCCTGTTCAAATTTATTTTCATTGAAAATAAACATATAAGTTATATGGAATGAACAAATAAATTATTTTTCATGAAAGTGGATAATTGTATTCATGTCATACGCATTAAATCTATGATTTCATTCACATTTTAGATACAGAACAACAAGCATTTTTAGGAAAATAAAATGAATATAACAATCAAAACATATTATAGATATTAATAAATTGCTAAAAATTAAATTTAAATATACTTTTGCTAAAAAAATAAAAAATATATATAGAGAACATTTTTTTGGAAGAAAGACTATTTATCGATCAAATAGAAAAATAAAGAAATATTATAGTAAAAACACATTTCTAAACTCATTAACACATTAAAAGAGGATAATGATGGGAAAGAAATTATTCTCATTTAAAAAAAATTGATTATAATTCAATATATTATTGAAGTATGGATAAATTTTTTTTTATCATTGTAAACATAATCATAATCAATAACAATAAACAATGAGATTGTAGTATAAAATCTTAACCACATTAGAAACATTGAATTTTGAACCCCTTGAAGGAATAAAATTAAATGAAACATAAAATATCATGATAATAAATATATTGATTATATTACATGAAAATGGGTCTCTATATACACATCATAAATTAATATAGGTGCATATGATAACATATATATCCTGGAAGGCGTGTTGAGGGAAAAAAACCTTACCTCTTTGTTAACTTTTGAATACCTAAACCGAAAAAAGATAAATCTTCAAATTGATGTGTAATTATGTAATAATTATAAAATTATATACATAAAATAAATTCTTGTTGATTATAAACACCATATAATTAATTACGTGGTAAATATTTCATTATTCTTATAGAAAATTAAAGTGATACTAAAATCCCTTATCTTATGTCACGAATTCCATCATATACATTGAGACAACCGTTATAATAAATGTAAATCATTATAAAAATATTAAAAAAAACACAACCACATATATATATATATATATATGATACCATATATTATTTAATTATGACCATTTATTGCTTTTTTGTTAACAGTTATATGTTAATGTCTTGTTTTATGAAACAATTTCTTTTTTCATGTAGTTTTATTTTATTTTATGTCAACATAATTTTATTAGGGTCCCATAAACTAAATAATATTATCCATAATATAAATATCTTATATATATAAAAATATATATTGTAACCCATAATATTTAGAGATAGAAAATTGAATACACAATTCATGGAGACAATAGGTCATACACAAACATGAATAATGTATACATTTTTTAACAAATTTAATTAAATAACCGTAAAAATTATAATAACATTAAATTAAAATCATCATGTTCTATATATCATATATTATTAAAAATCCCATATTTATGACGTTCAATATAATGTGTGAATGAATCTCATCGCTTTGTAAGGTGATAGTTTGTTTTATACAATAACAACATTTTCATATTCCCAAAAAATGGAATATATGAAACTATATATGATATAAAAATTAAATAAGAGAAATATTATCATAAATATAATATATTAACATGTAATAATTCATTTTATGTTTCCCTGATAGGTGATTATGGAAAACTACTAACATCATTTCGTATAGTTGTAGTCCGCCATACACATGAATGTGGATTTTGTATCCCATTTGGTAATAGAGGAAATGGTTTTAGATTATTCCATTAAAAATTAATCTCAGTATAAAGAATATAATGAGGATATTATACCATTATTTGTTAATAATAATTTATTTTTTTGGAGGATGAAATATTACAAAATGGTCAATTATGGTGTATCTTCTTCTTCAGAAACATTTATTTGGTTTTCACCAATGGATTGTTAGGATGGATTTATGTCAAAAAAATGTTTTTTAGGATTTTATGAGTGAACTAATGGATTTATTTGTGTATATATTGTCCTAAATAATGGGTTTTTTTATAATGGGAGGATAGGTGGTGGAATTTTATAAGTGAGGTTAGTGTCACAGTTGTAATTTATGAAATGAAAAATGTGTACCATTTTATTATAATTTTGAAATGTTAAAAATGATCCATAATAAATAATAGAATAGATAAGGTTAAACTATCTAAAAAAGATGGATTTTTACATGTTTGGTTCCATTTTTTTGCCGTATCTTTCCAATTTAACCACCACAAATCCCATTTTAAAGTTTACCAGTGTATATAATTTCTATTGTTTTTTAATAGTCTATATGATAAAAAATTTATATAACTAATTAGATATTACAAACATCTTTTATTCCAAATATAAAATCTATTTTACCAAATAAAATTCATATAAGTGTCAAATTTTATTTTAAAATTAATTTCACATTTGCTATAAAAAATTCATTTTCCCGAATGAAAATGATCAAAAGTTTAATGCATTTCAATATGATACATAGTTATGAAAATGAATCTAATTAAAAAAATTGGATTAATTTATATAAAATTGATCATATATTACCATTAAATCAATCCTAGATTAATTTTTAAATTTTTTAATTTTTTAATAGAAATGAATATTTTTACAAAAACCAGTAATTTTCACTATTCAAAAAAACATTTATCTTCTTAGAAAATTATTGAAATTTCACCCTAAATTATATAGTTTTTAATCATCGTGTTTTAATTATATAAAAACCATATACATAATAATTAAAAATATTTTATTATATTCAATTTAGTGTCTTTAATTTCTGGGCTATAATGGATACATAATGATTATAATATTAATAATATATTTTTGATTGGTAAAACATAGTGTTACATGTAGTGCATACTATAAATGAAAATTAATTTATTAAAAATATATAATATTTTATAAAATCTCAACGTTTTATAGTAGTTATTATAAGAATGATTCTAGATATAAACTAGAGGTATGAATTCATATTGGATGGTATGGTCATGCCAATATTGTTTTTATGAAAACACTTAGAGCATGTAACATAAATAGTGTGTATAGTGGTTGAAGCACATTGGGGAGAATGTGTCGTGTAGAAGTGGATTAGTATTGATCATTACCAATGTATATCTTTTTCATTCAGATGTGTGGAATGGATTTTGATATGATCTAATGTTAAAACTGATAAATAGGCCATGATGGCAGAACAACTAAGTGTGGTGGATGTGATTTTTAGGGGATTTTTCATAAGAAGAATCTAATATTGTCAAATCTACTATAAGAGGTATGGTACTTATTTCATAACTATTAGGTATGAATCAATTTGAAACTGGTGTATTTCATTCATTTATATAATATATATGGATTTATAATTTTTTTTTCTCTTTTTATCTCATTCTTTTTAATATGGATTGTTCCACACATTCAATCAATTGGAATTACAATGGTTTTACATTTTTTGACTATATAGATTTGATCAATGATTAAGAGGTCCTATAATATGAATTAGTCTTGAATAATGGTATCTTCAACATTGTCATTTCCATTGATTGAGTGGTTCATTTTTTTCCCCATATATATATTTATCACCAGCAGATTAAACTTTTCTCGCTAGATATATTCAATAAAATCATTAATGGTTAGTGGGATCCATGATTTGAGTGAGTGGTGCCTTATGTTTTTTAGGACATATATATCTCATGAAAATTTTAGGATATTTTTTATAAGAAATTTGGTTTTTATATAAGGTAAATATATTTTTTATTTTAGTTTAAATAATTAATTGCTACCTAATGGGAGTACCAAATATCTTCATGGGTGTGTTGGGGGTGTATGGAGATTGTTTAGAGTCTGGAACCCATTATTTTGGGTGAAATATGAATGTCACACTATTAAAATAAACCATGTGGGTTTTCTCCCATTATAACTTCTAGTAATGTGAGGTTGGATATTGGAATCATATATGTCAAATGATTAGAAACCCCATATGATTTGGGGAGCATGTCCTTGCGGGAATTCCTAGAGTTTTTACTATGGCATGAGGCATATTTTTCATATATTTATTCAAAATGTGTAATAAAATCATGATAAGTTCACCTTTTAATAGAAAATGATTCTTGTTTCATGGATGGTTTGACCAAACATGTGGAAAAACTCTGAAACCCAAGGATTTGGGTTAAATAATGAAAATCTTCTTATATATTATATTATTTTAAATCTCATTTTCAATTATTCTATTTGATATGGACTTCCACATGATAATCTCTCTTAGAATTTCAAATATACAATTTCCACCAATTCTCCATTGGATTCTTGAATTGGTAATTTTTTTCTAGTTGGTTCCGAAATGGCAAGGTCCCAATTACTTTTTTTTCATTCCTATTTTATCTTCGGATCGAAAAAGTTATTTTGGTGAATGTTGAGTTTCTCTATTTCCATGTTCTTCATCAATTATTATTTTTTGTCTCGATCTAAACCGATTCACAATTTTATCATATATGAGGACTCTACTACTAAACTATGGTAGGTGGTTTATAGTTTCCAGGTTTTGTTTGGTTATTTTTTATGCTAGTTAGTGTTATTGTGCACAATTGAAATTCTAGCACTACCATAATGTTGAATTGATAAATTGAATAAAAATAAATGTTACATAATGGGGATTCCTTTAGATCATATTATACTCATTAATGGATTTCTCCCCATCCAAGGTCACCCATAGGGTGTTTCCTTAGACCATCCCTTTGATTGAACCATCTAAGTGGTGTTTTCAGATATTTCCTATTTATAGGATGTCAATTGATAATCAAATGAAATTGAATTTCATTGTAAGGATATATTCTTCCTACTTTATTATGTGATGAAAAATGTTAAATTGTTTAACGATTGAATTCTGATATATTATATGGGTATGTATACTTAGTGGCTTCTTTTAAATTTGAATGGATGTAAGAGTGTGTATGGTTGTTGATTAAATTGAATGGGAATTAATTTATTTATTGGGATATATTTTAGATGGTAGTGGATGCCTTGGTTGGTATACCAAGGGTTTTAATTTAATTTCGCTGCCATGGTCTCTTCACCAATGGATCTCTTTTTTATGGTATAATATTCCATGGACCTATATTTCCATTGGATCTTGATTCCATGAGATGAGAATGATATTTATACACCTTCACCCAAGCTTTATAGACTCATATTGGACATGATCTATTGATATGATACTAGGAATACACCATTGTCATTAATGAGTTTCCATCGATGTCCCTACAGGACTCGATGAGGATGCCTTGGTCTTCTATACATTAGATAAATCCCCATTGGGTTCTACCCTTATGATTATTTAGAATTATTATTGGAAATGTTATATATGTTATTATATGTCATCAGAATGGTTTTTGGACTATTCTAAACGACTGTGGGTTTTATGAGACATGGATTATACGGAATGGTCATTGTTCTTTCCATTATTTACAATAAATTTAACATGTTATTAGTTAATGAACCATAATTTTCATGAGTGATTTTGATGATATTCGGTATTAACAGTTCCATAGTACAAATGCCATGGGCACTTTAAAACTATTTACTGCTTACATGTTTACTTTACACTCAACAGAGAAGTGTATATTTCATAGCCAAGACTTATTATATATCAATGGGTGGTTACCTACTGATATTTTATATCATGCCCTACTTGGGACACCGTTTGGTACCCAAATATACATTATGTATTCAGTAAGGAACATGTTCAAGCGCTTACAAATTGATGCCTGAATTTGTGCCTTGCCTAAGAGCTGGGAAGCACAGGACTGTGACTAGGATCATGATTCTATCAAGATAATATAATTTTTTTATTTATAGTGTTTTCATAAATTTATTATATTATACTATTGTGTACATGTTTTGATGATTTGAAAAGATATGTATCACCATAATTTGTATATGTGACTTCTTCTTCCATTGTTATACATATCTCTCTTCAATGTTTAGTATTTTTCTAACCATTATACTACTTTCACTATGATTTAAAATGATATTACATTGTGTTACACAATATTAATGATGTTGTAATCCCCCTAGAGACACAACTAAGGTTTTCCCTTCTAGTCATTATACCATGGTGTTCAAGGATATATGCTTGAAGTCATCTTGCCAACTAGGCTCAAGGAACTATTGAGTGGCATATATGATTGGAATGTTATAATGTTGTATCATAAGAGTTTTATTTTTTTTGTAACAATTGAAATGGATCTAAAGGAATTGTAATTCGGTAAAAATCCATTCATAGGCATAAATATCCCATGTATACCAAAAAACAAAAATATATTGTTGTTTTTTATATTTTCATTATTACAGATGATTTGATTATTCCATTGGATGATTCACTTTAGTTGTGATGTTATTATTAATATTATGGTTGGTTCTATTTTTGTTCATCCTAATGAGTTGAGGTATTTCCATCTTATGGATCATTTTAGGACCTTTAGAGGAATCCCATTCCATATATTATACAATCAAATTTAGGATGCATTTCTTGTTTTCATGATGTTGTGGTTGGTTCAGGGATTTATGTACCTATTATTATGATATAATTTTGTGTAGTAGTTTGGATAATATGGTTGGTAATCCAAATTCCATTCAAAACCTAAGAAGTGTTTTCATGGTTAGGCTACATCGGACACCCAGGGTAGCTAATTGTGGCAGGTTGAGTCATGGACCATGAGTCAAAAATACTGAAACATGATTTGTAATGGATTAGTTGGAAGCCATATTTGAGTTAATGAGGATTGTATAGCCTTATGAATTAAAAGTGACCCAACATCTGGTTCATCCACTTAAAATTAAATTTGAATTGAATATTAAATTCACATTTAAATATTAAAGGATAAATACAATGAATTTACATAGAATTGAATTTTGTTCTGGAATGAGGCAAAGCCACTAATGATTTTTGTCATTATTTTTCTTTATATAGTCCTAATTGTAGTAAAAGGATGTGTGTTATGACTTGGTTATTAGAAGGATCTATCCTTCCCTATACATTTTATCTACAAATTATTTTATCATTTTTTTGGAAACATGTGTTTCACTTTGTGCATGCATACCACCGTGAACACCACCAGTCATATGCCAGGAGGGAGTCAGCAAGCATATATAGAGGAGGTAGCCCCTGGGATACTACTGGATCATCCTTTCATACCGGCTATGGAATCATCTATTTTACCAGAGCCATCTATTTATGAATAGTCCAATCATGGGTTTTATCGATTAATGAATAATTTCATGGGAGCACCGCAACATGCCTTGTCTAAGGATGAGATGAAATGTGTGTTATTCTAGAAATATACTACAATGTTTTTATTAGATGGTGTTCCATGCGATATTATTCTGGGTATTGATACTATGATATTAATCATCATGCATTTGGAGACACCTCCTGATAAAAGATTTAATCTCACAACATACATTCATCACAGCACAACAAATCACAAGTGGGATGTATTAAAACATGATGATAGGCCATGATAACTCAATTGGAATTATTTTCAACCCATTTTCTATGACAAAATGTTCCCCAAGACTCTTAGGTAAGATCATTCTAGTTAGTTCATGCATCCTGAGTATGTCTCTATGACTGTAATGGTATACTTGTCCTGCTTTACAGAGAGTCATAGTTTTGTGACTTTTTACATTGGTGATAAGTTATTAAGAGAGAGATGTATATATAAAGGGCATCAACAGGGTATTGAATCTATATTCATCATGATTACATTGAAATATATTTCTGAGATGGTATTTCATGTTCTAATTATAGAAAATAACCTATGGGACGCTAGGGGTGCTGACAAAAGCAGTGCAATATATCAACCTAGTAGTTTATCATCTTTATGAAGGAATCGCAGTTTTGAGGCCAATTGATAGATTATTACCAATCTAGCATTGATTCCGGGTAGCTCAGTTTTCTATCTTCAGTGTGGCATATGGGACCACATGAGAAATTTTTTTGATAGTGACCTAGTTGAGTGTCGATCATGAGACATGATAGGATACATATAACCATTTTATAAGACCCACCCGCCATAAATGAGTGTTAGGGGTTCAGATTTGACACAAGGTTTATGAGTGTGTTTCATAGCTCTGCATCAGGAAAGGATTTGGAGTATTATAGTTCGATCAATCCAAGGTAGTAGTGGTCACAAACAGGGTAAGTAGAATACAATTATGCCGAGATAGAAGAGTGAAAATAACAATGGTAGTGTGGTTCATTACAAGGATTTAGTTCTAGAATAATTTATTTTGTACATCCTACTAATGAGAAACAAGGCTCCAGAGCATAGACGGTGAGAGGTAGGATCTTAGTATCCTCCACACTTGTATCTTCTCACTTTTACATAGGTACATGTAATTTTTTATCTATACATATTGTAGAAGTACTTTGACTATGGGATATGTTTTATGGGGGTGTTGTGATTCAAGAAATCCATTTGGGAATTTGAATATATAATGTACATTAGTGAAGGAAGTTCCGCCTTGAGGTTTGTTAGTTTCAATTCATCTGAAATCTATATTTTTTCGAGATGATTTGGTTAAACGTAAAACTCAGTATCTAATGGCTAATAAATTATCAATCCAACATTGAATTAATTCATTGGAGTGTGAATTTCACATCACAAAATGGTTAAATATATTATCAAAAGGTTGAATGTGATATTTAGGTAATTTGAGCTAGACCACAACATCATGGACTGGGTGAGATGACATCCTAGTTCACAGGTTTGATTCTGGATGATCATGGGAAAAAAATACCATCTATAGCTGAAAATTTTAAGTACGTGTTCATTGAAAACATACCAGGTTTATGTTCAGAGAAATAAGTTGACTTCTCCATATTGTTAGTTCGAGAAATGGCACCATTATCCATTCCTACATACTTGATGACTACAGAATTGTTAAAGAGAACAAGAGGCCTCTAAAATATTTAAAGGAAAAGTGGATTATTCAACCCTATTCTTATCTGTTGGGCATACCAATCCTTTTTGAAAAAATATCAGATGGTTGCCTTAGACAATTCATGGATTATCATAAATTCAACCATGTGACATTTAAGAACCAATATCCATTTCTACATAGAGGGGATCAAATTGATAATGTTTTAGGACCTTAGTTGTTCTTGAAAAATTGACTTGAGGTTTCGATATCACCCAGTACATGTTAGACCTAAAGACATACTTTGTACAACATATCATTTTTGGTATGGTTTGTATGAGTTTATTTATACGTTTTTTAGTCTCATGAACATGGAAATGGTTTACGTGGTGCTGATGAACATATTTTTCCATCCTTATCTAGATTCTCTTATGGTGGTTTTCCGGGAGGCAATATTTGTGTATTATTACATTCAACATTACCATGCCAAACATCTTGAGATAATTTTGAATACACTAAGATATCATTAGTTATATTATAATCTCAGAAAGATACCTTTTGGATTGATCATATTCACTTTTGGGTCTCATTATCTCATAGATGAGGGAATCAATACACATTGGGAAGGTGAGATTTATTGTATCCTAGGAGAATCTTGAGAACATCTCTGACATTTATTGTTTCTTCTGGATAAATGGATGTTACTGGAATTTCATATAAGATATATTAGGCATTTTTGCACCCTTGATGTGAATGACTTAGAATAATGTGATATTTTTATGGTCAGATAAATGCGAGATATCCTTTCTGGATTGCAATGGGATATGGAATTCAGTTCCAATATAGATACCACTAGAGTAGGGAATGAGCTACATTGTGTATTTTGATGAATTATGTATTGGGTATTGAATAGTATAGGTGAAAGGGGATAAAGTTGTGGAATACAAGTATCATCAAATGAGACTACATCTGAGGAATTACACAACACATGATCTTGATTTTTCTATAGTTGTTCATGCTTTTCAATGTTGGTTACATTATATACATGGAGTGATTTTTTTGGTGTACACTGACCAAAAAATACTCATGAATATTTTTACACAGCATTATATGAATCTGAGGTAGAGACAGTGGAATGAATACCTACAAAATTTCGAATTTTATATTTTCTACCTAGTTTTAAATGGCAATGAAGTAGATGATTCACTAATGAAGTTGAAATAGTTACATATAAGTCAAGAGGCTAGTTGTGAGTAGACACTTATATATTTTTTCTCTATGATGAACTTGGTGGTGTTGGATATTCATTTGTCACTGATCTTTTATCCTTATATGTGACCTATACCACACTAGATAGAGTAAGGATGTGAAACTTATTGATTTGAAAGGGCCTAATCATAGATGAGAGTGTGGTAGATTAGTATCTGCATCCTATTGTGACCATAGGATATGATGAAATTATACACATACAAGGTCTCGTATAAGATTCATAAGACATGTGTGAGGAACAAATGTGAGATTTCCATGATTTATCATGGGATTTTAATCCTAGTATCATGAATATGTATCAGGATTTACATCTCTAATACAGGTGGCTAGGTATGAAATAAAATGAAACTTTTTTAAGATATTATCCACTTGTTAGTATATGAATCCGAAACACCATTGACCAATTTTATTTATTCAATAGTTACATATTCCCAAGTGGAAATGGTATGAAATCACAATGTATTTCCTGACTAGTCTGTTCAGGTCACCATGAGGAAGTGATGATATGTGGGATGTTGTTTCCATGCTCATTAAGGTTGCACATTTAATTTTGATCAAGGAAATCTTTTTTTTGATGATATTGGGAGTTTGTATATCAATGATATAGTATGGAATCAGGAGTTCATGTGCACTATGATTTCAGATAGTGATGCCTTATTTATGACTTGTTTCTAGAATAGTTTGTCGAGAGAGCTAGGTACAAATATTCTATTAAGAACAACATTCCATCATCAAACTGATGGCTAGTAAGAGAGTACAATATTGGTTCTTTAGGATGTATGGGAGCATGCATCATAGGTTTTGGGGACATTTGGAGAGGTTTATTCCCCTATTAGAACACTAATACAACAATAGTTTTCATGATAGTATTTAGATTGTTCATTATTAGGATTTGTATGGTAAGTCATGGTGATCCCCTATCTGATGGTTTTAGGTAGGTGAGGTAGATTTGATTGGAAAATGACTCATCTGTGATTCTTCTGAGTATTTTCAGTTAGTTTGGAAGATGATGGTAACTCCATAATCTCGAAGAAAATATTACAAATATTTATACATACAGTCTCTAGAGATTGAGTTCAGGGATCCTGTATTTTTACACATTTCACTGATTCTGGAACATAGATGGATCAATATAAAATGTAATCCTTCACCCTGATTTGCTGGGACATTCAAAATTTTAGAGGGGGTATGGTCTATAGCCAATTAGTGATATTTTCCATAGAGGTACCATGTCATTCATGAATTATTCCATGAATCTCAACGACACCATTACCATTAAGAACCATTTCAAACTTTTAATCTTGAAGAGGTAGTCTAAAAGGTTGTAACATCCATTGAGGATCATCCCATTAGTATCGTTGATAGGGACAAAAACATTTTCTACAGAATGTCTTTTCCTCTATAATGGATGCTATAGTAGAACTATAGTTTACAATATGAGACATGGGTATGGGAGGCTGATGTACATGCTCAGTGGTCGATGATATTCTTAGAAAAATATTTACCACCAATGAGAGAGAAATTTGGGGAAGGATTAATTGTAAGGGATGATGACTATGGGAGCTAGGGATTTATTATGATGTACAGATCCTTCTTATTTAGTTTAACTACTTAATTAATGCATGTTGTGAGTATCCAATTTTATCAAAAGTGTTTTAAGGCTGTCTCAGGATTTCTCAAAGTCTTGATCCCATCATTTGTAGAGAAATAATCATGTTCCATGGATAGTAGAAACTATGTGAGGAATGTTGCATTCTTACTCAAAACCATGTGAGTAAGAACTATGGAATCATACCTGCCGCATTGTTCTAAAAACCAAACAATTTAGGGGTTCACAACAAGGCATTAATGTTTTTATTTTTTCATAGTGGAATGTTATTTTTTTGTGCACATTTAGAAACACTTCTTGTGAAAATTGTGCAATGATCCCCTACCTATAGAAAAGGGTTCATGGTTTGCTCATGGTTTGTCCATCTTTGTGGTCAAACCATGAAAGCCATATATTTTGGTGAAATTACGAACTTTATTCACAATAATCTTTTATTTCAAATATTATTGTAATTTCATCCCATGGGAAGAACTTCATATTCATAATGTTCCTATTGGATGCCAAAAGGAGGATTTTTACTATTTCTCCATCTGATATATGAATCGTGCTCCATCAGTCTTGTTGGATCCGCATTGATGAGATTTATGTTCCATTTTTTCCATTATATGATTATCTTTGGATCAAGGATATTATTTAGGTGAAATATAATTATCCCTAATTCAATTTTCTTAACTCATTCAATATTTTTCTCTATATCTATGTTGAATGAAGACATGATACTAGATAATCACTCTTCTACCATCCTATGGTAGATTTCCAATACATTTCACGGTTGTTTTCAAGTTTTATTGAGCCAATTTCTTTTATGATTCCTTCCATAATTTCTTGTAGGTCCCCATATTCGAATTGAAAAACATAATATAATGAAATGGAACCTAAGGGGGATTCCTTTTGTTTTTTATGACACGATAGAAGTCATTATTGTAACGAAGGATAGTCATGTGGTTTCCTCATTCCCTTCCCTTTGAGTGAACCTTCCAAGAGGTGTGTTTAGAACATTAATTGTGAATTAAATCCCATTTATATTAAATTGAAAATGAATTTCAGGATTATGATATGTTTTAACTCCATTTTTATGTGGTATAAAGTGTTAAATAGTTTAACAATTGAACTGTGATATGTTATACAATTGTGTATACTCATTGGTTTCGTTTTAATGTGAATGGTATGATGAGTGGATATACTCATTATTTGAATTGAATGGGAGTTGATGGATGGAATGAGATATATTTTATGTTTTAGTAGATGCCTTTTTTGGTATACAGAGGTTCTATATTCCATTTTGAATCCATGGTCGCTTCACCCAAATATCTTGTTCTACAGTAGAATATACCATTTACCTATATGATCAATGGATCATGATTTTTTAGGATGAAAAATAATCAACCCCTTGAATCTCGATTGCTCTAATTTCAATTGAAAATTATATGTTGAGATGATCAATAGAATACCCATGTGTTGTTATCGTGTTTTTTTAGATCATCACGGGAATCAACAAGGATGTGTTGGTCTATATACATTGGATCTAGCTCGATGGAGTGTGAAACTTCTGATTTTATGGAACAAACATAATAAATTTGATATGTGTGATTTTACAGATTATTCATGGTAGTTTTGAGTGTTCTTGTTGTTTAAAAAGGTGATGAATTTTATGATACATGGTGTATATGATTATTTCACACATGGTATTTCATGTTTTTGTTAATTTTATAGTTCTTTGTAAATCCCTCTATTTTCTTACGTTCCCGGTGTTATAGGCATTGAGTTTTTAAGTATTGACATTTTATATTCATTCCCTCATTGTTGACCCATGGTACATTTTGGAGTCTTTGGATAAGGATTTGAAATCTGGATTGAAAAGACCATGCACATGGTTTGGTGATAGATTTGATAAACTATAAAGTGAAAACTCGGTAACCATGAGGCGGTTATGAAACCTATTGCATAGTTAGATCATAGTCGTGTGGCCGATTAAGGGTTACTATGCATCTAGTCCCCATGGATTCTGCATGATTTAATATACCGTGTGTCCTAACCATGTGAGGATTACAAGAATTAAATTTTTTATTTTGTTAAACATTTCCTCAATGTAATTTTTAGACCCAAATACTCCCAAAAAACCTTTTCCTTGTTCTTCTAGACCTAGGGAGGCTTCTCACTTTCCGCCCAATCCTTTAATCATGCTCCATTGGTTTGGATCTATGAAACCCTTAAGGTATGATTTTTTTTCAGGTATTTTCCTTCTCCGTTCACTCCCCTCATCATTATTCAACCATATTTTGTAGTTTCCACTTCACCATTAGAAATACTCAATCTAGGATTATGTTTTACTATTTTTATGGTGTTTTTGGTTTTTATGGTTTTTATTCATAGATTATGTGTTTTGGAACCCTCCAAGAGTGATTTCGGGTATGAGTTTCCATCCTTTGAGGGATTTGAATTAGGTGATTCAATGACTATCCATTTTCAACATATTAAATATGCTTTCTTGTATTTTTTTATCTCATACAAATTAATGTGTGAGGGGAAAGAGTGGTTTTTGAAATGTTTTGATGCACATTTGGTTATTGATTATTTTTCAATTTTAATGTGAGAATAATATTTTTTCAATATTTTTTGTGATAATTGGAAGTGTTATAATAATTTTATAATTCATATCTTAAATTATTTAAAGTGTGAGAATCATGTTTTGGAATGGTTTGTATGGGCAATTAGTTTTAATGTTGTGTTTTTATATGAAATCAGGTGTGCCTTTTTGTAAAAATCTATTGCGCCATTTTAAAATGCTTATAATAATTTTCAAATGGTTGTTTAAATTATTTTTGTAGTGATTTAGTGGTATTTGGTATGATTGATTATATGTTTTAATTTTTATGTAACATTTTTATTTGAAATTGAGTATTTTTCATGTGCAAACCCTTGTGTACCATTTTATGTCATGTTGTAAAGCATGCAATTGTTTTATTAAACTATATATGGGTTGAAAATTTTATTTTGACATAGAATTGACGTGGATTTGATTTTTAATGAGGGTTTACAGTGCACTATTTTTGTAAATTCATTTGATGTTTTTATTGAAACTATTTTATAAATTGTTATTAATTTTAATTAAATTATATAGAATTTGTGATTGAAATTTTGGAAATTTTTTCATGTGAGTGTATTTCGAAAAATAGATTTTTATTTTAAAGTGGTCAATTCTAATATGTAATTCCTAGTTTGTTTGATTAATTGTGCAAGTGGTACTATGTTTCATGGGAAAATTGATTGATTACCAATAGGGAAACCTGATTATCTGTGTGGGTGGGCTAAGACTAGAATGCTATTGATTCAGAAGTGTCTTGGTCATTGTATCACCCAATGGGATTGATGATGGAAACACTAATTAAATATGAATGATTATTTGAGACCACAAAAATTTTGGATGTTTCTATTATCCAGTGGATTGTGTGTGACAAAGCTATTGGTTGTGGTTTCAATACCACATTCTACTGAGATACATTGTACCTAGGTCCCCACTGTTCTTTGTGCCTAGCAGTATTTCCTATGACTAGTGCTCATTTTCAATATCACACTTACTATTTTAATATGGTATAGTTGAATGGGATATCAAAATAAACTGTATTTTTTTAATGTTTTTTCTATAAAACTGTGATTTATTTCATGTTTCATTCATTAAAAATATTCTATTTAAATTTTTACTAATTTTTTGTTCTATAATGATATTTTCATTAAATTTTTTTATGGGATTTGTTTCATTATAAACATGTCAGTTTATTTATAATTTAATGTTTAGTGAAATCAATCCTTTATCTAGGAGTCATCATATAAGGCTTTGTCTCACACCCTGCATACTCCTTTGGGTTTATAGAGACCATGTTGTCTATTTGTTTTAGGTTATGGCATGATGTGTAGTGTTGGAAAATTGGGAAACTAGTGGATCTTGTTCTATATCATGGTGGTGGTGGCGTGATGCTGTTTTCACTCTTTTTGAAAGGAGGTTCATGGTGATGTTATGGGTTTCATTTGTGTCATAATACTTTTTATTTTTTTAGTTGGAATCATAAAATCTTGAAATTGTAATGTCTTGTCTCTATGGAATTTTAATATTTGGATTTTTGGTTTTTTGATGTATATTTTAATATGATTATTTTTGGTAAATCATTCTGTCTTATTTTATTCGATACTAGGGAACTTCTTCCAGCACATAGGGATCAAGAACTCATTTTTATTCTTATCGTGTATCAGTTTGGGCACCAGGTTAAATGGATACCTATCATGGATCATGATGAAATAGTATCAGAGAAAGTAGTCTCATATAGGACCTTGAATTAATAGTACCCTTTTTTATTTTTGGATATCATAATATATGAAGTATGTTTGTCTGGCCTCGAGGGGTAGGTGCAAAAATATCATCATGAACACTTACTCATTTTTATACTCGGGTTTCTAGGGGATGTATTGTTATTTTAGTATCTGGTTCTTTAATGATTATTTTCTTGATTTTGATTAAACAAGGGTAGAGTGGCCAGTTGTCTCCATGCAATCAAATGGTCATGAAATATATATGGAACCCGGGGCATGGTCCTATGAGGCTCTATCTGTTGGTGGTGTGTGTGGCCTATTTCTACCAACCATATAGTCAAGTCAACCACCAAAAATTGTTCCCTTTTTACGTGTCTTTGGTACAATTCATTAATTCTGAAAATTGTTTTGAAAATCCAAGTGTAGGACTTTTGGAAAAAAGCATTAATTTAATGGTAGGATTTTGAAAGGTTGACAATTATTTTCCATGATTTACTCAAAGGTAGGTTCTGGAATATTGTGGTTTTGTGAAAATAATCTTGGGATAAAGTTGAAATAGTTTAATGGGATTGGATTTCCTTAGTCTAAAAATATAGTTTGTTGAAATAAATATTTTGGAATGTATGGGTTGTTGTGAAAATTAATTTATTGTTCAAAAGTGATTTATTCAAATAAATTGGTTTTAGAAATTGGGTTTGAACGGTTGATGTTTTCTGGATGGTTTTTGAGCAATTTGAAATGGGCATTGATCTTGATGGCTAGCAGATTATGAAAAGAGACGATGGTGAATTTCTAGAAATAGGAATAATGGATAGTTTGGAAGTTGTATTGAATGAACAGGGGTGATTTTTTAATCAGTTGGTCAAAATTATGTTCATAGGATACTTTTATTTTTGGGTATTATGAATAGTAACATTGGTAATTATTTTTCAAACCCTGGATAATGGTAAATCAGGTATTTAAAGGAAAAAATATTATTATAAAATTAGCTTAACACCTGTATAAATCCTATTGGATGACTAAATATGACCCTTATCATATATTTTTCAAATGGGAATAACTTATTGGCCACGTACCTTTGAATATGACATGGATATACTAAAAACTAATGAATGTGAAAAAATGTCACAATCTCAATTTATATAAGTTTATTAATTTTAATATATGGATATCTTGGAGAAAATATTGGTTATAGAATGACTTTATAAATATAAAATAATTACCTGCATCATAGAAATTTTTTTATAATTCTTATAGATTAAATAGTTACCATTAATGATGACACAATAGTGATTTAGAAATTATTTTATCAAAATAATAGTTTTAAAAATATTAAATGAAATATATTTTGAACTAATTAAAGTTATACAATAATATTATAACTTATTATGACATTATTGGAGGGTATTAAATATTTTAGTTCGAATATATCCTATGTGTGGATTTTATATAAAATCAAATAAATGAATAGTGTCAAAATTTACGGAATTAATATTTTATAAAAATATAATTTTATTAAATTATATAAAAGACATAAAAACACTTAAAAAATAAAAGTGATTATTATATCGTCTAAAAGGAAATATTATATCCCTTTATGGTCAATTAACACCATTTAAATAAATATTTATAATAATTATATAATTATAATTTTATTACCAGAATTAAAATAAATTAGAATAACTAAGTGTCAATAAATATGGTATGGTTAAATTGACAAAATAAAATTTCCAGAGTTAATTTTTTGATGATATTACAACCCTTTATCATCTAATATTCAAATTTTGGATATTTTGGAGGTTTTGAGGTATGGTTTTGTTTTATTATAATTCTTATTTATGTAGTTTCCAGATGTTCTCCTCACTAAAATTATAAAAAAATAACCAACACCCTCATCTATGTATATCATTTTGAGCCTTCAAGCATGGACATACCCTACCCATATTAGGTATAAAATTACATATTTTCATTATAGACATTCTAGTCATCTTCAATAACCAACACTAGTGTTTTAAGAATGTATTTGGAGGAATCCTATCGAGGAGGAGGTAATCTCCTTTAGGGATTCCTTCAAACATGATTCTTTATCTACTACCTATTCATTAGATGGTTCATTTTAAATCATTAACATTAGTATAAATCATATACTTATGTGATTGTATAAATATTAAACAACCATATTTCACTTTTTATCCATCCTATCAAAAATTAAATCATCGTGTGTGCGTACGTATAGCTTACCCTCTCCATGATGTGGTGTAATATGTTTCTGACTACCCCCATATATGAAAGGGTATAATGAATGAAATAACCAATATATATGATTATTATAACTTTTTACTAATACTAAAATATTATACCCCATCTTCTTCGATACCATACAATAATTTTGTGAATGATATCATTGCTCGTGCGTACGTATGGCCTACCCTCTCCATGTTGCGATGCGATTCACTTTGGATGATCTTCATTAAACAATGATTATATTAATTTGTAGAGTGAATAAATATGAAATATATTATAATAATATCATTATTTAAATTATTTAACTATAACCTAATAAGTGTGAAATGAACATATATTACCAATCTTTCATAAGAACATAAATTAGTTTTGATCCGAATAATGAGGGATAGTTAAATGTTACTAAAAAACAGAGCTAATATAATAATATATGATATCATAAATATTATTCTGATTCTTTAATAATTTAGTAACATTATTTAAATCATTATAAATTGTTTTAAGATATATAGGAAGGATAGCATACCCATGGTAAGGGATAATTTTACAACCTCATATTTTATCAATGATTGTTTATACGTATGTATTTATTGGTGTATATTTATCATCCACCTCCATGTTTTCGAATTATGTAATATTATTTATATTCAAATATACTTTTTTAAAATTAAATTTTATCCTTTGGTGAATTTTTTCTCAATAGTATGAAGGGAATCTATTATCATTATTCAATTTAATGCAACTTTTTACTTTTCTAAAAAAGTATGAGGGGATTGTTTTTTAAAATTATACCACAGGGATATAATTTTACAGTTTCATGAAAACATATTTCCATGAAGTTTCCCCTACATGATTTCAATATTATTTTCCACTAAATTCTTCTTTTTTAAAATTAAGTGAAATTTATAGAAAAGAAAATGTTTTTAAAAAATAAAGGATATTTTCCTCATGAATTATGTGAAAGTGTTTTATCAAAATTATTTTACATCTAATATGAAATTGGGTTATGTTTCCATCTATATTGTTAATTTTATTTTATTTTGTTTATTATGGAATTGGTTTTATTAAATCTATTTATTTTAAATGTGTTATAATGGAATGATTTTTAGAAAACCATTTTATTACATGGGTTATAATATGATAAATCATTTATGTATTTGTGATACATGTATGAATGTATTCGTTATCCGATGTGTGGGACTTATATCTCTCTCCAATTCATTTTTAAATATTTATTTCTCATTGCACATGATCCTCATCCCAGTTGGTTATGTCTCTTTAAGTGCATCTACGAGACCCAGGATCAAAACCAGGAGAAGGCATAATTTTTAAGATTATGTAATAGTATTATAGTTGGCACTATAGCAGGCCTATAGTTGGTAGTGGAGGAATTACTATTACAGTACTGTAGCAGGTGTTTTTCGGTATTGTACCAGCCAGAACTATTCACCTTGGGCCACCAGTTTGAGCTTTGAGTCCTTATGTCCTTCGATCCACCCACGCCTTTGGGTTAGTAAGGAATTCATGACACCTCATGGCCATTGTGTCACCTCAGGGCCTTCAGGTCCACCTGATTTGTAGTTCCACAGACAGATTCTACAATGAACCACTCTAGGAGAAGAAAGAGCAGGGCATCCTCACCAGAGCAGGGCTACATGGACTTTAGAAGAATGAGAGAGTATGTAATTTTCCATCAGTACCGCACCTGTGCACTTCTACACATGGACATGCTAGCCGAATAGTCATAAAAAGTTGGAGAGCTAATCACAATGCAAATGCTAGGGAGGAGTAGTTTCAAGTAGTCACAATCTGTTTGATTTCATTAAGACCTATGGGTTATGTAATGTCTCCACGCCTACGGGCAACGTAATTCCCAAGCCTATGAGCCATGAAAGGGTTCCCTATCATCATTTGAATGGGGGGTTATCATAAAATCATTAAAATACAAGTCATTTAGGAAATTTTATTTATTTATTTCTCTTCAGATAGACATGACTCGAATGACAAGTAAATGTGGTTCCATAATAAAGTACTGGAATGTGGAGTGAACTAGGTTCAGTAATAGACTTTGTCCTTCATGATGGTATTGGTAATGAGCCTTGACTATTTTGAAATGATTTTATATGATTATGTGTGTATTCTGTGAAATTCCATGTCTTATGTAATAAGTGCAAGGATTACATTTCACTATTATGATATATCCCCTGACATGATATTTTGATCTTTTATACGAATGATATGATTTTCATATGTTATGTTCTTATAATAAGATTCATCTTACCCCGGTTTACCCATACTGAGAATTTGTCACTCACCTATTCATATGTTTTGTTTCTCTATGTCATGAATAGGGGTATTAATTTAGATATGTCAAAAATGATTCTAGTTTTTATGAAATAAGTGGGAAAAAATATATATATATTTTATGTGCTAGTTGTTTATGATTCCAGGTATTTGATATACTAAAACAATACGGTCCTGGTGTGGTCTTTGTTATGTAATGTATTAAATATTTTTAATGCTGACGCAATATTTACATGTATAGTATGGTCCATTATAGTTAGTATCAGATAAAAGATATTTTTATCCACTGGAAACAATGATGAGAAAACCATATCGGGAACCACAAGGATATGTCTACGTATAGGTTATAATTCTATACTATTGTTTTAAATTTGCTAATAAATTACCTTGGAAAAAACCTAAAGTTTCCTTATTTTAAATTTTATTCTTGAATTATGTGGTTTTAACATTATGATTAGTTTTCCTCACACTAGGCTTCTTGGTATTACTCAATGGATGGAACTCGATGAAACTGTGTTTATGTTGAATGTTACGTGAAATGAATTTAATGTCCCCCATGATCATCCAAATTTTATTTCATATACAATGAAAAATCATATATCCAGGCTCACACAACGTTCTCAACCTATGAATCATTCCAAACATCCAAATGAGAAAATGATGAAGCAGCATTATGTTGAATCATTCATGAACATGATAAATTCATCTTATCTATAAAATGTTTGGAATATGAAACTGACAATGGTGGAATCTTATCAGGAATATAATACAAAGAGAAGAAATTGAGTCCATTGAGTGGGATAGGTTCATGAACTTTTTTAAAATTATGTGAAATTTATAGAAATGAAAATGGTTTTTAAAAATAAAGGATATTTTCCTCATGAATTATGTGGAAGTGTTTTATCAAATTATTTTACATCAAATATGAAATTGGGTTATGTTTCCTTCTATATTGTTAATTTATTTTATTTTGTTTATGATGGAATTGGTTTTATTAAATCTATTTATTTTAAATGTGTTATAATGGAATGATTTTGAGAAAACCATTTTATTACATGGATTATAATATGATAAATCATTTATGTTTTTGTGGTAGTTGTATGAATGTATTCATTATCCGATGTGTGGGACTTATATCTCTCTCCAATTCATTTTTAAATATTTATTTCTCATTGCACATGATCCTCAGCCCAGTTGGTTGTGTCTCTTTAAGTGCATCCACGAGACCCAGGATCAAAACCAGGATGGAGCATAATTTTTAAGATTATGCAATAGTATTATAGTAGGAACTATAGCTGGCCTATAGTTGGTAGTGGAGCAATTACTATTGCAGTACTGTAGCAGGTATTGTTCGGTATTGTACCAGCCGAAACTATTCACCTTGGGCCACCAGTTTGAGCTTTGAGTCCTTATGTCCTTCGAGCCACCCACGCCTTTGGGTTAGTAAGGAATTCATGACACCTCAGGGCCATTGTGTCACCTCAAGGCCTTCAGGTCCACCTGATTTGTAGTTCTATAGACAGATTCTACAATGAACCACTCTAGGAGAAGAAAGAGCAGGGCATCATCACCAGAGCAGGGCTACATGGACATTAGAATAATGAGAGAGTATGTAATTTTCCATCAGTACCGAACCTGTGCACTTCTACACATGGACATGCTAGTCTAATAGTCATAAAAAGTTATAGAGCTAATCACAATGCAAATGCTAGGGAGGAGTAGTTTCAAGTAGTCACAATCTGTTTGATTTCTTTACGACCTATGGGTCATGTAATATCTCCAAGCCTACGGGCAATGTAATTCCCAAGCCTACAAGCCTTGAAAGGTTTCCCTATCATCCATTGAATGGGGGTTTATCATAAAATCATTAAAAAATAAATCATTTAGGAAATTTTATTTATTTATTTCTCTTCACATAGACATGACTCGAATGACAAGTAAATGTGGTTCCACAATAAATTATTGGAATGTGGAGTGAACTAGGTTTAGTAATAGTATTTTTCCTTCATGATGGTATTGGTGATGAGCCTTGACTATTTTGAATTGATTTTATATGATTATGTGTGTATTCTGTGAAATTCCATGTCTTATGTAATAACTACTAGGATTACATTTCACAATTATGATATATCCCCTGACATGATATTTTGATCTTTTATATGAAAGATATGATTTTCATATGTTATGTTCTTATAATAAGATTCATGTTTCCCCGGTTTACCCATACTGAGAATTTTTCACTCACCAATTCATATGTTTCGTTTCTCTATGTCATAAATAGGGGTATTAATTAAGATATGTCAAAAATGATTCTAGTTTTTATGAAATAAGTGGGAAAAAATGTATATATTTTATGTTCTAGTTGTTTATGCTTCCAATTATTTAATAGACTAAAGCAATACGGTCCTGGTGTGGTCTTTTTTATGTAATGTAATAAATATTTTTAATGTTGACGTAATATTTACATGTATAGTATTGTCCATTATAGTTAGTATCAGATAAAAGATATTTTTAACCACTGGAAACAATGATGTGAAAACCATATTAGGAACCACAAGGATATGTCTATGTATAGGTTATAATTCTAAACTATTGTTTTAAATTTGCTAATAAATTACCTTGGTAAAAACCTAAAGTGTCCTTATTTTAAATTTTATTCTTGAATTATGTGGTTTTCCCATTATGATTAGTTTTCCTCACACAAGGCTTCTTGGTATTACTCAATGGATGGAACTCGATGAAACTGTGTTTATGTTGAATGTTATGGGAAATGAATTTAATGTCCCCCTGAGCATCCAAATTTTATTTGATATACAATGAAAAATCATATATCCATGCTCACACAACGTTCTCAACCTATGAATCATTCCAAACATCCAAATGAGAAAATGATGAAGCAACATTATGTTGAATCATTCATGAACATGATAAATTCATCTTATCTATAAATTGTTTGGAAGATGAAACTCACAATGGTGGAATCTTATCATGAATATAATGCAAAGAGAAGAAATTGAGTCCATTGGGTGGGATAGGTACATGAACTTATTTTTCAATAAGTACATTCCACAATTTCATCAAACAAGGGTGGATAAGGAGTTCTTTGAACTTACAAAAACGGATGATAAATATATTTATACATATGATTCATATCTTACAATACTTTCCTGGTACACTTCTTGAATTATTCAATAGCTATGAGCAAATTTTTTTTATGTTCAATCAATGTTGATATAGAGATTGGAGTAACCCATCAGTCATATGGGTTTGATAAGAAGAGAAAAATATAATTCAAAATAAAATATAAAGACCAAACTGAATGGAAGATGAGGTTACCTTATACTAAATGTGTGGAATTGAATATGGAGGGAATTGTCATAAAGGGAATAGTAAATGTTTTATGTTTGGAAAATAAGATCATCGGGTAGCTGAATGAAAATGTGATAGGAAAAAAATATCTAATGATGCAGACAATGAAAAGGCTATAATAAATGAAATGACTAAACTTTAATACTTCAAGTACAAGTAAATTGGGAATTATACTAATTAGTGCCATAATAAAATGGTTATTCATGTTGATTGATGTCAAAAAACTCTTAAGTCCAAAGCTAATGGAATATCACACGCAATCAATATCAGCGACATAGAGGATGATAATGAAATGGTGAAAGGTGCACTTACCATTCAATCTAATGTATAAAATGTTTTATTTGATTCTAGATCCACCCAGTATTTTATTTCTAAATAATTTTCTAATGGAATCAACGTATTACTACAACAATAATATATTCAATTAGCTGGTAAAATATCTAATGGCACAATGGTGTCATCCAAGGTTTATAATTCTTCTCAAGTTGAAGTTTGTGGGAATGTGTCTACCAAAACACTTGTGATCCTTCCTATAGTGGAATTTGATTTTATTATTGATATGTATTACATTTCTCAATATGTATCACATATCATTTTCCAAGGAAGGGAAGTCACATTTCATATTCCAGATCAATCGATGATCATCTATGGTGAAAAAATAAATATAACCTTTTGGTAGAAAATTCTTCCAACTTATGGGCTGCGATTCCTAAAATGATGTTTATTTATCTCAAATGACTAGGGGAAACTAATGATTAAAAATAAACTCATTGTACGTGATTTTGATGTTGTTATTCCATAGAGATTTCCGGGTCTTCAACCAAATCATGATGTTAATATAGAATCGACCCAATTGATGTTGGGAAATTGAAGAAGAAACTCCATGAAAATATTGATAAAGGATTCAAATACCCTATTGTGTCACCTTGGGGAGCACCAATTCTATTTTTTAGAAAGAAATATGGATCAATGAGACGTTACCTTGATTATCGAATTAATAACAAGATCACTATCAAGAATTAATATGCTCTTCCTCACATTAATGAATTATTTGACCAACTACTTGAAACTGAATACATATTGATTATTGATGTTCATTAAGGATATAATAATTAAGGGACCAAAGGAGGATATACCAATGACAACATTCTGTACATGGTATGGACAATATGAATTTATAGTGATTATTTTTTGTCTTAATAATTCCCCAACTATCATCATAGATCTAATGAGTAGTGTCTTTAGAGACTATATTGATCATATTGTTGCAGGATCAATAGACTATTTTGTTGTCTTTTTAATGATCAAGGAAGAACATTGACATCACTTGAGAATTGTACTGAGGACCGTGATAAAGGAGAAACTTTTTTTAAAATTTTCCAAATGTATATTTTAACATCAGAATGTTTCATTTCGGGGACACATAATCTCAAGAAATGAATATCATTGAATCGAGAAAAAATAGATGTTATTGAATGATAGTAAAGTGCAACAAAATTTACTATAATTATAAGTTTTCTTCGTTTTTATGGATATTATAGCCGTCTTGTCAAATATTTTTCAGGATTATTTAATCCCATCACCATGTTTACTTAGAATGGAGTTATGTTTTTTTAGAAGGAGGAATGCGAAGATAATTTCAATGAACTAAAAGTATGGTTAACCAGTGTACCTATTCTCACATGGCCTTGTAGTAGTGAACGGTTTGTGATATACAATGATGCATCTATGAAGAGGATGGGTTGTGATATCATGAAAAATTATATGTTGATAGCATATCTCTCATGGAAGTTGAAAATCCATGATAAAAATTACCCAACACATGATACTGAGTTAGCTACGGTAATCATTGCATTAAAAATATGGAGGCATTATCTTAATGGTTAAAGGGGTGATATTTATATTGATCATAAAACATTAAAGTATATTTTTTCACAAAAGGATATGAATATGTGCCAATGATGAAGGTTATAGTTGATTAAATATTATTATTTATCAATACAATACGACCATGGAAAAGAAAATAAGGTGGAGATACATTAAGTAGTCAAGTCCATGATAGCCTATCTATGACGAGGATCACAAAAGATCCAATATTTATGGATTTTAAAAGGATGGATATTGAAATTTTATAGGAAGGAGGAAATATTATATTTCTCAATTGGATGTTCAACAATCATTAAAAGTGATGATTATGGAGGCGTAGAAGAAAGATGTAGATATAACAAAGAAGGTGAAATTTTTTCCTTAATTCAACCGTGATTGTGATGAAATAATAGGGTTCAGGAACTGAGTTTGTATTCCCCCGATAAAAAAAATAAAGAATTATCTATTGGAAGAGGTCCATAGTTATTTATTTTCTATACACATTGGAAGGAAAAAGATGTATAAGGACATGATACAGTACTTTCGGTGGGATAGAATGAAAATAGATGTTGCCAAATATGTCTCTTCATGCTTGGTTTTTCAACAAGTTATAACTTAGAGTCAATAGTATAAGGGGGTGTAACAAACATTACCCATACCAAAATGGAGATGGGAGAACATCACTATGGATTTTTTCAGCAGACTTTAGAGACCATAGAAATAAATTAATTCATTCTGGGTTATATTTGATCTCCATACAAATTCCACACACATCATTAATATTAGAGAGGATTTATCTCTTGATCCACATTACATGACATATGTAATGGATGTGGTATGATGATATGGAGTACCACATTCAATTAAATTCGATCGGGATCTGAGGTTTACCTCAATGTTCTGGTGAAGATTTCAGCATGCTCTGGAAAAAGATTTACAGTTCAGTACTTCTTATTATCCTTAGACAGACAGTCAGTCAGAGAGGACAATTCAAACTTCAGAAGTCATGTTTGGAGCTTTCTCTGTGTATTAAAAAAGTGTTTGTGATCAACACCTACTATTTATTTTTATAAAATAAATGATTTATCTCTAGTATTCAGATGGATCCTTATGAATCCCTCTATGAAAAATATGAAGAAATCCAAATTGATAGGATGATTTGGGGAAAGAAATAGATTAAGACAAGATCATGTTGAAGAGATGTTATAAAAGATCAGATTTATTCAACAACACATTAGAGCAGGTTAATGTCCACAAACAAATTGTACTGAAAACCGTAGAAAAGAACTCAATTTTGAAGTTGATGATAAGGTGTTCTTATAAATATATCCCTGGAGGAGAGTATTGAGATTTAGAAAGAAGGGAAAGCAATACCCTAGTTATAATAGTCCTTTTAAAATTTTGGATCATGTTTGGAAGGCATCTTACCAATTGGCACTTACAATAAATCTCATTCAATATCATTATTTTTCTATGTATCTCTCTTGAAAATGTACATACCTAATCCTTCACATGTACTAAGAAAAAAATTATTATCACTGGATCTAGATCTATCTTATGATGAACAACCAACTAATATTTTGGATCATACCAAAAAATATCTATGAAACAATACCACTCACTTGGTTAAAGGTTTATAAAGGAACAACCAATTTGAAGAATCTATATGGTCACTTGAGGATAAGATGAGGGGGAGGTATCCTCATATGTTTGTATCCAATTTATGAATTTCTACTTTGAAATTCAGTTTATGGGGTTAGAATGTAATACCTGGATGTTTTTATGAAATATTTTCATTAAATAATATTTATTCTCCAGCAGCATTATTTTCATGCATTCATGATTTTAAACAAACCATGAGACTCCCATATTATTAAATTACATTTATAGCATATCTATTAGGTTAGTGGGGGTAATTATAACTAACTTAAGAAAATTCATTGTGAATTCATTGGCATTAAATTATTTATGAAAAATATAAATCAGTTAGATTTTTATAATTTTTAGTGAATTACTTTTGGTAATGAAATTGATGTGATATATATGTGTTATATAATTACAAAAATATTTTTTCTTTTCATCCAATGGATATTTTGTTCATATGGTATGAATAAAACCCTATTTTATGTATAAGAAATTATTATTTTTAATTAAAATTTAACACCTTTAAGTTATGAAGCTATATAAAATTAATATTTTCAAGCATTAATAATTTTTATATAAAAACGTTGGCATTTTAATTTTTATTGGGATATAAAAATATACCTTGGATGAATTTTACATATTTTTCTGTTAACTTTCATGGTTTAATGAATAGTAAAAATACAATAAATTTTATTTTAAAATAAAATTTTTCATTGAAATCATTTGTATGATAATATTATATTGTTTAATGGTTTCAAAGTATTAATATAATATAATTTTACCTTTAAATATAATTTAGGTCATTATAATTAATTTTACATTAAATTCATATGTAAAAACATTTCAATCTTTTCTAATATTTTAACATGTAGAAATTATTTTTTCATTTCCACAATGGGATTAATTTAGAATTAATTACTACTACTTTTGTGATTTTAATAATAAAATATAGATCCATATTTGGAAACAGTCGGCCAAATTTTGTTAATAAGCTTCTTCTATTTTTGTGCATTGTGATTAGTAGCTTCGGTATTTATATTTATTAACATTGTTAAAGGAAAATTGGTTAAATAAATGAGAAATTAATATTATATAATTACCCTAACAATGGTAAAATACTATTATATGACTAAATGAGAACCTCATATTTTTTTTTAATTGTAATAACTGAATGGAATGTTACCTATGAATATGACATGAATATAATAATAACTAATGAATGTGAAAAATTGTCACAATCTCATTTTATATAAGTATATTAATTTTTATATATGTTTACATAAGATAAAATATAAAATATATAAAGTATTTATAAGTATTAAATAATTATCTTTATCATTTGAATTTATTTATAATTTTCTGAGTTTAAATAATTATCATTAATGATGACACAATAATGTTATAGAATGCATTTTATAAAAAAAAATGTATTTAAAAATATTAAAATAAATATCATATGAACTAATTAATGTGATCTACTAATTATATAGGTGTCTATGACATTATAGTAATGTATTAAATATTTTTTTTTAAATATATCATATGTGTGGTTTTTATTTAATTTCAAATTTGAAAATAGTGTCAAAATTGAAACTATTGATTTTTTATAAAAATAACATTTTACTAAATTATTAAAAATTCATAAATATATTTAAAATTTAAAAATAATTAATTAAAGGTTCTAAAATGTCATTAATTATCTATTTACCGCCAATTAATTCCATATAAGTAATTATTTATAACCATTATATATTTAGACTTTTATTACCACAATTAACCTTAAATAAAATATCAAAGTGTAAATTAAGAAGAGATGGTTTAAATTGACAAAATAACTTTTAAAAAATTTATTGGATGATTAATTTACAACCATATGTCATATAATTTTATAATATGGATCATTTATGAGGTTTTTCGGTAGGTTTTTATTTTTTATAAATTCTTATTTATGAAGTTTCCAAAAGGGCTCATCGCCTCAATTATAAAAAGGGCTCCTCCTCCCTAACCTCGTCACTTAATTTTGAGAATTCAAGGTCATCCATCCCCATCACTTTTTCCATTGATAATTCCTTAATTTCATTATATAGGTTTGGGTAATCTTTAAATACCATCTATAGTGCTCTAAGAAGAAATTTAGTGGAACCACATCGAGGAGGAGGTAATCTCTTCTTCAGATTCCTCCAAACATCATTCTTCTCAAACATCCCCTTCATCAGTTGTTTCATTATAAAATAATGAAATAAGTATGAATAATATAATTCTATGTTATTATAACTATTAAAAAGTCATATTGTACCTTCAATCCAAAATATGAAAAATTAACTCATCGTTGGTATGTACATACGGCTTATAGTCTCTATGTTGTGGTGGAATCTGTTTTTCACCACCACCTTACATAGATGGGTGTAATGATAGGAATAATATCTATTATTATTATTAAACCATGTAACGAATAATAAAATATTATACATAATCAACTTCAATACCAATCAACAATTTTTTGGAATGATATCATCCCTCATGCGTACGTACATCCTACCATCACCACGATGTGATGCGATTAATTCTATATTATCATCATTAAAACAAGAATATATATATGAATTGAATGAATAAATATGATGAATATTATACTTATTTTATTTTGTAAAATATTTAACAATATCCTATGAATTGGAACATGAACATATACGAAAAATCCTGCATATGAAAATAAAGCAGTTAATATTTGAATAATGAGTGATAAATAAATGATACTAACAAACCTATGATAATATAATAATATATGATATATTTAATATTATTATGATTCATTAAATATTCAATAAAATTGTTTAAATCATTATTGTGGATGTTCAGATACATACAAAGGATATCATACCTAAGGCAAGGCATAATTTTACATCATCATTTTATTATCTGAGATTGTATATATGTAAGTATTTACAGTTGTATATTTATCTTCCAAATAAATGTTTACTAATTATGTAATATTATTTCTATTATTCTAAAAAATTTAATGTTAATTATACCCTTTTATGAATTCTTATTAATTTGTATGAAGATAATATTTTGTCGTTAATTTATTTGTGGTACCTTTTCACTTTTCTAGAAAAAGTATGAGACGAATTTATTTTAACTTATATGGCTTGAATTGAATTTTATGATTTCATGGAACCTTATTTCCAGGAATATTTCTATTCACTATTTCAATATTATTTTACAATAATTGTTTTTTAAAATTACATTTCATTTTTGGAAAAAATGTTTTTAAAAAAGAAAGGATATTTTCCTCATGAATTATGGTCAATGTTTTATCAAAATTATTTTCCATATAAGATGACATAGGGATATTTTAACATCCATATTATTTACATTATTTGATTGTGTTTATGATTGAATTATATTCATGAAATAAATTTGTTTTAAATGGATTATGTTGGAATGATTTTTGTGAAACCCATTTTAATTACTAGTTTATGACATGACAAATAATTTATGTTTTTGTGGAATATGTAATAGTGGTTTCATAATGATATTTCTGGGAACTGTATCCCCCTTGAATATGTTTGGTAAAGATTTATATCCCATGAGACTGACATTACTAGAACGGTAGGTAATTTTGGTTTTGTAATACAGGGCTGGAATAATGAGTGGACTCAATTCAATAATAGACTTTGTCTACAATGATGATATTTGAAATGAGCCTTCAATAATATGTAATTATATTATATGCTTATATGTATATGCCAAAAAATTTCTTATCTTATGTTATGACTATTGTAATTGAATTCCACTTTTCTGATTTATACAATGACATTATATTCTGATCTTTTATATGCAGGATATGATTTTCAAGTGTTATGTTCTTATAATATGATTGAAATTTCCATTGTTCAGCCTTACTGAACATTTGAGCTCACCCATTCATATTTTTCTTTTCCCCATGAAAGGAATTAGGGTATTAAGTAAGATATGTCAAAAAATGAGTCTAATTTTGAAGAAATAAGATAGTCAATGTCGATGTTTTCTCAACAAGTTGTTCATGATTCCCATTTTATTAAGACACAAAACCAATACATTCCTAGTGTTCTCATTTTTATGTTTTTTAATAAATATTCTTCAATGTTGAAGTAATATATACATGTAATGTATTGTCCAATATAATTTTGTTTGAATTTAGACTTTGGTGGTCTTATGTGTGCTCACACGTATGGTTTTATATTGAAATGTGGACGGATTCCTAGAATGGCATGGTGGATGGGTTCCCCGGGTGGCACAGAAATGTGCATTTCAATGAGAATTGATGATTCAACATTAGGGAGTGTGAAAAATACATAACGATTGAATTTTTTTATTTTCCAAAAGACTTTTGGGAAGGAAAATTGTGAAGTGTTTGTAAGCCAGTGTTTTTTTGGTGTGTTTTTATATGACATAGAACTGATTTTTATTCGATATGTTTCTCTGTGGCCAGGAAGTGATACTCATGTTATGGATTGTGATGGATTCTTGTTTTTTTGGTTTTTGTGTAATGTAAAATTTTTTTCTAAAATTTATAGTGATATCATATCCAGTTTCCCTCTGTGTTAGTGTTCATTATATGAGATGTTTTGGGTCCATGGGTAGTTTTTTATAGTTCTAGTGGTTTTCTTGTTTCCTTGTGTTTTCCCCCGTAGAGATGTGACAGATGTTGTAGTATAGATACATTTGGTTCTCCGTTGGATTTTATTCTTGTTGATTAACATAAATATAACACTTATATGTTTTAGAAGATAAATCCACCTCTTTGATGGATTCCCCAACCCGCCTACTAGAATAGTAAACTATTTGGGCTCTGTCTATGATCTTTTCTTATTGAATTGACTCAACCAATTGTTTAAGATTTTATCAGTGGTGTTTGGAAGGTTTTATTGTATGTCATGTTCATTCTCCTCCTCATTTGATGTGAGAGAGAATGGTTATATGTATCCTTATGTCCCTGTTTAGGGAAAAGTGTCTTGTATGAGGAGGTAAATGTTGAGGTGTGTCATGGCCTTTTATATCTGCCTGGAAGATTGTTTTCTGGATTCATGTGGCACAATAAGAAAATGAACTATTAGGAATTTGAAACATCTGACTATGAAGCAGTAGAAGCTTCATACATCAGAGCTTCAGCTATAGGTCCCAAAGTAAAGCTGTTGCGTAGTTAGGAGAACCGGGGGTTTAAGAAGTTTGGATATGTGCATTCCTATACTTTAAGGGTGATGTATTTCTAGTGTTTTTATTTTGTTTTATCAGGAATATTAATTTCCTCGGGACTCATAGAGAATGGTGGGATTACACATCATTGAGTGTATGTGGTTATAAATTCTTGGATGCGAGGTTTTAGACAGTGTTCATATGTTGATCACCCTTGTGAATCGAGTGTAGTCTTTAATTTTATCCTCAAATAAGAGAATATTGGTGGGTCATTTTATGTTTTGGATTCTGCAGTCCAACAATTGGGACCCTTCCTTTCCCTCCCCCCCCCTGAGTGGTGGTGGTTATTGGTCTGTGCATGGTGTTTTGGTTCAGTTCTTTTTTCCTCTGTTTAATAGTGGGTGGAATAACTGATCATGTTATATTTCACTTAACATATTTTGGTAGGTTTTTTTGGGAGTTTTTAGGTAATCCTATGTAGGAAATTCCTAGTTCTAGTTCATGTTGAATCTGTATTTGGTCGGTGTTAGAAGGTTTTTAATGGTGGGGGGAACCATAATGGGTCTCATTGGGTTTTCATTTATGTGTTCCGAGATCTAGTGGATTTCTAATAGTGGGGAGTCCATTTGATCCTCCCCACATTCAATGATTTATTTAAATATTGGGTTTGGTCGATCATGTTTATTTGGTTTCATTAAAAAGATGTTGATTTCGTAGATTCCTTTTCAGTTTAGTGAGCAATGAGTTTCTTGAGAGAAATCCAAATGGTATGGTTTTGGGTTGGTTGTGAATGCAGCTGTAGGATTCATTTATATATTATTTGGATATAGTTATGGGTTGTTATTTTATTTCTAGAAAAAGGAATAAGTTCCATTTTTGGTGAGTGAAATGATCATGTATTTAGAAATATGATCTGGTTGATGTTTAGTCCTTAGTCGCTAATCAATCATTTGGAAAGTGTTTATTGATTTTTGGGGGTGGATAGAGTTAATAGTGGCAATAATTTTCACACCTAGTTTTTCATGTTTATTTGTTCCAGATCATATTGAATACAAGACTTTTCCCAGTTTTTGGGTGTGGTAGATAAAGAGTTTTGACGTGTTTTATTTTTCAAGTAATTCACACATGTTTGATCCATGGTTTGGTTGGGAGTTTTTTCTAGAAAACATGGGAATTTTATTTTAAAATACATTGTTCATAGTATGGTGCAAAGTTGGCATGTAGTCATATATTCAATTAAGGGTGAGCATGTGATTGGTTCTTATGGCTACTGTTATGTTTTTTCATGGTTTAATAAACTATGCAGCCTAACCATGTGAGGATTCCCTAAATTAAAATTTTGATCTTTCCAACATTTCCCCATCAGGATTTATTTCCCTAAATCCACCCCAAACATATTCCACTGGTTCCTCCAGAACTTGGGATGCCCCTCCTTTGCTCCCCAAGCAATTCCACATGTTCCTTTGGAGTATATATAAGAAACCCTCAAGGTGGTCTTGTTTCAAAATGTATTTCCCCTACTTTATCTCCCCACATCCATCGGCTTCCATTTTATCATGGTTTTCTCTTCTCCCCTACCAATTCTCGACTAATGGTTCTATTTTACCATTATTTCATTGTGTTTTATATTGTTTTGGGTTTTTCATCATAGATTAAGTTTTTGGAACCATTTGGGAGTGATTTTGAGTGTACATTTCCATTCCTGCCACGATTTGATTTAGGTGATTTCATGATTAACCAATTTTGACAAATTAATTTACCATTCATGTATTTTTGTATGTTCAATAATTTATATATGATTCGGAGGAATGATTTATGGATTGTTTTGATAAAAACAATTTGAATTTTTTTCCTTTTTAAAGATAGCATGGTTGGTTTGTAAATATTATTATACTAATTTAAAATGTTATCTAAATTGATTAATATACTTATTCAATAATATAAATGGTGTGAATAATTTTTTGTCAGGGTACTGATTTGAAGTTAGTTTTAAATATTTATTTTTATATTTAATCAGGTGTATTTTTGGTGTAATGTTTTTTTCACCATTTGCGAATGCATTATAAGTTCTTCAATTTGTTTATTAAATTATTTGTGTGGTGGGAATGTAATATTTGGTATGATTGAGTGTGTGTTAAATTTTTATGGTGGCATGTGAAATTGTGTATTCTTCACTTGCCGACCCTTGTGTTCAATTTGATGTCATTTTTTAAAGCATACAATTGTTTTATTGAACTATATGTGGGATGAAAATTGTGTTTTAACATAGCATTGATGTGCACATTATTATTGAAGTGGTGTACCGGTGAAATTTTTGTGTAAAATCATTTAGTGTGTTTATTGAAATTGGTTTATAAATTGTTATAATGGTTTATTAAATTACATACAAGTTGTGAACCATATTTTGGATTTTTTTGGTGTGAGTATGTTTTCAAAAAATGGATTTTGATGTGGAATTGGTGGAAAGTGATATGTAATTCATGGTTTTGTTGATGAATTTTTTATGCGGTATTATTTTAAGTGAGAAACTAGATTTAGTACAAAAATGGAATCCCTCGTATATAGGTAGGTAGACTAGGACTCGTATTCTTGTGATTTGGAAGTGGATTTGTCTGGGTATCACCAAGAAAGATTGATGACCACAACACTAACTAAATATGAATGAGGATTTGAGACCACTATAATTTTGGATGTTCCCCTCTCTAGTGTCTCTTACATGAGAATGATATTTGTTGCGGTTTCTATTCCACATTTAACCGAGATATAAGGCACCTAATGCCCGACTCTTTATAATGCCTAGGGTTATTTCCAATGACTACTTGTCATTTTAAATATCACACATACCATCTTCATATGATATGGGAGGATAGGAATTTCAAATGAAATGGTGTTTTATTTAATGTTTATTTCTTTAAAAAATTCTTCTATTTAATGTTTCATTCTTTTAAAATTGTTTTCCATTTAATGATGCATTTATTCAATGTTTTTTTCCTTTAATGTTATTTTACATAAAATTGTTCTAGCATGTATTTCATTATAAAAATACCAGTTTTATTTTTCATTTAATGTTTACTGTATGGAATATTTTATCTTCCTGACATCATACTAGTCTTCAGCTCTCACCTAGCAAACAACTTTGGGTGCATTCAAAGCATGTTGTCTGTTTCTCTCAGTTTAAGGCATGACATGTAGTGTTGGAAGATAGGTTTTCTACTAGCTCATGTTGTAGATCATTGGGGTGGTGACTTGTGGACGTTTCTCCTCTTATTTCATGGAGTCTTGGAGATATTTTATAGTTTCCCATTTTATCATTATCCTTTTTAGTTTTTTAGTTGTAAACATAAAATAAGGAAATTGTTGAAGGCATGTTTTTTTTGGATTTTTTAAATATATATTTTTTGTTATTACTTTGTATTTTAATATGAATAAGTATTGTAAATAATTCCATATTGTTTTATTTGATACATGGGAACATGTTCCATACTGTGTTGATCAATAATTCCCTTTTGGCCTTTCCACATACCAAGTAAAGCACTCTGATGGATGGAGACCCAGAATTGGTCATGAGAGACTTGAATGTGGTGATTGAATTATTTTACATTGTAGCTACCTTATTATATAGTATTGAACAATTTTTTAGGGGAGTCTTCTTAGGATATTATGTAATAATTATTTTATTGTATACTATACATATTCCCTATACATATATTTAATTGTTACTAGTTTACATTGCACTCAACTGGGATATTTATAACGCTCATTCATGGCTTTTTATTGATCTTTTGGGGTTTACATTCTAGGATTGTATCTCACAGCCTATTAGGTGAGACATTGGGTACCCAGATCATCATTATGGATTTAGGTAGGGACCAAGGTATGTGCCCAAATTTTGATGTTTGAATTGTTGTGATATGTAGTAGTAGGGGGGAATGGGACCAAGCATAGGATATTGATTCTATCTGAAGATAGTGTTTTTTAGTATTTATCATATTTGTAAATAAGTTTTTTATTTTACTATTGTTCACCTATTTTGTATTATTTATACTGAAATGCATCATCAACATTGGAAAATGAGACTACTTATTCCATTATTGTATGTATCTATTATTTGGTTATTTATCAATTGTATGACTGTTATATTGTATGATATATTGACTCTTGTTTATAATCTATTATGTTATGTTTTGGAAATGAAGAAAAAGTCTCTCCACAAACACACAAAATGATCTCACTACAAGTTTCCAGCCTCTGGCATTTGAGGAAAATCATATGGGGACATGTAGACAATCAGGTTTTCGGTATTGATTAGTGGAATCTGGGTTTGGGATGTTACATTCTTCATGAAATAACAGAAACTAATTTATGTGATTTTAGGGTCCTGAAAAATCCACAATGGAGATTGAGGATCCCCTTTAATTCAAGGGAGATTCTACCCAATTTCCACTAAAAAATTTGGGCAAAGGAAGGAGACCAATACTCAAAATTGGCAATGGACCAACCGGTCCGTGAACCAGACCAAGTGTTACGCGGTCGGTTCAGCAAACCACTCCCCTCTGTGAACCAGCCTCATTCATTAGATGGAGGCGGAGATCCTCTGCGGTCACAAGGCAGGACAAGCGCCAACCCGGTTCACCATTCGGACTTCCCCAGCCGCAAGCCCCATCAACCGGTCCGAACCACCCCCACTTTCGTTCGTGAATAGAGGCAGAACCCTCCATGGTCGTGATGCACTCCCCGAGTTTGGTTCGCGGAGGAGGAGTGTTTAATGCCCCGCATGTTTTGGATTGACCTAGTCATCTGTAAGATGGGTTTTTGCTCACAGGCCTCCGTAAAAGGTGATGCATGACCCCAATAGATCCCTTTTCCTCCCCTCTATAAAAGTAGACTAAGGGGGGAAGATAGAGAGGATTCAGAGGAGATCGATCAGATTCGGGTGGATGGATTTCGAAGGAAGGATCATAGGATTTTGAAAATAGTGAAGTTCCTTTTCATGAACCAGAGCAGGTATGAAGCTAGAAACAAATTAATAAGGAACTGTAAATTCATAAATTGGTGAAATTGGAACCAAAAATAACATAAAAAGAGAAGGTCGTGAACCATGGCCCCTCGGTGGATGCACTACCCACGGGCCAGGGAGTTTATTCCCATTTTCTGATCTGTCGCACCACGTAGCACCCTCATACGCGGGCGAAGCCCTGACCAATGAATCTCCAACCGGCGTTGCCCTTGGCCGTCACTACTCGTGTGGATCCCAATGCGTACCAACCTTGTACGCGTGTCGAACCTGAAGACGCGAGCACTCCTGGTTCACGGGATGCAAATCAATCTATGAACCCTCTTAGTTTGCGGATGACCTATATGTCTGCAGACCACCCTTGCTCGTAGACGGCTTCTCCTGTCGCGTAGCACCACCATACATGAAGGGCGCCACCACTCATACACCCTTGTAGCCTGCCCAACCCTTCAGAGTTCCCATTCCCCGATCCAGATAAAATCCTTTCAATTTCAATTCGGCTTGATCATTCAGAACCTCTTCATTGGCCCATTCATCGGCCCTGATTCGAGACCTCCGCCAGAGCCACCAGACCAATATGATGTATCCTCTGGGCGTATCAGCATGCCCTTTTGAGTTCACATACCCATGGTAAGAGAAGGAAAAAGGGATTCCCCGACCCTTAGGCAGATTCCAGAAGCATTCTTGGGTTCACATTCCCACGGTAATCCGGGGTCCGAGACCGAGAGCCCCCTTTCTGACTCTTCTCTCCAGGATGAGGGATTGCACGCTTTGGCGGTCGGGCACTTCTCCCCTCCCCAGAGAGGGGGTGGCATACCCTTCAGAAGGAATTCATCCCCATGCACCTCTATACTTCCCCACTAATATGACCAAGGAGGGACATATGGGGGAAGGGTGCTGCTCCATCCTTCTTTGGGGCCAAGTCCATCTCCTACTGGGCTCTGTCACCATTGGGAATCCCTTCTGGAGTAAGCCCCACAACATCCTTTCCGGAAGAGAATGACCCCGCTCCTTTCAATATGGAGTGTTCATTGCTCCTCCATGCGACTTCAACCTTCCTTGAACAATCATGGGGATTGAGAGTCCAACGGTACCATCCTTTTCATCCACTCAACATTTGTCTCCCCTTCCCTTGTTCGGGAGAAAATTGAGATGTTAACCAAGTCTATTTCATTCTCTTGTTTATCACACCGAGCATGACTCACATGGGCATAGATATTTGTGTTGGTCGTGGTACCTGCAGAACGACGGTGGACATGTTGCGAACTATGTGGACTTTGATCCTTGTCTCTTAGGCAGGGTATGTTGGAAGCCTCCCTGAGGTTCAATCCCATCATCCACACCTTGGGCCGCCTCAGAGCATAAGACCCATACCAATGAGAACAACGTGGAATTTGATCCCTGTCTCCTTGGCAGGGTACGTAGGAAGCCTTCCTGAGGTTCAATCCCAACAACCGGTAGATCCGACTATCATCACGTTGGTTAATCGTGCCAATCCTAGTGTCGTCTCATTGAGTCCCGACTCCATGGGGTCATTAATCAAACGAGGGATGGTAAACCTCAAGTCTAAATGATTCCGAACCCCTACATCCAGTTGACCATTTACCACCAAGGTTAAATCCGTGGATACTATGTTTGGGAATAAACCAAAGATTCAAGAACATATGAATATGTCTTAAATCTATATGAGAGCCCCAGAACAGGCAATAATTTCACTCCAAATGTTATGATGAGATCGACTTCCCATCCTCTTGACCAATGTGAGTTCTTAAGCATCGTTGGCTAAACCATCCAGAGAACATTTGCCTTTGGAAAGCAGGTCCATGCATAGCGGGGTATGGAACTGTTGGGTGTTTTGAGGCGCAAATGGTGCACCCAATACGAGTGATTAATCATATCCCACCCTTCTCTAATCAACCTTTGTGTAGCGCACTTCACTGCCACATGACCCTCGGTCGTGGGCCATGCCGGGAGCGAGACAAAAAATAGTGAACCCGACGTGAATCGTTAACCAAGAATGTCAGATTTAACCTAATTATACTCTTTTCCCCATTTTACTTACAAGGAGGGCAATGCAAGGTCATTAATTATGCATGGGATCAGGAGATATTTCTTTGACAGGTTTGTTGTTTGTATTTGTTAAAATATTTTACAGGTACTTTCAGAACTCCCTTCGATCCAATGTCATCACAAAGGAACTCACAACTGTGTGCTTCCAGCAACACAAGGATCAGACATCCCCACATACGTATGACCCCATCACCAAGCCAGCATCTTCAACGCTGGGTCACATATGCATTGATTCGATAGTAACACCTGAATGGTACTCTCCCGACGGTGTAGGTGGCCATGCATGCCCTCCAGTCTGCCAAAACTCACCGCTCGCATACCCAAAAACGGCCATAGAAGCAGATCCAGACTGCCCCTGTTGCCGTCTCAATCCATTTCGGGAGTCTATCCCTGGAACGGGACAATGCGTAACTCCCTTATCTTAGGGAGGCAGATGAGGTCGATTCTGGGGAATTCATACTTGCCGAACATGTGTTCCACTCCAAGGCCCCTGCCGGAAGGCGTCATCGTGGTCATGCCATGACCTAGAATCCTCACACTGAGGAGGATGTATCCCCGAGGATTCAGGCCCACACTCCCGAGCTCCGGCCCCTCGGACCGCCCGACGAGGGCAGAAAACGTACAACCAGGGACCGGTCATTACCCTGGTCCCTGAGGAGGATTTCCGCTACCCAACCACAGAGACATACCACAAATAGGCACCTACACCTATTCTCTCCTCCCGAGCCCGCCATCAAGACATGACAGCATCACACGAGCTGGCACGCATCCCCGCCGAGCACCATCAGGCCCATCACTCACGCAGGACGGTACTTACCCGGCAATCACCTCTCCCTACCCAGGGTCGTGAAGCCCACCAGCTTGACGTGGTGGCGGCCCGGTGCCTGTAGGAAAAGCTCCTAGAAGATGCTTCTGACACACACCATCCTGACATGGTGGTGCTCAGAAAATCCAGCCACCTAGATGTGGCAGAAATTAACAGGCGGGCACATCTCACCGCCAACAAAGGCCACTGACTTGATACAGTGGGAAACCAATAAATGCAGAGCCTGCTCCCTACAGATGCATTTAATGTCCGCCACCACAATGTGGCAACGAATGGAGAGGTAAACCGGTGTATCTCGACACAGGGGAAGATTTGTTCACCTGCCCCGAAACATGAGAATTGTCAGTATCGACTGACAACTGGAGGACCGGAGCAGGATATTCCTACTCGAGTACCGGAATGGGCCTTCATACTCGTTCCAGCCAAATATGTCCCCATACATATCTTGGTAATGATGGAGGAGTAGGTATCGATCCCAGATCATATCTTGTAGAATTTCCAGAATATAATAGCATCAGAGGAAACAACAAGGACTCGGTCCCGTGAGCCCGTCTCCCCAATGGAGGCGACTCATCTAAGAGATGAGGTAGCCACCTAGGATTGTATCTGTATCCCTGCTTCTTCCCAAGAGGGTCACTAGAAATATTCCGTGATGCAAGGGAAACCAGATCGAGCAGCTTCACTCGCTCCAATTGGGGGACACCCATCCAACACGGTGGATGCTATAGAGCAGTCATATATCCCTAATAAAAGTAAAGATGTTCTTCGGTGTATCCTGAAAGCATCACATGACCCAATTAGATAGGTACCAAAATGTTAATGCCATTTTCAACAGCAGACGGTCTCCGCTGCTCGCAAGAAAGCGCCCCGAATGCGCTGAAGGGAGCCGGAAAATAAAGATCGGGTTCATGACTCCACTCTACTGGAAGCTGGGGTTCCCAACGCCGCTAAAAACACATCAGAAGCTCAGAACCCTGCCCACCCATTTACATATTATGGGAGTGGCAGTAGCATTTTCGAAGGTCCTCCCCGCAATGTTGCTACCAGCTGCTCTGAATGTCCTCCCCAAAGTACCCATGAGGGCGTCCCACATGGGCATATAACGAACGATCGCGAGAGCTCCTCTTCTTATACGAGTCACAAAAACCCTCCACGTGACCAGATGATCAAGAAGCAATAAGGTCCTCCACATGCTGCGGTCAACCCTAAAGGTCCTCCCTGGGGTATACATTGCAAGCACTCTCCAAGCAGTGGGACCACAAATTATGACAGTAGTCCAAGCTATCAAAGCCGCAACTGTGGAGGCCCTCCCCAAAGTGACATCTCATCATGAAAAGAAGGACCTCCCCTTGCTATGTCCTACCCTGGAGGTCCTCCCAAGTGGTTACGTTGCAACGAAACTCCACGCATCCGGGAATCAGATCACGGTGGTAGTCCTCGCCACCCTGATAACGGAGGTTATCCCTATAGAGACGTTATGTAATGAGAAGGCCCTCCCCTCATTGCAGTACATTTGGGAGGCCCTCCCCATGGTGTATCCCGCAGATAATCTCCTTGCAGCATCTAGAATGGTAGTCCTCGCCATTGCCGTAGCTGTGATGGTAGTCCTCGCCACCAAGACCACCATTGCAAAGGTCCTCCCCGCATTGGCCCCAAGCATCAAGAAGGTCCTCCCCTTGTCGCAGTGTGTCTTGAAGGTCCTCCCCAGGATGCACATTGAACTTCAATCCCTGATGGTCATCCTCACCATGGTGGCATTTGTTGCGAAGGCCCTCTCCGTAACGATGCTACGCAGCCATAAGTTCCTCCTCTTGCAGTGACATGCCCTGGAGGTCCTCTCCATGGTGTGCACTGCAAAAGTCCTATATGAAGTGATCCATCAAGCATTAATGGTAGTCCTCGCCATTACAGCTGCCATTGTGGAGGTCCTCCCCGTGATGACATATCATATCGACAGGAAGGTCCACCCCCTGTCAAATCAAACACAGAAAATCCCTCGTATGTCGTGGCACTCAGAAGGACGGGATCAAGCATGTCAGATTCCCAATTAGTCGCCATTGAAATCCTTATTCAATCATGAGACGGTCCAGAGTCGCGTTCATCTTTTGAACCACCTCATAATTTCCCACATGACAATTCAATTCCTACCGGTCCCACTGCCTTCCACCACACTATCAGTGAGCGCCTCAGTTGGGCCGACCAAGTAGAGGAGTCACTAGCGGAGGAGTATGCCGATATGAATCACCAAAGGAAACAACTGGGCAGAGATGATATAACAATTATGTTTTGGAACACGGCCTCCTCCTAGTTCCCCATACCTAGAGAGATGTCGGAATAATGCGTGCACGACATCCGCTATAATATGTGGACAACCCTCCACCAACTAAAATCAAGCCTTCATCCCTACGACGGGTATGTAGACCACACCATGACAACTGGAGACCTCCTTCATCACATCGACCTGGAAGCACTTTCTTTCGTGTGGAATCAACGATCCGAGAAGCGTAAAGGAAACGTGGAGATAGAATGCCTCTGTGCGCTACACCAGCTGCGCCGCCTCATCGGTGATGCTCCAACGGGAGTCCATATCAAGGGATGGGGGGAACACGGAGCTCTGAATTTCACTCCGCTCCCCGCCCAGAAGAACCAGTTCAACATATTGTCTTGCAACATCATCACATCAAGACGACAATCGAGTGGTCTCCCTGTTTAGGAAATTCAACACACCCTACAGAGTTAGGCCTTGAGTATGACCCAGGAGCATCAGGCCCGACGGGAAAAATCCATTCAAGAACATCTGAATCAGGCTGCCAAAACCATTCAATAGGCATCTCGCCTAAGAGAGGCCAATCAAAAATCCTTTCCTGCCTCCCTAGAAGGGATTGGTCCCTAGAAAAACTCAGCATCAAACCAAGTTCACCCCCGAATGGGGGAACGCAATATCGGGCATGTAGCGATATCCGCAGCCACTACCGCAATCTAGGGTCAACACTACCCTGTAGGGCTGGGGGTATTTTTAACAAAAAATTCCCCCATAAGACCAATTAAAACATGGAAAGACTCAACGTCCAAGGAACGGAACCAAACTCATCCATCAGGTTTGGGGCATTATTACCCCCTCAAAACAACCTCCCCCATGAGAGTTAGTATTCTCTCATCTAGGGAGTACAGTCAGAAGAGGAGGTTCATGTCCTATCCCGTCATTTGAATCATCATCCCCTCCAAGATGAAGGTGCACCGTAAGGCCTCATTAAAGAACTCTACATGTAACCCTCGTCAAGAAGTTTGAAGGAAATCCCATGTCGTGAAAGGGAAGGACAACAGAAGATGTGGGAGATCCTATTCCTATTTGAAGATGACATATTCTCTACCTTGAGATATTCTTCTATCAAAGTAAGAGAGGTTAACCCCACGAATGACACTAGAGATGATGCAAATTAGGATGGACCGTGAGACGATAGTTCCGGTCATGCTGTGACTCACAATGAACCCCCAGGTGTGCACACCCGGAACCAGAGGGCAGCCCTAAATATGGTCGTCCTTCCAGCCAACCCTCCTCCTCCTACCTAGTGAGCATCCAATAAGGATAAGAATAAAGGAATGGTTACCCTTAAACTGCCTCCTTCTCTAAACAAAGATGAGCCACTCATGCTCGAAGAGAGATTTTCTCAACATGAAGAGGAGATGAAAGAATTGAGGTGGCTTAACACCGAGCTATTCCAGAGGTACCGCCTTATAGAAAGTGTGTCCCAGGAGGAGCCACATAATGCACTCCCATCAAGTGTACCTCAATGAATAAGTTTTGCCTTGATAAACGAAATACGATCAGGGATCCCATCCAACGAGGCGTCTGGCCCGTCCAACTACCTAAATGTAGATTCAAATGAATACCAGGACATCCCTCCACTCAGGAAGAAATCGGAGGGAGTACGCCTGAACCCTTCGAATGTGCCAAAAATAGCACATGCACCCCTAGTGTCGGCCAATCCGGATCCTTAGGCAATGCCTCAGGCTACACCTTCCCAAGACCGGGCCCCACAGGATGTAAACCAGGGTCTCACGAACACCATCAAGGCACTAACAGCTTGATTGGAAGCGATGGATGGTCGACACACTTCGATACAGCCAAATTAGAAACCCTACCTAGATTGGGTGACCAACACACCACCTCCACCCAATATTGGGAGCCCTGTATTCCCTATTTTCAACGGGTCAGGTGATCCAGAACAGCATTTGATGCACTACGCATCCTATTGAAACCCTATGATGGGAACTTCGGAACAAAAAGAAGCAGCGAGACTCAGATGCATCGTACGGACCCTGCAATGATCTTCCATCGTCTGGTATACGAGTCTACCAGCCCAGTCAATAAAAAGCTGGGATGAAATTAGGACGCAGTTTCTATTCCACTTCAGCTCAACGTTGCCTAAGACAACGGTCAGTGACCTCTTGAACTACAATAAGAGTGAGAACCAGAGTGTCTCAGATTTCATCGCTAGATAGAAAGGTTTGACATACTCTATGAATAGGCCAATGCCTCAAGAGGAGTTTCATTACATATGCATCGACATTCTTCTAGATGAGCTGCGAACACCACTCATACAAGTGGAGTGCACCACTGGCTTTCTCCATCACCTAGCCATTTCCCAGAGAATTGGGGACTCCCTACAGTGGACTAATTCAAAGTCCCGGATAGCCTCGCAGGCTCCTACAAAAAGAGCCCCTAGAGCTGAAGTGTCTGTTGTCACACTCAAGCCAGACCCTGTGCCCGCTCCACCACTCAAGCCTCCACCAAATCGTCATGGGCCTCTTACATATCAGTGGTCGCGTCCATATAAATGGGACGATCATAGAGAACCGAAGAGGAACCATTTTGAGGAATGAAGACAAAAATTGTACTCACTCAGAGACGATCAAGTCCGCAGATACTTCATTGCCACCCTGAATTACAACTTGCTCCGCCTCCCGAAGCCAAGGAAACCTGAAGAGGTTGGCCGTGATGACAGGCCAGATTACTTCCCCAACCATCGAATGTTGGGGAACAATATCCGAGAATGATTCATCTTTAAAGACCTCCTGTAGAGGATGGTAGAATCCATACAGGTCGAGCTGGGACCACCCCCAACAAATGTGGCATGTATCTCTACCACCGACACCGACAAAGGGGAGGGGTGGTAGAAAGTCACCAGCAAGTAGGGGAAGAAATTCGATGACTGGATGACTTGGAAGACTATCAATCGAGCCCATGCAATACTCTGAGCTCAGCTACGACAGCCATTGTTGCCACCAATAGCCCCAGATTCCGCACAACTGACAACATCGGCCTCAAAATCCTCCACGAGCCGGTCATCCGGGCGTAATCAAAGAAGGAAGAAACAATCTCAAGTGGATAAGTCCGATACGGGGCCAAATATTGTCCCGTCCATTGAAGATTATATGCCCTATAATTTGGCGCCACGGGCAGTGACCCACCAAACGGAACAATCCGGGACAACCGACCAGGTTGACCTGTCAGAGGATGAAGAGACAATATTTGGTTCCATTAACTTCATCCACCTTATGGAATCAATCCCTGATGAAGGGTATGGTTACGAACCTATGTTCCTAGCACAAGGAGCAGGGAAGAGGAATCACAGAGGTGGGGGATACCAGTGGAGGCACAACTTTGGGAAAACCAACCTTATGGCTGGACCTCGGCCCATAATGTTAATAATGTGGAAACCCGTTGGAGAACCCTTCAATGGACTCAGAAGGAGAATGAATTCCCCTCCACCTCCACATGTAGCCACTCTGGCCTTGTTGTTCTATGATACCCACCAGAGGAGGATCAAATGTCTAGCCGCGAAGTGCACACAAACAGACCGGCTGGCCGAAGTCCTCAAAATGTGGGAACACAATCGATATCCGACCCCGTAGCCGGTCACTCCTCATAAATTGCTCCATCACCCAAAGCACCGGCTAAAACACTCCCGCCAATGGAGAAGCATCGACCGCTAGAGAAGAAATATGATATCTTTAAGTAGCTGGCATCGGTACCAGCCATGTTGTCAATCATGGATACCCTATGTCTATCATCAGACCTCATGGAGTCGCTTATAGAAGCTTTGATCAACCCCCAGGAGTTTCAAGCTGAGGTAGCTACCTCAGAGATTTATTGGACTAAAACTGACCCGGATGAATGCAATGCAGTGATTTCCTTCACTAATAAGGAAGAATATGCCATCATGCAAGGACACATCAGACCACTATATGTGTTAGGCACACTGAATGATATTGAGATGAAGAATTTCTTCATATAAAATGGCTCTGGATTTAACCTCCTTCCCCTATAGACACTCCGTATGTTGGGCTATAGTGAGTAAGATCTACTTCTTTCATCCACAACTTTGTTTGGTTACACCAAGAGCGAGCAGAAGCCAATGGGAAAAATTAAGCTAAAGACACATTTTTGTGACCTAACAGCCTACACGGAATTCCTTGTGGTCCGGCAGAGCACAACATTCAATGCCCAGCTGGGAAGGTCGTGGATCAATAATCACATGGTTGTTCCTTCATCCTACCACCAGTGTATCAAGTACTGCGTTAATGGACAAAGTGGATCATGGCACGCCGACAAGGCCACTTTCGAGCTCTCTGAGTCACATTACATTGACACCGGGATCTGTGAGAAAAAGAAAAAGATGCCATTGGTTGATGGTGTCAACTGGATCCCTACTCCAAATGGCATGGAAATGGTTCCTGATGACCCCCTCAGGAATCTTGGCAAAGCTTATGTTCTTCCCATCACCCATGATGAAATTATGAGTTTAAGTATAAACACGCACTCAAATGTCCTCATGACTTCATCCATAACAGTCAAGCGTGACAATGTGGGAACATCCAATGACCCTCAATCTGGGGATGAAAAAATCGAGTAAGGAAGCCCATGACACCTCGCCTCCAGACTCCCAAGAGCCCGTGTCAGGAGCTCTCTCCTCGTCAGATCATGAAGATGAGGATTTGGGAGATGAAGAGGAAGAAGATATCAGGGATGCACCTCCTACATTTGAGAAAGGTATCTCCACCACTATGGAAGAGCTCATGGAAATAATCCAGGGTACCAAGGAAGACTCGAGGCCCACTCTCATTAGTGCAGCCATGTCTCTCGAAGAGCACGAGGTATATACGACCTTTAAAAGGCAACATCGAGATGTGTTTTCCTGGAATTACATGGAAATGATGGGACTCAATCCCGATGATGCAACACACCACCAAGGTCTGCCTGAAGACTCCCAGCTCTATAAACAGGCCTCCAGAAGGACACACCCCTCACATGCTGCAAAAATAGACACTGAAGTTGATAAGATCAATAAATATGGCTTCATTTGGGAGGTCCAATACCCGATACGGTAGGCCAATATCGTCCATTTCAAGAAAAAGAACAGACAAATATGTGTCTTCATTGATTTCAGAGATCTCAATCGGCATTGTCCGAAAGATGATTTCCCGGTCTCGGTCACCGTGTTATTAATCGATGCAATGGTCGGGTATGAGGAGTTATCCTTCATGTATGGCTATTCCGGGTATAAAAAAATCAGGATGGCCCGAGAAGATGAAGAATCCACTGCCTTCAGGGCCCCTCAAGGGGTATTTTGTTACAGGGTCATTCCCTTTGGTCTCAGGAATGCTGGCGCCACATATCAGTGTGCCACACATCAGATCTTTAAACCGTTCCTAGTGAAATTCGTTGAATGTTACGTGGATGACCTTGTGGTCAAGTCTAGATGGCACTCAGATCAACTGTCAGACCTTGGGACTGTCTTCAACACTCTCTGACAGCATATTTTTACGATTAACCCCTTGAAATGCGCCTTTGGGGTTACCTTAGGGAAATTCCTTGGCTTCATAGTATGCCATCGTGGCATCGAAGTCGACCCTTAGAAGACAAAGTTTGTACTTGGATTACCACCTCCCCAAAATCTCACCGAGTAGATGGGGTTTCCAGGGACACCAGGCCTATATTATCCGGTTCATAGTCAACATGGTAGGAAAATGTTTGCCCGTTACCAGGTTAATGAAAAAGGGGGTCACATACCAATGGATGGATGACTGGCAAGAGGAATTAGACAACATGATGAATTACCTCTTAAGACCATGGGTTATCATGCCCTAGGTTTAATGAAGACCTCTCATCCTATACATGACAGCCCTAGAACGGTCACTGGGTGCCTTCCTCGCACAAAAGAATGATGCAGGAAGTAAAAACAGTTCCTATTACCTATGTGGAACCATGATTGATGTTGAGACTCGATACTCAAATATCGAGAAGAGTTGTTTGGCCTTGGTCTTCACAGTTTAAAAGATGCGGCATTATCTACAGCATCATGATGTCCATTTGATCATGTGGAGTAACCCGCTCATGTACATCCTCAGCCGCCCGATGCTAACCAGACACCTATCCTGATGGGCGGTCATCCTGCAATAGTTTGACATCTGGTTTGTGCCTCAGAAATCCATCAAGGGCCTGACATTAGTAGACATTCTGGAATATAACCCTTCAACAAGGACCACTGCACCGGACGCCGAGCTACCCAATGAAGCAATCTTCTTGGTTCGAGAGGACTTCCCAGCATGGGAAATGTACTTCGACGACGCATCCCGTAGCCCAACCGGGAAGAGGATGGAGGATCACAGATTCAACAAAGTGGGTTTGGGGATAATACTCGTCTCCACAGAAAAGGTAGTCTGTCCATATTCCTTCCTCCTGTCAGTGGGATGTACAAAAAATGAAGCGGAATATCAAGATCTCATTGCAGGCCTGGAGCTTCCACTCCAGGAACAAGTACAACACCTTAAGGTAAATGGTGACTCAGAGCACGTAATCAAGAAATTCAATGGTGACTATTCTATTAAAAAGGAGGAGTTGATCCCCCCTTTTGGCCATGTCTGATGGTTAATGGATGAATTCTCCACAAAACCAATATTGACCTATAATCCCCAGTCTCAGAATGCTCAGGCTGATGCATTAGCCAATGCAGCCATAACCCTAGCTGACTCGGACCGGGATGAAATAGTCATCAGTATTGCTCACCGCCGAATGGTCTTTCCATATGTTCATACCAAGATGGAGGAATTCCATGATGTCAGTCTTGTCCCTGAGCCACATACTTCTTCCACCGGCTGGATGACCCCCATTTCGAACTACCTTAAATGGGGAGAACTTCCATGAGACAGGGATGAATGAGAACAAATATGGAGAAGGGAAATAAACTTTGTCCTATGTGGCGGTGCAGGTCAACAAGAGGCCCTCTACAAACGAGGCCTCGATGGAGTGCTCCTCAGATGCATTGATGGAGAAGAAACAGATTCCGTTATGAATGAAGTACATTTCGGAGCATGTTGAGCACATCATCTGGGGACAAAACTTTCCCATCAGGTTTGAAGGTTTGGGTACTACTAGCCCACAGTGGCACGAGACTGTTAGCATTTTACAACAAAATGCCACTCATACTAGATTCATGCCAACTTCATTCACCAACCTCCGGAGTTACTTAATCAAGGAATGTATTCTTGGCCATTTTTCATCTGGGGTATGGATGTCATGGGACCATATCCTCCCACCACGGCCAAACAGCTGAAGTATATCCTCACAACAACCTACTTCTTTTCCAAATGGGCAGAAGCCATACCTGTCAAAGATGTCAGGGTATGAAATATTGTCAGCATTGTGAAGACCAATATCATCACTAGATTTGGTGTCCCTCATACCACACTAACGGACAACGACACTAACTTCTTCTCTGTAGAATTGGAGAAACTATACCACGAGTATGATATCAAGGATAACCACTTATCCCGCTACCATGCAGCAGCCAATAGACAGATAGAGGATTTCAACAAGACCCTGTCCAAAATTCTCCAGAAAATGGTGGACAAAGACAAGAAGTCATGTCCAGATAAACACCTTCATTCATTGTGGGCTTATCAAACCACAATCCGCACTGCTACTCGGGATACTCCGTACTCATTAGTATAAGGAACAGAAGCAGTCCTGCCCATTGAGCTCTAATTACCATCACTCCGCATTGCCATTTTTGATCAATAATCCAATGATGAGAAATCAGAAAAGTGGCTAGGTGAATTGGAACAGCTAGACGAGAAGCTATTGCACACTTTTCACCATCTGGATGTATACCAGAACCAGATCGCATGAGCATTAAACAAAAAGGTTCGTCATCGGTCGTTCTTGGAAGGAGAATTAGTATTGGTCCTCCGGTCCTCAATGATACCAGGCATGAAGCCTCTATAGCTGGAGCCCATGTGGGAGGGACCGTATGTTTTACACAAGGTATACTCCAACAGAACATATTCTTTGATCTCTATAGACATACAATTTACAACCGCTCCTACAAATGTGAGATCCATGAAAAAGTATTTCGCATGATAACTAAAATAGTATTCTTCGTCTGAGCCGCATGATGTTAATATGCCATGTACCAATCAGTCCAAACTCTATGACCTTAAACTAAGAGTATTTATTCCTCACTCCACGATGTTAAACTGCACGGACAAGACGTTTTAAAAAAAATTCCCTTCCCCCGTGTATGGACCAGACCTGCACGAGGTGTATTCTTCGTCCGAGTTGCATGACATTAAACTACCAAGCACCCAATGGTCCAAACTCTATGACGTTAAACTAAGAGTATTTAGTCCTCACCGCACGACGTTAAACAACACAGACAAGACGTTTTAAAGAAAATGACATTCCCCTGTGTACGGACCAGACCTGAACGGGGTGTATCATCTTTCAATGAACTACGTTCGGCCGGATTCCTGCCATCGCAGGATATGTAGAGACGCCGGGATTTCACGTCATGGCCCAGCCACCCCCCTGATAAGAGATTAAATTTCCCTATTCCCCCCGTGTATGTTCCAGACCTGCATAGGGTGTATTCCACGTCCTTACCACATGATGTTAAACTGCATGTATAAAAAGAGTTAAGAATGCTCCCTCCCCCCGTGTATGGACCAGACCGGTACATGGTGTATTCTTCATCTAGGATACATGATGTTAAACGGCCAAACACCCAAGGGTCCTAACTCTATGACACTAAACTAAGAGTATTTCATCCTTACAACACGATGCTAAACATTACAGATAAGGAAATTAAAAAATTCCCCTTTCCACCGTGTATGGACCAGACCTGCACAGGATGTACTTCTTTCAGAGAAATAAGTAAGGCTTGATTCCTGCCCTCACAGGATAAGTAGCGATGCCAGGGTTCCCCATCCAGTCCCATCCACCCCCAAATAAAAGTTAAAAATGCCTTCTGCCCCCCATTTACGGACAAGACCTGCACGAGTTGTATCCCTCATCCTACCCGCATGACGATAAACTGCATGGTTAAGAAAAAAAGAGGAGGATCATATGGGATGCATGATGTTAAACTGCTAAGCACCCAACAGTCCAAACTATAGGACCTTAAACTAAGAGTATTTCATCCTAACCGCATGACGTTAAACAGCACAGACAAGATGTTTTAAAAATTCCCTCTTCCTCCCCGTGTATGGAACAGACCTGCACGAGGTGTATTCCTCTCCCTCAACGCATGACATTAAACTATACTGATTTCAGCGAACTATGTGCGGATTGATTCATGCCCTCGTAGGATACGTCGCGACGCCGGGATCCTCTATCCTGGCCCAGCCACTCCCGTATGAAAATAATGTTAAAAATGAACATTCCCATGTGTACGGACCAGACCTCCACATGGTGTATCATCTTTCAGAGAACTAATTGAGGCTTTATTCTCTCCCTCACAGAATACATAGTGATTCCAGAATTCCACACCCTGGCCCAGCCACCTCAAAAAAAAAAGATTCCCCCTTCCCCCATGTACGGACCAAACATGCATGAGGTTTATTCTCCGTCCTTACCACATGAAGTTAAACTGCATGGACTTCATCCTCATCGCATGACGTTAACATACACTGTAGAGACCCGAAGCTTATCGTACATGGACATTACATTACTTTTGCAGAATACTTAGTACATAACAAAAACACACACACAGGGATCGTAATAGTTTAGTGTCTTTGGAAACATGGAACGTAATCTTCTAATCGTGGTGAAAGATCTTCAATATCTCCCACAAAGATCTTCCCTTTTTTTACCTAAAACCTTTCTTTATATCCAGGGGAAAATAAAACATAAAAGGGTCAGCTCAAATGCTCAGTAACGGTAAACAAAAGAAATATCAATCACATCGTATACACAAGCACATAACTTTTGGAAATCTTAACCTGCAAAAGAGATCATAATTTCATAACATGGGATAAATCATGGCAGTGAAATGTAATCACAATAATCATAACATAAAACATGAAACTTTGTGGAATTCACACATAATCATAGAGAATAATTTCTTGTTAGTCAAGACTCATTTCCAAGACTATCTTAGTGGACAAAGTCCCTTTCTGAACTGAGTAACCCTCATTTCAGTCCTGTTCCACTGAACCGGTATAACCTACCGTTCCAGCCATGTCTATCTCATGAGATGTGAAATCTTTACCCAATGCATTGGAGGGAGATATAGGTCCCACCCATCTTATAATGAATCCTTTCTTATGTGTGCCACATAATCAAAAATCATACATCATCGCATAAAACATGTAACAAAAATGGGATTCTTGAAACATCATGACATCATAAAACAAATCATATAAGGTAAATGACTTCATAAAAATAATTCCCTCATAACATAATCAAATCAATGTAATAATAGGGATAAAAACAGAACCCTATATTATCTTAGATGGAAAATAATTTTGATAAAACATTTGAACTCCATTTTTGAGGGAAATATCCTTTCTACTTCAAAAACACTTTCCTTTTCTTAACATGTCATAAAATTATAAACGAAAAGAAGTTGATTAAAAATAAACATGAAAACTTATAAAGGATGTTTCTTGGAAATAATGTTTTAAAAATCCATTCTTGTCGTATAAGTTAAAAAAAAATTCTTCGTACTTTTGTCGGAAAAGTCAAAAAGTACCTCGTACGAAAAACGACAAAAGATTCCTTTCATATCTTTTACTAAAAACTCACCGAAGGGTAAAATTGTATATAAACTATTGTAGAAGGATGAAAATAATATTACATATTGAGGGAACATGGATGTGGATGACAAAATACACCCCAGTAATTACCAAAGTAAAAACAATCTCAGATAAAAGTGAGATTGTGATATTTCCCTTACCTTAGGTCCGACTTGCTTTGTAACTGTCCGAACCTACTGTATAATGATTTAAATCTTGTTATTGACTTATTCCAGAATCATATTCATTGTTATTATATCATATATTGTCCACTTATGACTTTATATTACTCGTTCTTTTGTAAATTCATGTTAATGTAGCGTTTTGGGTAAAATCGTCTCATTTGTCGTTCGTGTTTTTAACTTGTAATTATTCATATGATTACATAGATCATGATTACTTAATTACAGAATATAAAACATGATTTATATATATATTCAGAATATACATATATAATAAATCAGTAAATGGAAAGAAATACACCGTTCATGGAGACGGTAGTCCGTACGTAAGCATGAACGTTGTTTTCGTTTCCTTATTGAATTGAATGGAATTAAGTAGATGACATACATATAAATATAAATAACTCCAGTATCATTATTAGGTCATATATTTCATTATTACTTATTATATATACTTTATAATCATTCATGAATGGTTAATCATTGAGAATGAATCTCATCGCGTCGTGGAGACGGTAGTCCGTACGTACGCACGAGCGATGATATTGTTCCCATGGTCGTGGAATTGTGTTGAAGTGTAAGTATACTATTTCAGTATCAATATCACTTTATAATAATCATATATAGTTACTCATTACACCTTTATACCAATCCAATTAAGGTGGTGGCAGAAAATAGATTACACCACGGTGTGGAGACGGTATTCCGTACATACGCACGCGCGGTGATTTCCTTTTTCCGTAGCATGGATAGAAGGTTAATTAGAGTTGTTTCATATTTATAATAACATATCAGTATATAAGAAATACTGATGTTATTACTTTATCATGAAACAACTAAAGAAGAAGAAGTTGAAGAAGAATGAAATTGAAAAAGATCGGTAATGGATATTACCTCTTTTTGACGCGCCTTTTCTTAGCCTCCACTTAAAGAACTAAGGATGGTCTTTGAAGAAGACCGGGACCTCTAGGATGATACTAGGAAAGTGTAGAATGGATTTTGGCAGGGTTTGGCCGAGCTTGAAGGCTCAAAGTTGTGTGAGGAAGAGAGGGAGGAGGTGCCCTTTTATAAAGGAGGAGAGGGGCACCTTAGGAATATCTCAAAATATTATTTTATATTAAAGTCAAAACTGGTTAATAATGGTTCCAAAGGGTCTTATTTCGAATCTAAAGTGGGGATGGGTCGAAATCCTATCACCCAATAGGATTTACACAAGTTTAGGTTATTATTGTAACCTTATCAATTAGATTTAACTTTAAGTTAAATAATTTAACTTTTACCGTGTCTTTTTGTTTTATTACACTATATGGTTAATACACTTACTATAAAATGCCAAACGAACCCCAAATTGTTTATTATTAATATATATATCCTTATATAAGTCATTTGGCTGATCCCTAGATTTTTAGGAATAAAATAACAATTAATAATATAATATTTGATTTAAAAACTATTTTGTGTCAATTTTGACACTATTTGATATATGGTTTTTGTGAAAGTCATAACAGAATTATATGTTCGAAAAAAGTTGATTAGATCAACACTAATATATCATTGTAACCTAGAAAATTAGTGGAATTCATAAAAAGTCACAAATTACATTTATTTTGGTGTTTATAACATCAATTATGTCAATATTTCAAAAATAAGATAATTACTACATCATCGTTGTGTCATAATTAAATTAAATTATTTAATGTCTAAAAATTATAAATAAAATACCATTATGTATGAAATCTTTTTAGATTTCTGATTAATATTTATTTTCGAATTTATCTTATGTGTAACCCCATATTAAAAATGATCTACTTATTAAACTTTGATTTTAACTATTTTAACCCTTCTTTAAATAAATTAATAATAAATGTCATAATCTAACTCAAGTGGGCCTAAATGGTCATATTTTATTCATAAGGTTGTTTTTTGGTCGAATTACACTTATCCAATAGAATTAGGACATGTGTTTGGGTAATAGTAATATCATATTTACCCTTACTTACCCTATTTACTATTAACCGCGGTAAAAAAAAGTAAAAAGTTACTATTCACCAAAAAATTATTTTTATCTCATTGAACAACATTTTACTTACTGATATCAACCGTGTCTGTCAGATTTTCGAAATTCCATCCACAGAAGCGGTAAAATTATGTTTTATGCAAAATTCAGTTTTTAACCTACCACTTAGTGGTTTCACTATTTATCAAAAATTAAAGTTTTTCAGAAAAATGCCAAAATTTCACCCTAAGATATAATTGATATTCCGAATTCAAAAATGATTTATATTTTACAAAATTCACAACATATAAGTTTCATTAATTAATTTTATAATTAATTCCCGCTGTTAAAACAAATAGCGTGTTTTTAAGAAACAATATCTATCAAAAGATTGACACTTGATTATGTCTGGTTTAAATGTGAAATTACATCCAATGACCAACATTGTATTAAATTGTAAAAATATATTCTAAATATACTTTAAAACCACTCAAATTAATAATTTATCACTATTAATTATTTCGATTGAAAAAAGTTGTTTTTAACTAAAATTTAGAAATTTTCACTATTCATCAAAATATGAAAGTTATCCGAAAATCACCAAAATTTCACCTTAGGCAAAATTCGATACTCCGAATCCAAAAATGAAGTCCATTTTGAGAGCTAAAATTTCTAAAATTTAAAAAGTGGTTATTACTCTTTATAACGGCTAGTTTTAATAATATTTTAATAGCATATCGTTGTTTCGTGAAACTCAGTATTGCGTACTACACACGCTATCGAGGAAGGTTGTGATTGCGTGTAATGCATGGCAAGTCAAAGATGTGTGTTGGGCAAGCTCCTTTTGGTGTAGCGTACAACACAAGACATTACTAAAATTAAAAAGAATATTTTTCATAAAATCTCAGGCTGTTACATTCTACCCCCCTTAAAATGAATTTCGCCGTCGAAATTTGTCGGGGTTATAAATGGTTTACTATTCGAAAGTTTCTTTAATAGAAACCCACATCTTAAAAAGGAATATCAAAACCAATCTTTAAAAACAAAAGTATGAAACGTAACAGTTACCCTAATAAACTAATCATTGGGTTTCCACATAGGTGAAAATATGGATATGGAAGAGAAATCTAACCATCATGTTCTGATGGAGAGTGGTAGAGAACATGGCTATGGAAAATCCAGTAATCACAAATCCATAGATTTGTGATGATATAAGGTACCATCTGATTCATCAGGTATAATATCACTAGGACAACATTTTTGGTTTTCAAGATCATTTCCCTAAAGTTGGAAATTTTCATTAGAATAAATACTTACTTTATTTTGGTACAATCTCACTGTTTTTCATGCCTTGAACAATTTCCACTTCATCTCTTAAACAAATGAAGTTGAATTTGTTATTCGTGAAGTGTTAGCAGATCATGTGATAGAATGACGGGTCATTCCATCTGTCTCAAACAAAAGGTTAGCAAAAATTATATACATAAGTTGATCTATAGTGAGATTAATCATATATGGTTCCTAAAATGGACTTATACTTCATATAACATACTGCTTAATATAATAAATCTAGTTTCTACTAAACAGGGACTTCCTGTAGGCCAGTGGTAGTTGATAAAGGCCAGTCGCACTTCGGTTGTGGGTTCGATTCCCACGGCCTTGTCCGACGCCATGGGCTGTCGCCCGTCCTACAGGTTGTCCTTTTTCTAAAACTATATTACTATAACATCCCATCAATAATATCAAAAAAAACTTTTATCCTTAAACAATACTAACTTATGTCCAACATAATCTATTCCAATCTTTAGGCTTATCCATAATACTGCAGTCCACTCTCATAACATAGTGAAAATGATTACCAGAGATTTAACACCATCGTCGATCCCCATATATCATAAGGTATGTTTTTTTGGTCACATTACAAACATTCAATGTCCTTAATCGTGTATTCTCTTGAATACCTTAGTGAAAACATGAATGCAGTTAAAAGTTAACACTTTCCACATACCAAAATCCTCAAAATTCTATATACTCAAACCATGATATCACTTAGTTCTTATATCAATCATGAGCTCATGATTACTGTTAAACATTTAATTTTCTCCTTATCCCTTAATTATGCACATATCATCCAAATTCTAAAAATATCTGAATAACCTTTCATGGATAGTGGTACCATTAATCATACACTTTCATAACTCAAGGAAAGACAACAGTGTAACAATCCTTAGATGTCTCTTTATTCCATAGTACCATGAGATTTCTTCTACAATATTACACATGATAAACATTTAATCATTCCACTACATTCTTAAACCATTGACCGAGCTTCAACAATTCTTTCATCTCACATATCATTTGTAGTCTCTTCATCATCATCAACATAAATACTTCCCATATGACCATACTGATTCTCTTCATGAGACATTCCCTTAGGGCATTGGTTTTCATTATGCCCATACATTCCACATTTAAAACATTTAACCATTGTTGATGTCGTAGCAATCCCATTATCCTCATCCATGGTGTTAACTGAACCTTTTCCATTGCACTTACTTGCTTTGTGTCCTTCTTTTCCACACCCAAAGCATCTTCCAGTTCCTTTGAAACTTTCTCCTCTATGCCTCTTCCCACATGATTTACATAGGGGAAATTGAACTTTCTTTCCTCTATGATCATCATGAAACTCCATCTTTCTCTTATTAGCCGAGTCAGGAAACTTACCAAATTTTACTTTATTGATCATATTATGAGATTGCTGATTCGGCATAATAATGATGTTTGGACTTCCAAATCCCATTTCATTATGAAGAATATCATTCAATTGTCCATCATATTCTCCATTATCGTGAATCATCTTGTTTCCAGCCATTTTCTAAAACCCAAAAAGAATAGTGTGAGAGGCAAAAATCATGCTAGGGAAAACAACATAATAATGGGGGAGTACCTTCAATATCTAACATCTTAGGTTTAATTATATTATCGTTAGCGTAATTCTAGTACTATAACCTATACGTATACTTATCCTTAGGGACATCCCTAGACATACTGTAGAAATATCTCTAGGGATCTCACTAAAGTTCTCGCATCCTAGTTTCCAAAGGTTGACTAAACCTTTCCTCTGACACCAACTGTAGAGACCCGAAGCTTATAGTACATGGACATTACATTACTTTTGCGGAATACCTAGTACATAACAAAAACACACACACAAGGATCGTAATAGTTTAGTGTCTTTGGAAACTTGGAACGTAATCTTCTAATCGTGGTGAAAGATCTTCAATATCTCCCATAAAGATCTTCCCTTTTTTTACCTAAAAACTTTCTTTATATCCTGGGGAAAAGAAAACATAAAAGGGTGAGCTCAAATGCTCAGTAAGGGTAAACAAAATAAATATCAATCACATCGTATACACAAGCACATAACTTTTGGAAATTTTAACCTGCAAAAGAGATCATAATTTCATAACATGGGATAAATCATGGCAGTGAAATGTAATCACAATAATCATAACATAAAACATGAAACTTTGTGGAATTCACACATAATCATAGAGAATCATTTCTTGTTAGTCAAGACTCATTGCCAAGACTATCTTAGTGGACAAAGTCCCTTTCTGAACCGAGTAACCCTCGTTTCAGTCCTGTTTCACTGAACCGGTATAACCTACCGTTCCAGCCATGTCTATCTCATGAGATGTGAAATCTTTACCCAATGCATTGGAGGGAGATATAGGTCCCACACATCTTATAATGAATCCTTTCTTATGTGTTCCACATAATCATAAATCATACATCATCGCATAACACATGTAACAAAAATGGGATTCTTGAAACATCATGACATCATAAAAAAAATCATATAAGGTAAATAACTTCATAAAAATAATTCCCTCATAACATAATCAAATCAATGTAATAATAGGGATAAAAATAGAACCCTATATTATCTTAGATGGAAAATAATTTTGATAAAACATTTGAACTCCATTTTTGAGGGAAATATCCTTTCTACTTCAAAAACACTTTTCTTTTCTTAACATGTCATACAATTATAAACTAAAAGAAGTTGATTAAAAATAAACATGAAAACTTATAAAGGAATATTCTTGGAAATAATGTTTTAAAAATCCCTTCTTGCTGTATATGTTAAAAAAACATTCTTCGTACTTTTGTCAGAAAAGTCAAAAAGTACCTCGTACGAAAAACGACAAAAGATTCCTTTCATATCTTTTACTAAAAACTCACCGAAGGGTAAAATTGGATATAAAATATTGTAGAAGGATGAAAATAATATTACATATTGAGGGAACATGGATGTGGATGATAAAATACACCCCAGTAATTACCAAAGTAAAAACAATCTCGGATAAAAGTGAGATTGTGATATTTCCCTTACCTTAGGTCCGACTTGCTTTGTAAGTGTCAGAACCTCCTGTATAATGATTTAAATCATGTCATTGACTTATTCCAGAATCATATTCATTGTTATTATATCATATATGGTCCACTTATGACTTTATATTACCCGTCCTTTTGTAAATTAATGTTAATGTAGCGTTTTGGGTAAAATCGTCTCATTTGTCGTTCGTGTTTTTAACTTGTAATTATTCATATGATTACATAGATCATGATTACTTAATTAAAGAATATAAAACATTATTTATATATATATATATTCAGAATATACATATATAATAAATCAGTAAATGGAAAGAAATACACCGTTCATGGAGACGGTAGTCCGTACGTAGGCATGAACGTTGTTTTCGTTTCCTTATTGAATTGAATGGAATTAAGTAGATGACATACATATAAATATAAATAATTCCAGTATCATTATTAGGTCATATATTTCATTAGTACTTATTATATATACTTTATAATCAATCATGAATGGTTAATCATTGAGAATGAATCTCATCGCGTCGTGGAGACGGTAGTCCGTACGTACGCACGAGCGATGATATCGTTCCCATGGTCGTGGAATTGTGTTGAAGTGTAAGTATACTATTTCAGTATCAATATCACTTTATAATAATCATATATAGTTACTCATTACACCTTTATACCAATCCAATTAAGGTGGTGGCGGAAAATAGATTACACCACAGCGTGGAGACGGTATTCCGTACGTACGCACGTGCGGTGATTTCCTTTTTCCGTAGGATGGATAGAAGGTTAATTAGAGTTGTTTCATATTTATAATAACATATCAGTATATAATAAATACTGATGTTATTACTTTATCATTAAACAACTAAAGAAGAAGAAGTTGAAGACGAAAGAAATTGAAAAAGATCGGTAATGGATATTACCTCTTTTTGACGCGCCTTTTCTTAGCCTCCACTTAAAGAACTAAGGATGGTCTTTGAAGAAGACCAAGACCTCTAGGATGATACTAGGGAAGTGGATAATGGATTTTGGCAGGGGTTGGCCGAGCTTGAAGGCTCAAAGTTGTGTGAGGAAGAGAGGGAGGAGGTGCCCTTTTATAAGGGAGGAGAGGGGCACCTTAGGAATATCTCAAAATATTATTTTAAATTAATGTCAAAATCGGTTTATAATGGTTCCAAAGGGTCTTATTTCGAAGCTAAAGTAGGGATGGGTCGCAATCCTATCACCCAATAGTATTTAGAATAGTTTAGGTTATTATTTTAACCTTATCGATTAGATTTAACTTTAAGTTAAATAATTTAACTTTTACCGTGTCTTTTTGTTTTCTTACACTATATGGTTAATACACTTACTATAACATGCCAAACGAACCCCAAATTGTTTATTATTAATATATATATCCTTATCTAAGTCATTTGGCCGAAACTTAGATTTTTAGGAATAAAATAACAATTAATAATATAATATTTGATTTAAAAACTATTTTGTGTCAATTTTGACACTATTTGATATATTATTTTTGTAAAAGTCATAACAGAATTATATGTTGGAAAAAAGTTGAATAAATAAACACTAATATATCATAGTAACCTAGAAAATTAGTGTAATTCATAAAAAGTCTCAAATTACATTTATTTTGGTGTTTATAACATCAATTATGTCAATATTTCATAAATAAGATAATTACTGCATCATCGTTGTGTCATAATTAAATTAAATTATTTAATGTCTAAAAATTATAAATAAAATATCATTATGTAGGAAATCGTTTTATCGTTCTGATGAATATTTATTGTCGAATTTATCTTATGTGTAACCCCATATTAAAAATGATTTACTTATTAAACTTTGATTTTAACTATTTTAACCCTTCTTTAAATAAATTAATAATAAATGTCATAATCTAACTCAAGTGGGACTAAATGGTCTTATTTTATTCATAAGGTTGTTTTTGGTCGAATTACACTTATCCAATAGAATTAGGAAATGTTTTAGGGTAATAGTAATATCATATTTACCCTTAGTTACCCTATTTACTATTAACCGCAGTAAAAAAAAGTAAAAGTTACTATTCACCAAAAAATTATTTTTATCTCATTGAACCACATTTTACTTACTGATATCAACCGTGTCTGTCGGATTTTCGAAATTTCATTCACAGAAGCGGTAAAATTAAGTTTTATGCAAAATTCAGTTTTTAACCTACCACTTAGTGGTTTCACTATTCATCAAAAATTGAAGTTTTTCAGAAAAATTCCAAAATTTCACCCTAAGCTATAATTGATATTCCGAATTAGAAAATGATTTATATTTTACAAAATTCACAACATATAAGTTGCATTAATTAATTTTATAATTAATTCCCGCTGTTAAAACAAATAGCGTGTTTTTAAGAAACAATATCTATCAAAAGATTGACACTTGATTATGTCTGGTTTAAATGTGAAATTACATACAATGAACAACATTTTATTAAATTGTAAAAATATATTCTAAATATACTTTAAAACCACTCAAATTAATAATTTATCACAATTAATTATTTCGATTGAAAAAGTTGTTTTTAACTAAAATTTTGTAATTTTCACTATTCATCAAAATATGAAAGTTATCCGAAAATCACCAAAATTTCACCTTAGGCTAAATTCGATACTCCGAATCCAAAAATGAAGTCCATTTTTAGAGCTAAAATTTCTAAAATTTAAAAAGTGGTTATTACTATTCATAACGGCTAGTTTTAATAATATTTTAATAGCATATCGTTGTTTCGTGAAACTCAGTATTGCGTACTACACACGCTATCGAGGAAGGTTGTGATTGTGTGTAATTAAAGGCAAGTAAAAGATGCGTGTTGTGCAAGCTCCTTTTAGTGTAGCGTACAACACAAGATATTAATAAAATTAAAAAGAATATTTTTCATAAAATCTCGGGCTGTTACACACACGGACTTCAACCTCATTGTATGATGTTAAACTGCACGGACTTCATCCTTACCGCATGACGTTAAACTGCAATGACTTCGTCGCGACTCACCCAAGACACATGGAGATACAAGATGGAGATACTCCATGAACATTTGGATGCATCATCTCCATACATCAGGCTCCATGACCCGAATAATTATGGAACTTCATAACTATCCATGGCCATTGCAAGTGGAAAGTTATCGACCTGTGGGCACCTTTTCATGAATATGCATACCGTGCCTTTGCAACTTTGCATATTGATAGCCCCCGACCAGTCTATCAAAGTTAATATTTCCTTTAGTGACACTCTTCCTAGCTCAATAAGCCTACTGGCCTCAGAGCCCTCATATCACATCTCCCAATCCCAAAATTTACGTAGTAGTTGTTTACAAGTCCATTCCCCATTTCACATCCAAATGTTTCCTTGGTATCCCTCCTGGTTGGCCTATGTATACGACTGTCATTCACGTGACAACCCACATCAACGAACATCAAGCCAAGACTATGCTACTTTGACTCAACAGACAATTGCAGTGAAGATGATTCTTATATACTCGGACACCATTATAACAACATGCTGAACTATGCACTGTGAGCAATCACAGATCCGCATAACCATTCACAGCCATCTGAAGTGGAATGTCATCGACCCGGGGACACATTTTCATAACTATGCATACCATTCACTCAACGAATTTGCATATTGATATCCTCTGGCCCATCTACCAAAGGCAAGATTTCCTCAGGTGAAACTCTTCCAAGCTCCATACACTTACCGGTCCCAGAGCCCCCACACCACTCCTCTGATCCGGGAAAACATAATGTTGCAGTTTATGACCTTCATCCCCCACCTTGTTCCATGAATATCAGTGCGTGTTGACCATGTTATCCTTCGATTGACTGCAGTAATAGTCACCCAATGGTCCGATCTCTATGACGGATAAACAAGAAGTACCTCATCCTTACCTCACGATGTTAAACTGCATGGAGTAAAGGTACACCCCCGACTGCAAAATAAATCAGTGTAGGGAGCTCTCTAAGGTTTAACAGCAACCAGGGCTGAGTATGCCCAACATGTTCAGAAATTTCCTTCCTTAATGACAGACATCGTGGCCCGGATAATTGCAGATCTTCATAACAATTCATGGACAGCATATATGGAAATTCATCGACCCAGAGACACCTTTCCATGACATTGCATACCATGCCATTAGCGGCTCTGCATATTGATAGCCCCTGGCTCATCTACCAAAGTCAAGATTTCCTCGGGAGATACTCTTCCTTGCTCCATACGCTTACTGGCCCCAGAGACTCCATGTCATCTCTCCTGATCCACGAATCCCTGGAACCATGATTTACACCATCAACCCCCCTCCACATCTTGGACATGCCAGGATACTCGGGCCTAGTTACATTCTAATCAAGAGTGGCCTTTTTAACTACGTCCTTGCCACATGACATAAAATAGCATGGAGCACATCTTGGCCACATGGCGTAAGGCTACAAATACTGAGAATTAAGCATAAAGGGGAATGCCTAAAACAGAAATCATTTTCACTTGTTTAATATTGCTCCTCGTCCTTACCGCACGACGTAAAACTTCACGGTAAATCGTCCATGTTGCATGACGTTAAACTGCACAGCATTGGAATGGGAAAGAAAAATACCCCACATCCTCGTTTCATGATGTTAATCTGCACATCATCATTTAATAATGATCTTCATCATTACCACTTGACACTTAACTGCACGGTCAAACCCGTCATGGGTTCAGTAAGGAACGTAGGCTTTCCTTTCTCTATCTGTGAGCAGGTCATACGACCACAAGCCACTACCTCACACTCCCATGAGAAGGGATTACATCACCCATTCTAGGAAGTTTAGTCTAGATGTTTCCCCAATATGCAGGCACCCTCTCATCATAATCCATACTCTGTACTCAGAAAAAGTCCAACTCTCATAAGCCACCCCAGGTGGTCCCAAATGTCATCTTCCCTAGAGTTTCTTGGCTATCGGGGGAATACAATCATTGACCTAAGGACACCTTTGCGTGAATATTTATACCATGCCCTCAGCGGCTCTGCATATTTATCAACCCTAGCCCGTCTTCCAAAGGCAATATTTCCTTAGGCAATGCTTCTCAATGTAAGCCTCTTGGCCACTGAGCCCCCATGTCTATCCCTGGATTCAGAAACCCTCTGAGCTACAGTTTACCAACTTCTTTCATGACCCTTCTTGAATATGACAGAACATTTTTGACGAGATTACTGAGAACATGGAGAAGTCGTTCCATTCTAAATGATGTCCTAGCTACATGACTTTAAACACTGCCAAGCTTCAACCATCCCTTACACTAACTAATGCGTAGGAAAGTGGTCTCCTGACCACACTCTTGATTAGTAAAGATGATCCCAAAACACTTTCAGATGTCACATACCCTTTCCAAGACACCCTTGGTGGTTTTCATAATTCTCCAAGCCACCCATGGTGGTTTCTATAAGTCGGACTTCCATGAAGTTCCTGGGATATCATAAACGGAAAGTCGTTTACACAAGGACACATTTTATGACTATGCATACAATTCCCTCAATGGCTCTGCATATTTATCGCCCCTGGCTCGCCTACCAAAGGCATGATTTCCTTAGGCAATGCTTTTCCTACCTCTGTACGCCGACGTTTCTCCCATGCCTTGAGAAATTCCCTACATGTCATTCAAATTTAACCATATCCCCCCCCCACGTGTGTCTGATGAGTATTGAGAAATCTTTTAATCAGCTAAACCTCATTGGAGCCCACGCCCTACCATTTCTGGTGAAATTTGTTCGACCTAAAACATCAGTAATGATAGTCATGATGGAGGGACTTTAACCCGTTCATGAAAGATGCACAAAGCCTGTTAGGCCAAAAACCCGAAATGGGTGACCTAGGAAAAATTCAGGCCATACCCGCGGGGTCCACACTAAATGGGCCTTGGAAAAATTAGGTCATTAAAAGAAAATAAAAAATGTTTGTGGGGATTTCCTACAAATCCCAAGAAATAGTCAGAGTATGCTTACTAGATTCCATGGTCCCGGAAATTGTTAGATTTTGTTTTCCTGAGTTATGATTAATTCCAATTCAGTGAGTTGTTATTTACACAACGATTTTTCTAGTAACAATCAAATTTTACGGCGACAAGAGATTGACAGAGATTGTATTCCGTTCGAACAAAAGGGGAGCATGTCCACAAGCTGGGGTCTGTCCCTCAAAAAAATAGTTCTAAGTAAAATAGAGAGTACAAGAATGGATTTGATAGTCATAAAGGATCCTGACTCACTCTATCCACTAGATCAACAACCGAGTGGTGAAGAATGTTGGAAGACATCTCTAGAACGACCATCTACATGGATTCCACATCAGCCACCGAATGAGTACGCTCCACTATTGTTTAGAGATCGTTGATCCCATTTCTGGTGGCTTCAAGATGACAATTCATAGCTAATAACTTAGCCCTCAGCATCGCTGTCCGTTCTTCACATTCATGCAACTCTGAGGATAGGACGACCACATGTTCTCAAGAGATCACATCCTTTGATATTAGCTGATGGAGTTGTATCGTGGCTTCCTCCAGGGCTTGGGTCTTGCAATGAGCGTCAGTAAAGTGAGAAAGTATGCATTCACTAGTGGCAACATCCTAAGGATCCATGATAAGTTGGAAAGCAAGAGAATGGGACTACTGATAGTCAAAGCCACATGACCCCAAACCCAGGAAGAGCTGTCGAATAGCATAAGTTTTAGTTGCCTTCTCCGCTAGAGGAGTTTCAGCAATGATCTCGCAAATTTGGGGTCAGGACCACCTGTGCAATTCTCAGTGGTCCACTATGATATGAGGATCTTTGGTATCCTTGCTAGATAGCATGGGAAGGAAGTCTGACATTGCAACTAGTGCAGACATGTGCTCGTTAGATGTTGGTTCTGATGCTGGAAAGTCTAGAGACTCTAACCCAGGTTCAGGCTTGAGGATCAAGTTGCTAAGCCCAGTATCGACTGGAAAAACATCTGGGATTGTCTGGCTGGGACCCAAAACCACAGGGTCTTCCTCATCCACATTCATGATGGATGAACCCGCCTAATGTTCGGCCACTGAAGGGATGATAGAGGAAAATCCCTTGAGTCATTTTGATCGATGATCCATCAGCCGATCCTCCCTTAGAGCTGATGAGGAAGGTGTAGTGGACACAACAGCCGCAATACCTCCTGATTTGGGAACCTTTCGGACCGCCTTCCCTAGGGTCCCATCGGGATAGTTTTTTACCCATGTTTTTGCATACTCCAAGGAAAGG